>UFQX01000050.1:251962-431173 GCA_900497675.1 Arapaima gigas
CCCCCCCCCCCCCCCCCTTCAAGAGGGGCACCCACCCACCACCAAGCCGTTCTGCTCCAGCAACAGATGGCCCACACAGTCGTGCTCAGATGGCACCGAGCTGAGCCTGGTAGTGGGCGCAGATCCATGCGTTCCCCATCTAGGTTCTGTGCTGGGCAGATAAGACCAACAAGGCCATTTCAGGGTCATCAAGGCTGGTGTAGAGGCTGCATTTCCCAGGCAGCCCTGGATTTCTGCTCAGGCAGAGCTCAACAGGAAGACAAAAAACAAAGCCAGCAGGCTGATGGACAATTTGAGGACAATTATCAGATAACTACCTCATCTGGTGCTTGAGCTTAGCCTTCTGGGGACCAAGTCAGATGCAAGCATCTCATTGTCATTCCTTCAGGTCTGCAGAGCTTCCAGTAGATAAACTCCACTGTACACCATGTGGCGCAATTGCAAAAAACTGTCCCCTAAAATCAGTGCCTAAGCGAACATGTTCTGCTCCTTTCAACACCTTCAGCCTCTGCAATTACATCCTTTAACAAATGCAAACCTAGGAATTTTGCTATGGCTCCTCATTACCACACTTACAAACATCCACAGTATCAGTAAATTAGCATATTCTATAAAAATAGCTAAATTAGCCCAAAAATTGGGTTTGGTCAGAAGCAGGTTCACGTTGCACACACACGGCAAAAGTTTGGAAAAGGATTTGCAGTGGGATGGAGGGAGAAGCAAGTGGTGCAATATCACCCTCAGGCTGAGACNGCACACACACATGGCAAAAGTTTGGAAAAGGATTTGCAGTGGGATGGAGGGAGAAGCAAGTGGTGCAATATCACCCTCAGGCTGAGACGTTCAAGTCTTCTAATCCCAGACCAACAGCTGGGCATCTTTTGAAGGCATCATGATGACATCAGTTGAAAGTAGTACCTAGACATTAACTGTTACATATTAATTACTCCCTGTTATGTCCCGATTAGTTATACAACAGTTAGTGGACAATATGACTGTATGTAGATGGAATGTGTGATGAAACCCCACAACTTACCATGTCCCACTGCGTGGAGCAGAAAGAGGACAAGGAGAGCCTGTAGTCCAGACACATGGCTCACACCCAGCATCCTGGACCTGGGATGAGAGAGAAGGTGAACGCAGACAATTGAGTTTCCTTCCAGCTTATGAATATGTTTCACAATATCAGTATGACTGAAGGCTAAGTATGCATTTTTCGATTACAAAACTGCCTAGTAGTTCATAAACACCGGATTCCATGACTGATGTCCACATCATGACTCAGAGAACTGTTTGCTCAACCTGAAGAAATATTTACATACAGTGCAGGAACTTAAAAAAACAAAAAAAAAACAAAAAAAAAACACATAATGATAAAAACATTACCAGACAAGCATAGAATTCCCATGGCAACTATTGCACACAAACCTCCAGGTACACTAATGTTGGAATAAATAAAACACAAGCATACCGAGTTTCACCACATAGATATCAATTAAAATTCTCTTATGTTACTGATATTAAAAAATGTAGAAAAAAAGCCTTAACAGTTTTGCTTAGCTTGTTGTCTGAAATGGCGCATCCTAAATTAAACTGAGCCCTATAGAGAATCTCAGGGACTTGCACAGTTAAAGGGCCTTAATCTCAGCAGCCTGAAACTCTCATTAAGACCAGTCACATCTCCCTCTCTCTTGCTCCCTCCTTCCCTCCCTATCCCTCCATCTCTCTCTCCCTCACTCTCTCTCTGTCTCATCCTCCCTCACCTGCCATCTCTCTCTCTCCCCCTCACTCGCTCTCTCTGTCTCTCTCTCCCTCTCCCTTTGTCTCTCCCTCTCCCTCCCTCACTCTCTGTCTCTCTCCCTTTCTCCCCCCCTCATACTCTCTCTGTCTCTCTCCCTCCCTCCCTCAGAGACAGTGAGTGTGTGAGAAAGTGAGAAGGCACCCCTGTTGATACAGAGCTTGGACCCCATCTCTCCAAGGCCTCTCGTCTTATGGTCAAAGTAAATAATTGATGCAGTTGGTTTTGAGACACTAGATCTGAGAGCAGAATGTGAGAAACATACAGAGAGACTGGACATGGTCAGCTGGTATCCATTACAGTGTCCATGAATGGGCACACCAACGCATGCCAGATCCAGACAGGAGAGCAAATAGCATGTAATGTTTTTAAAAAAACTCAAGGCATTGCCACCGTAGCCATTAGCAGAGGCTGAGGGTAATAAATATCCTTTATCCTTTGAAAACATTGCAAAATGATAGGTTCGCTGCCAAATTCAAATTGGGTTCACTGTTTTGGGCCTTTTGTCAAAGCAGCAATGAGGACAAATAAGCTTGCGACAGGCTGACATGTACACTGGCTGTTAGAAACAGCTGATTTCACTGGATGTTTCTTTCAGCTCCTTTAGCACAACAACGACTCAGTTTGGTTTCAACCTCCAAGAAATGGAACATCTCTACAGTCTGCTCTTCTGGTCTCTCCCTCTCTTTTGTGGTTCCATTCCCAAATACCTTATTTCAACTGCAGGGCTGGTGAAGCCACTTCCTCTATGGACAAATCCTTTGTCTTTCATTCCCTCTTTTAAACAAAGACACCAGGGATCTTTCTCATCCCACCCCTACTCCCATTGACGACCACAACCACTACCGCAGAAAACCTGAGCACCTTGTCTCCTAACTGGTGAAGCAGGTTTCCAGCATCCTGGACTACAGGAATATCAACTGCACTGTGCTGTATTGCAGACAACACATCAAGAGGAAGAGTTTCTCCTCATTCAGACAGATGCCTGCACTTTCTCACAGTCTGTGCGGATTGTAAAACTGTGTTCCTATATTTTTCTCCAGTTTCTGCCCAGCTGATTGCTTTTTAATGGTCAGAAAAAAAACCTCTTCGTGCAAACGATGATTCTGAGATGCGCTCATTCAGGTGGCATTAAGACGGAGACAATGTCAGCGTGGTTTTCTGGGACTCAACAGATGCGTGGAACCGGTTAATATAAATTATGGATGTTGCAGCGCACATGACAACATTAAGCCACGGGGGGGAGGGGGTCTGAATTTCGATCACGACAGAACCTCTTGGATGAGAGCAACTTGAATGTTAAGCAGCTTTAAATTTCTGCGTCCCTGCGCTTGTGCCAGGGGTCGGCCTGCTCTGTTAAAGACGGCCTGGCACTTTGGAGTGTGTCATGCCAGAAAGACAAATAGTCCTTCCCACCGGTGTCACTGTGCATCACCACGGCGACTTGCCACATGTGGCTGAACACCTTGCTGGGTCGCCCTTCTCTCAGGCTCCAGACTGCTGAATATTCATGTTGCAGGGACCTACCATTTGCATTTGAATAAAACTGCATGATGAAAAGGGTCTCCAGCATGAGCGTGTATGTGCGAGAGTGTGTGCGTGGCACCTGGGCCTCTGCACATACACGTTGACAAGGAAAGGTACAATTAGGTGAGAGATGGGTTTCAGAAGCAAAAAAATGGACCCTGACGCATTAACAGCAGGCGGCTGAATGGGGGCTGTCAATTACAATGGAGTGGACCACGTTACACTCTTATTCACTCAGCCGGCTTGGTACTTTCATCCTCCCTGATTGCCTTTAATGCGTCAGGATGCGAGCTGGGTGTGGATGTGATGTGACGTGTTCCGAAGTGCCAAACGTCCGTGTGTGTGAGTGTGTGTGTGTGTGTGTGTGTGTGTGTGCTGGTGTTGTGTGTCTCTGTGTCTTTCTTTCTCCCCTGATAATGTGCAGCGCAACAAAGGGTTTGATGTACTTCCAACTCACTACCGGGTGTTAAGCTAGAAGAATAAAAAGCACTGGAAAACAGACAGGCTTTCTTTCGAAGCCAGAAAATTAGACCAGTTTCTGTTTTCAGTGAGTTTCTGTTTTCAGTGAAGCTGGTGCCCAGCTTGCATGGCAAAGAAATGCAGCCATCTTTGACATTCCTTTTATTCATACATGTGAAACGAGCCTCCCAGAGAACGCTTCGCTGGAGGACTGAGCTGCGTTGTCTGGATCTGACTGTAACAAGAGCAACCTGGGTTGCCCTGAATGCAGGAACAGTTAAGGTTCACTTAAAAACTAAAGCAAGAATACATACCATAAGCCCATGCAGCCTTGGCAGAGCTCCATGCCTCGAGGGCTGTTTTTCATTAGAAATAAGGACATAGATACACACAATGTGAGCTGTGGCAAAGGTCTGAGGCACTCCTAAGCAGCGAGGGACTCATTTTTCACTCAGCATGTACTTGAAATGATGAAGTAAAACCCAAACGAATCAAAACTCTGCACGTGCATGGATGACCCTCTGTGAAGAAGAAGAAGTGGGAAACAGCTGGCATTGTGTCTCAGACCCCTTGGATATCCACCTTGGTGGGACAAGCAAGATGGATAGCGAGGAGGCTGACAGTGACACACAGTGAGAGACCGGGCCGGAGGAGCTGCCGTCTTGTATGACTCCAACTCTAAAGGTCACCAGGAGGAACTCCTGTGGCTGCAATGGGTCGAAGGCCTCGGATTGGGCGGAAAAAGCATCATGCTACACTACACTAAGCAGAGTGCAGCAATCATGGAAAAAACACATAGTTTACACTCTTACACTCATCACTTAATTATTTCCCACATCCTCCTGAGCCAGACACACCATATTTCACCTTCTGTGCCTTCTGTGTAGGACATGGAGAGTATAAATTGAGCCACTTCCGATTCAAGGCCGTTAAAGCTCTCCTGTTAATCAAATTTAGTGGCAGCACAGCTTTGATTCATAGTCCTGCAATGCATACTTCAGTAAGGGCCCATTTAGGCCGCCATGAAGATTCCCTATAACGTCCAGCTCCGCACAGGCCTGCAGCAGAATGCCTGCTTCACCTCCCTATGCAAGACCCAAACTAGCTCAAGGTCCCAGGCTACAGCCACTAAGACAGCATTACATCCCATGTAAAGGAAAAGAAAAATGGGAATACGCAACACGAAGACATGCAAAAAAAACGTGCGTCAGAGGTCATTGACAGATGGATTTATTTGGATTTTTTTCATAGCAGCATGTTGGGGATCCCTCCTGGGCCCAGACATAGCAAAGCTTCTCGTTTGATTGGGGAGGAGAGGTTCCCAGACACTGACATTCGCAGGACACACAGTATCAACTGTCGCCAGCAATCTGCTTTCTATTTTGTCCCTGGTATTGGTACTAAAACACAACATGTCCTTTTGGCGCATGCATATTTGGAACAGCATTTTCTCCTGGCGTATGTGGCAGAAACGATTTACAAACAGGGTTGCCGACTGTTTGCAAATTAGAAATTTACTCTTAACAGTAGGTCACTTGGTCCCTAGATCTTCACTCCTGGTCCTGGGAGCCTGCAGGATTTGAATTTTTATTCTCCCCGTGCTTTTGCTTGCTCAGTCTTGATAGAAATTTTGATAAAATGCAAAGCTCTTTAGCTTTAATCTGAAAACAAATAGGTCGATGGTAAATATATGAGTGAAAGTGTTCACAAATGTCATGCTTTCCATTAAAATGAATAATTCAATTTTTTTCCCGGTTAGTCAAATGGTAATCTTTTGTAGTCCTTGATGAATTATGTAACAAGTGGTGACATTAAACTAAACATAAAACACATTTATGGTGTCCGGTTTAAATTTCTTAATTAAAAGTGAGTATTAATTTGCACAGGATTTTAGCTACCTCATTCAAGGCATCTTTAAGTTCGTGCGAAATGTATCCATTCTCTTAGTTCCTCTAAGTCTCCTCAGATCAACAGAGAATAATAATGACAACAATATTAGTTTTCCATCAGCCCAATTCTAGCAACATTTTGCTGACTTCATTAGTGAAAGTATTGCACAATATATTGATATATTTGCTTATTTGTATGGGTAAATTGTCCCAGATTCAATGTCTAGCCACAAGAAACTTATTTTAATTTTGAACCCCGTCTAAATTTTACTGAAACTTTACATTTTGTAATAATCAGTCTGGATGTGAATTCAGCAGATATTATGGGCAAAATTATACTGCTGAATATGACAGAAAAGGCTTTGTTTGTGTATCTTGCCTTCTGCAAGAACGGTTTCTTTCTTCGCCAATGATCTTATTTTCCCCTCAGAGGGATGGACATGAGAAAGGGTGTCGATGACAGAATTAAAAAACTTGACATAAGAAGATGATGCACAAAATTACTATGTCCTGGACTAGAAATTTTGATGATTGTACTTTGAACCTGCCATTTAGCCCTCCCCCCAATAGTGATCCCAAAGGTAGAACGATCCCAAAGGACCCCCAAAAGTGCAAATACAGTCCTAATTCAAATTCATGGACAGCTGGCAACGCTGCTTCATAGGAGGAGGCAAATGGAACAATTAAGTTTAGCACTCTAATCCAGCCCAGAAGGAGAGCTGCTTGTTGATTTTGTTTCACAGAAGATAAACTAAAACCTTGAATTGTTTTCCACTGAAGAGACACAACATTGCAGGCAGAATTTCATGCAGAAGCAAAGGAAGAAGCGAAGAAGAGTTCAAGACATGGATGTGAGCCAGATACCGGTGTGGATGGAGTCCGCCGGGAGCACGGTTTTAATAAGACCTAACTTTCATATTGTTTTTTTCCTCCCGGGATCCATGGCACGATAATACAGCTCCTTTGCTCAAAGGCAGCTTTATTTTAATCATGCCACACATCACTGATGGAACATGTTGCAGTTTAAAATACAGACGTGTCCATAGTCAGATTTGGAGTAATTAGGGGCTCAGAAAAGCAGAAGAACAGTAAAGATGCAGACAGAGAACAGTTTGCAATTCAATGAATTCCAACGGTTTCCATTCCCCAGCGCTGGTTAAATTCCACCATAAAGCAAAGCCTATCAACCCACCTCTCTGAAATGGAAAACACGAGAGCACAGACCTCACCAAAAATAAGCTCTTAAACACCAGGCACATTTTTGCATTTACCATGGGAAACTGGGTACACATGTGTCAAACAAGGTACAAACCTCCTAAATACCGGCAGAAAGGCTTTTCCTGGCAAAATACGAGAGGGCAGACACAACAATTCAGGTGTCATTTATAATATAGTCAATAATCATATTCATTCCCACATTTTGTGGGTATAAACCTCAGCATCATACAGATATTTGCTTTTTTCAAATTCTAAATCAGGCAAATAAAATGAATGCCAGTTTTTAGGATAAATGAATACTGAAGCAGGTCCTGTGAGATGTTGAAAAGCTGCACTTAAAACAGAATCATCTAAACTGTTTCAGCTAACTAGTCAGCACCAGATATTTCGTTTTCTTATCACATTCTTCACAGTAATCAACGCAAAAAGTAAAATTTTGTTTACCCAAGAAGCAAAATCTTCTTGAGATGAGGGACAGGGACCAGGGGCACCAGGGACGTCAGAGATTGCAGAAAACCACTTTCTCGGTGGCTTATGGATTGAAAGAAATCTTCAGAGTTCAAGCAACAGCTCAGGCTGTCAAAAATATACTTCATAAGCATGACTTTACTACACAAATCCCTAAAAAGTCACCAAAACGCAAGCCTGGAGTTTGATAAGACCCGTATTACGCGAGCAGTGGAGTTTGGCAGTCAGTTTTATTTACTGACAAAAGCAAATTTATCCTGTTCAGGAATGACTCTCGTGAGAAGGTGTGGAGAAAGAGGTCCTGAAACTTAAACTGTGATGCCTGCCAGGAGCTCAGCTATTGCTGGGGACACGGAGCTTATTGAGAAAATAACGATGAAAGAATTGTGCAAATGCATTTGTGAACGAAAGTTGATGCCATCTGTGTCAGCAAAACAGTTGCTTGGCAAAATTTACAAAAGAAATCATCACTTTTCACTTTTGCACTAAACTGACTCTCCCAATCCTTACAATTTACTCTTGTTCAGCAGAACAAGAAAGAATATCAATTAATTTTGTGTTAAAATTGGTAAAAAAAAACACATTTAACATTGTTTTAGAGTTTGATAAATCATTTAATTATTATTAAGATAGTAAGCTTTATCCCCACAAAAACAACAATTGATTACAAGTATAATAAACCATATAATAAACACATTATAAACTTATAGTATGATAATAATATTATTGGAAAGTATTATACACGTGTAAGAAATACATATTATAAATTTCATCTGAGTTATTATAATGGTGTCTGTCACCTTCTTCTACTGTGTGCCAGGTGCTGATAATGGCCATTCGACCTGCTGTGGTCTCCTAACATGTGGACAGACATCAGCATCTGGCAGTTAAGTGGTTTGCCTATAACAAGAGGAGATGAATGTAAAATGCAATCGTAACATTTTGTAAGTTTCGGAAACAATTTTATATGATTTGCTCCAGCAAATTCATGCATAAAAATGGATCCAACTGTGAGATCCTTTGGCCAAAGAGCTGCAGCCTCAGCAACAGAGTAAACCTTCTTGATTTTAGTCAAGCCCTAGAAACTGGCTACTCATGTTCTTTACCAAGGTGATGAATGCCTGAAAAAAGAATGGAAAATACCATCCAGATCCCTTGTTCCTCCAAGTAATCAAATATAATATATAATAGACAAAGGCTAGACTTGCCCTGCTTGTGGTCATGAGAAGCTGCCAATGAGAGTGCTGGGAACATGGTTCCCATTTGGGACAAGGAGGTATTATGACTCAATATCAGAACAACGTAATGACTACAGTCACTTATCCATCTTACTTATGAGGAGTGAATGAGGTAGAAGCAAATTCTGCGGCAACAGAATCCAGGGAGCTAAGTGATGTACCAGGTGGACATGCTTGGTCCAGTTTAATACACTTACTAACTAACAGTAATGTAATATGAGAGATGTATATGAGAAGATAACCAGAAGCACAGATGGGGTCTCATAGTTTTTGAGGTTTGGCAGTATTTAGAATGCAGATCTCCATACTAGTCACCTGGTAACCTATAAGTTCTTCAGTTTCACCTGGAGATCTTTGGGTTTAAGGAGCAGTTTCTGGTTAATTACTAGAATAAAAATAGAGTTGTCATTAATTCAACTTGTGGTTGTTTAGCTACAGAAAACATGGCTTTTATCAGTTTTATTGGTCAAAGTGTTTTTCTGCAAGCAAAATCGGTTCACAGGGTGATCGTAGAAGAGATGCGCCATGTAGATGGAGATTCTCGATCCTCTGATAACCAGTAACACAGAGACAAAAAACAACCTGCCTTTCCCATCCATTTGCTTTCTTGTTTTGGCAGAAGTCATAATGCTGCGTTAAGTTGTCATGCAAGCAGTGACACCATGTTGTTCTGCACAACCATTAACTTGCATATTCATATGGCTGTCCTCTGTTTGTCACACTTGTCTCTTTCTACTTAATAAATTCAAAGTAAAGTCCTGCACACAAGTTAGTCTCCATCTGCAAGTTGCTTACAACACTACAATAACAGAATCATTAAACTGAGCTGCTAGAAAAAGAATGTTTATTTTTACCTATTTGCTCAGGTTTACAACCATCATATTAAGCAATAAATATAGTCCTAACTACATTATTCTAGTGCATTTCTGCATTAAGTGCTGAATCACCCTGCTTTTTTCCTCCCATAAACGTCTTGATAATTTTCCAGCTTTTTCCACTCATAATAAATACACAGTTAGCCCTGCCAACAAATAAATGCTTTTATAGAAGAAACTACTGCCCATGCTAAGACATGAGAATGAAACCATTGCTGGAAACTTCCAGCAACATGCAGCTTTTGCAGTCAGCAAACACCAAGGGTTGGTTCCTACTGTCCACAAAAGAAAGAGAGAACACTAAAGAGGTTGCAATATTAGTGTTTCGTTAGTGAACAAAGGAGATTTGGAGTATCAGTTTCTCCCACTGGGGTATTTATTCAACGTGTTAAAAGTACTTTGCATTTGACCAGTACTGTACCCCTTATTTATCACATACAGATGTGGGTATTAACATTTATTCTGTTGCTTGTGCTAAAGTCATTTTTTGGAGATATTGAACCTGTCTGAGTACTTTTTGAAACTGATTATTTTTTATTTGTGCTGCAGTACATATGTAAAAAAATGTACTTTTACTCTGTTCCATATGTGTCACTATATTTTTGTTGCTTTTGATCTTTTTAAATTTAATTAAGTAACTTTCCTTCCATAAAAACCAACCAGATCACATGACGCAGCCATTGCCTACAAGAACATTGATTAAATCAGGTAAAGTGGGTGAATAAAGCAAGTAGATGGCATAAGCCAGACTGTATCGAAATGTACAAGTTATACTTTTCTTTTGAAATTCTCAGCTGAGTGGCCTTTCCTGGTTATCCGGTTCTTTAGATCTTGTGAGTCTGTATTTGACTTCTCTTGTGATGGAACAGAATTTGAAACCTGAAGTTTGTTAGTCTGAATTTTCCTCCTACCAATTGTAAATCAATTAGGACAAAGGTGTCGGGTAAATGGCGAATGAATAATATAATTGTTTGGGGCAGCAGATAACACTGTGTTTACAGGTCTCAAGGTACTTATACTGTATGAATGAGCAAAAATTACCCAGCTGTATAAATGGTGTTTAAATGAGGTCTGTCCAACTGTCTGTCCATCCAGCCATCCATCCATCCATCCATCCATCCATCCATCCATCATCACTAACTGGTTTCTCCTGGTGGGGGGGTCACAGTGGTCGAGAGCCTATTCTAGAATCACTAGGGTGTGAAACTACATGCTGGATGGGACGCCGGTCCATCGAAGTGCCTAACAGTTGTAACAGGCTTAATATATATGATTTACAGTGTAAGTTGCCTTGAACAAAGGTGCTAGACAAAATAATGGTTAATAAAGTCTATCAGACTGAGGTCCTTTATTTATCTCATATTAGATTAGTCCAAATGATCTGATTTCATCTCTACAGCATAATTCAGTTACAGGAAGGATATATAGATATACTTTTTTCAAATAGTTAAAACCGTGTATTGAAGCTTTTAACCTCACTTAGAACATTATATAGCCTGATTTGAATGAAAAAAGTTGATAGCTGAGTAGTTATGTTGACTTGATAATTTTACTTTTATTGAACTAGCTTTTTTGGATGAGTACTTACACTTGAGTATTTATTCAAAGTAACCATACTTTACCAAGACTTTTTGACCACTCTACACCCCTCTGATGACACATACATGTAAAAACCATCAACGGATGTATTAAAAATGTTATGACGACCTTATCTGCCTCATCTGTAGGCATGAACCTTGACACGGACCTCTACACTATTGCACGCATTTGCTATGCAGCTGGAGGAAAAAAAACAGTTGCTGCCTGATTTTCAAATATTTGGAAATAATTGGGCAGAACTATCTCAAGCAGATGTCACGGGGCTCTACAAGTCTCATTAGGTATCACGCATTTATTTCTACTTTCCCTTGGTTTATTTTCCAGGCTCACGGTGAAAACAGTTACACTTATGTACACATTAAAATTAATGTCCATACCCCAGGAAGGCAAAAAATAATGAGAAAAAGGTATCCTTTGAAAATGTATTCTTTTACTACAAGCAAATATATGTGGGGACATTTTATTGCACTGCACTGTAGTTTTCTGTTCACAAATATGCTGAGAATGTGGTCCGGAGAGATGAGTCAGAGGCACAACCAAGAATCACAAAGCAAAGAAGTCAATAAGTGGCCGACCGGCAGTGGATAGACTCTCTATTAAAGGTGGCAGACAGTAAAGCATGATGTGGTGGGACTGAGTATGAGGAAGGACATGTGACAAAGAGCAGGGTGTGGACCACCAGAGAAGCATCAGGTGGGCATGAGAGTGATGTTGTGGCAGACATCATCCTGCTGTGCTCTTTTTGCCTCTACTGGTTGCTGTTTTTCTAAATATATGAGCTTGTTAAATAATTACACTTAAAGTGCTTAATGAGTCATGAAATTCTGCAGATGTTTCACACGAGCAATGCTGGAGACGTATAAGATCAGTGGGGGCTGGTGTGTCCAGAGGGGGGATGGGTTTGTTTGGTGGTGTTGCTCACACAAAGCATTCACCCAGCTCAGACAATGAGAAGATGGTATTTAGATTAGTGCTTCAAACACAGCTAGAAAGTCTTGTAAATCCACTGATGTTCCCTACCTTCTGAGCAACTGCAGTAAAGAAATAGGAAAAGCAAGAAGAAGGTTCTAACAGAGGTGGAGGTTCAAACCAGAAGGCATATGGACCAGTTTGGAACAGCAAAAAAAGACAAGCGAATTTGTCAAATTCATAATCAAAGGTCATCATCAGACCCACACGTTTTATGATCACGAATGTGTTGTCCATGCACCGGATCCAGAACAGAGGATGATTTGGAGTAAGGCGACGCAGTTTAGTTTCTGTATCACCATTTTCGCGACTGGTATGTAGAGGTAGGTGTAAATGAGAGGTAAGGGGCTTGTGCAGCAGGGTCTTAGATGAGAGCATGTAGGAACCCAGCCAGGTCAATGGCAAAAGATCAAGGTTAACAGCAAACCAATCATCCAGTTATGAACAACAACCCATTGGGAGTTACATGACAGCAAACAAAAGTACACCATATCCCCCCTTTTTCTCACCCTCCCTATCCTGATGATCTCATCTCCACTGATGCTCAAAGTTCAATGAACTGCTCAGCCTTGCTTGCTCCTAAGATCCCCTTGGATTTTGGAAGAACCAGTGAAGTGAAGCCAGTGGCATCCGCTTCATTCCAATAACAGCATTGCATTTTATTCTGCCTTACACTAGAGTGTCAGTTAATGTCAACTGCTCATTTCCCTTTTAGAAACTTTCATTTTCTGAGACCTGTAGAGCTTAGCACTGTGGACCAAGGCTCATTTAGAGCCCAGCTGCTTACACGATACCTGTACGATTTCGTTGTGCTCACCTTTTCTGTTTAGCGGCACATCTCAGGCTACAGCCAAAATTAATCCTCCCAAACCCCCTCCTCCCTTTCCACTTTCCTCTTACCGCCCCCAACTTGTAAGCTCAGCAAGAAGCTGGGTAATTGGATTTAAACAGATAGTTCAAATAATGCTGTAAATTAATTAGGGAACAGAATTTAGATGTAATCTCTGCCATGTTTATCATTCTGTCAAACATGCTAGGACATTGTAAGCAAGAAAGCAGGAAAAAAGATGTTTCCACATGTCAGGACCATGTAAAACAATCTGTGGAAACATAGATATGTTTCCTACTGTCAATGGCTGGAACAGAAACTATTTTCCTGTGTTCACTGAACAGGCCTTTGCAATACCTTTTTCCCTTGTGAGCCAACGCTGTAAAACATCGATGCTTCATTAAATTATTACATTACTGCAACTGAGTTACCAGTTTATTAGGTACACAACCCACTTTCACACAATTTGTAACTGCAGCATGTGGTATAAATCAGGCAGACTGCTCTTTCTAGCATCAGTTAGTGTTAAACTGAGCATTGGAATTGGCAAAATATGTGACTGCATGTGTCATGATAGTTGGCACTAGGAGCACTAGTCCTAGCCTCTCCCAAGTGGCTGTCATCCTTGGGTTTTCAACAAGAATCATGGCAGCAAAGAAGATGGAGCACAACCAGGAAAATCACACATCCAGCATCCTTGAGCAGAATATCATCTCAGAATGCACCACTTATCTGACTATCTCAGATGGACTACAACAGCAGAAGTTCATGCCAAGTGCTGACACTGTTAGCGAAGAATAAGAAAGTGGGTTTCCAGTGGGTGCAGAAGCATCAAAACTGGATAACTGAGGAGTGGAAAAAGTTGCCTGGTTGGATAAATCCAGGTTTCTTTTGTGTCATGCTGATGAAAGGATTAGAATTTGATGCAATCAAGATGAGTCTATGGAACCATCTTATTTGGTGTCACCCGGACAGATCGATGGTGGCAGTGTGATGATGTGGGGAATCTTTTCCTGCTCACTGATACCCACTGAAGAACGTCTGATTGGCCTATCTGAACATCGTCGCTGACCATGTTCATCCCTGCATGACTACAGCTTATCCCACTCAAATGGACACTTCCAGCATGATCATGCACCACGTCACAAGGCACTTATTGTTACTAAATAGTTCCAGTAGCATGACAGTGAGTACAGCCCCAAAATCTCAACCCTATCGAGCATGTTTGGGAGGAAGTACAAAGGCCTGTTTGCGGCAACTATGCAACTCAATCATTTCTGCGTGGTACAACATACCTGAACCCATCGAGCATGTTGTGGAACCCATACCCACATGAATTCAGGTCGTTCAGAAGACCCAAGGAGGCACAACACAAAACTAGACAGATGTACCTAATAAACAGCCAATTCAGATGTTCTTCAGAACTATATGTATAATTAGTCTGAATAATGTGATTTGCTGGTTTTCTGCCTTAAAGTTTCAGTTAGATTTCAATTCTTTGACCTTGTTTGCTGGCACATTTGCAGCTGCTAACCCAAAAAAAGGTGAGAGAACTCAGCTAGAGGAGCACGAGCTCGGAAAGCAAGACTATTATTGTGCAGAGGTGTGCAGAATTCTAACTGTGTATTTTTTCACTTCATTCACTCTGCATCTTCACCCCATTTGCTGTTCAACATGACTAACAACCGTTAAGGAAATGAATGAATAACAGCACTGAGTCATACTTAATATGGCGAATATGGAAATGAGTGAGTCTCTAGGAAAATGTCTAGTATTTGTTTTATTTAACTTATCAGCACTAAGACAAATTAAAGGAAATATACGCTTTGCATAGAATTGCAGTTGGAATGGAAATGTAAAATTATGAAAGCATAACACACGCTGTTTAAATGTGCTGCTTTGAAATGTTAAACCAGATGTAAGGAAACAATGAAAGAACACAGCCTTACTCTTAATTGTTTTTTTCAAAGAGTCACAAAACATTCAAACCTTTTCAGGCAGTGGCTAAAAAAACAAAAGCCCTGGTTGGCGCCTTATCACAGTACCTGTGGATGAATTTAATTGAAGACTGCAGACATGATGGATGGAGGAAATCTCATTCTGTTGGTCTAATTAAAGTGTTTTGCTGCCACTCGGTTCATAAGTGCACATGTACATGTGTTGGCAAGAAGACATAATTATTAATTGGAATAGTGCAAGAGGGCAGGCAGATTCATTCATATTAATAGCCTAATGCTCCCGGACAACAAGTGCAATTGTAAATAATGGCCTTTAACTCTTTGTGCATTTAATTATTCTGCCTGTGCCCTTTTCTAACAGTGCCCTGCACATTCATTCTTGTGGAAAGTGTGAATTAATGAAGGCACAATATCTGGCCTGGCCAAACACATTAAACATAAATGTATGGGAGCTCTTGGCAGTCGAATACATTCCCTCCATTTTTCACCATTTTCTTCATCACCCCCGGCTTGAGGGGTACCAGATGGCAGGGAGGGATTACTTAAGGCAACGTTCTCCATCTTCCTTAACATTTTGATTTATTGTGGCGATAACAACCTGCCCATCAAAAAATCGGCTGTGCACAAGGACCGATTGCGAGTCAAGCTAGGGATCTATGTGTCCGTACCTGCAGTGCTAACTGGCTGCTGTGGTGATTTCTTCACCCAGAAGTGTCCAAGATGAAACAAGATGTGGGTCTCAGTGTATCATACACGCCATCCTTCTCTATCCAACAACATAGTCACTCCTTGCACCTCAAAGTCCATCTCCTAACAGTCAGTGTAAGTCAAACTGAGTTAGACTGAGAGATTGATTTGTACTTATGGAAACTTCTGACGTGGCCAGTCAGTGAATAGGATTGTCATGTGATGAGCGGTTTCCTCTATTGTACGCACTAATAATTTAGACAAATAATAAAAAATTCAACACATACAATAACATCAAACAAACAGTAACAATAACTCCTACATTAGAAGACGTGAGCAGTTAGCAAAGTATCCTGGGGGCCATATTCAGGATTCTGAAGCAATTAATTTCTTTAAAAAAGATTGATATTTCCAGTTGACATATCTTTTCAGTATTTTTTTGTATAGAGCACCTGAGAAAATAGACCAGTTGTTTGAGGATAATTGGAAAGTATGCAGCCTCTCTGCACCATTTTTTGGTCCTCAATACTCTACTTCCAATGGGCTGAACTGAGATTTCAAATATAGCACCAATCAGACTGAGCTACCTCCTTTATCTTCTAGAACTAGTTAATCTGAAATGCATGGTTTTTTTACAATTATTATTGTTCAGCTCCTTTATCAGTACAGTACATCAGTAAGATTTTATACCTGTATGTCTGTACATGTTTCCATGTGCGCATGGTGTTTGGCCCCGTCCAGCTTTAGCCCCCCTAATGAATGTCACTCTTTTCTTTCTGGAGCTTCAAACTCCCCATAATAATGTTCCCTCTTCTGTTCCATCCCTCCAATTAAACAAGTGGAAAGATTGAGTAAATGCAGAGTGAAAATGTTCCAATTAGTGAATTTCTGAGTTGTGTGAGAGTGAAAGGAAGCCTTTTCTATATGAATTTGTGTGAAATAAACAGAACCTGGGTTGATAACTAAAGAAAAGAGTATTATACAAGGACTACAAACTTACGACTGGGAGTGATTTTAACAATATGGATGTTCAACCAGCTTCTTTCTTCTCAGTGAGGTAATATAGGTTAATGAGATCCTGCTGCTGTTTGTCATGCTGTAATTCCCTGGATCTGGATCTGCAACATGCTGGCCGGACTGCAATAAATTGTTTGTTCAGTAACAGCTTGCTTTCACCGTTCTAATATTGTGTCGTTCAGTTCACGGTGGTGAAGAAGATCAGCATGATGTTTTCTTCCCATAAAGAAAATTTCAATATATTCTTAAGCACCCAGTTTGGACAGCATTAAATTGCAGCTTGTATGTGCCAGTTCCCCAAATTAAATAAACAGAACATCATCTGAATTGTATTAAAGAGTCAAAAGGCCCAAAAAAGCTCCAAAACTATTCTGTGACCAGACACCAAAAAGAAGGTTGCTAGAAAAATGGGTGAATTACTGAAGTAACACATTAGAAGGTCCTTTAATGCAAGATCTCATTACGATCAGGTCTTTCTCAGGTTGCAAGATCGCCCGAACTTTCCACAGGGCGATGTTAGGCATCCTGGTTGGGAACCACCCATCACTAAGGATCACAGAGATCTCTTTCAGAAGCTTTTAAACTTACTGTACTCCGCCTATTCCTTTTCCCACTTGTTTACAAAAACAAAAGTCAAAGGATGATAAAACATGAAGAATTAATAGAAGTAAAAAGTCTTTTTTGAGAGGCCGCATTGGACAGCCAAACGCAAAGGCAAACCGGAAAGAAAAGCACAGAGTGGATCCCCTGTTGTTTTTTGTGAATTTGGAGCTGGTCCGTTATTTATTTATTACTGTCCCAGCTGGGCAGCAGAGTTGATGGAGACATAGTGTGCAATTAATGAGAGGAGCTCAGTGCTCCTCCTGACACAAGCAGGCATAATCCGCCTCAGTCGGGGTGAAATGTGCACCTCCCTGTGGGCTTATTAAAGCTGCAGAAACGGCAGCATGCAGAACAGACAGAAGTGGAGGAGGCTGCTGAGTTGGAAGCAGGAGGAATAGGCTACGCCATCCTCCCGGATGCCATGGAGAACAAAATCAGATGGGTGGCATTTGCAGCTGGGCACGGTAGACTTTGAGGTATCATTTTCACCCCCTCCCATCAGCCCCCTTCAAAGCATCCCACCCCCTGCTGAGCACTGCTGTCCCGACACACTCAATCCTGCATGTGAATGGCACCCCCACCATATGCACGACGGTACGGGCTGCCCCTTTGCGACCCCAGAACATGGCCATGCTGAGCTTCTGTATTATTTCTTGCCTTGTCACAGAAGTGAGCAAAGTGTGACTCCCACGTGGATGTGACCACATCACAAGGCAGACTGCCATAGGGTCAAGACCCCCTGGCCTATGAGCTGGAGCCACTGTTTCTCATTGTTATTAAAGCTCATGGACATGACCTCTTACTTCCAGTATCAGAACTACCGGTGGTAGTTATACAGTTGTTAGCCATGTCCACAAAGGACAAAAGTGAAATTGCTTTAATTGTGGAAAATCCTGGTTTAAAGGTTTGAAAAAGCTGCTTTAATCAAGACCAAGGGTAGCGTAAGTCAAAACAATTTTGGGCGATTATTTAGTCTGACACATAGTTTGACATCAAACACAGATTCTTTTTCTGAGACAAATCTCTCCCAGTGGAGGCTGCCATATTCGCCTCCTTGATCTTCAAAAACCTCAAGAAAATCTGGGAAAAAACTGTGATGTCAGAGCCTCATTAAAGCAAATTTATGTGTCTCGGCATCTACTGCAAACACGCCTTTTAGTGCGGATGTAGTTAAGGGAAGCATCCCAGGCAGTCAGTCCGCTGGCCGCACTGCATATTTAAAGCTATTACGATACATATATTTATCTAAAACAAGGGCTTATTTTCATAACGTAATTTATCCAGCTGATACCTTTCTGACAAGCTGTAGTTTTAAACAAGGGTACTTTATTTATTTGTTTGTTTGTTTGTGTTTTTTCTATCCTACCTACACATCAGCACAGCGGATGAAAAATGATTCCATGTTGCTCTGAGGGTAATTTTGACCTTTAAGTCAACCATTAAAGTCAGTGGGAAAGATCAGACTGACTGCTTTCATAACCGGAAGGAAGTTAATAAGGGTCTATTCAAGCAAATAAGAAATGTAAATGCAAAGGAGACCTTCCTATGTAACTAATTTGACCCAAGAAACTGAAAGGCAGCGGACCACCTGAGCTGTGCTGTAGTGTGTGGTGGTTCCGATCCCCCAACAGGAAATGCTAAACTGCTCTTTCAGCACTTTCTTACCAGGGTGCCTCCTCTGCTCTGGCCACAGATATTAGGAAAAAAATAAAAAGTAGCAGGAGGTGATGTAGATTAATTGGCCCCCCTGTAATCACCTCTGCAGCATCCCGATAAGTTCCAGCCAGGAGGTGGAAGGTTCTCGTCCATCAGTCCAACACGGCAGTGCATAACCATGCCGGAAGAGCAGAGCTGCATTCCCTCGGGACAGAGGCTGGGGTCTGGTTATTCACCAACCACAATGCAGGGGACAGAATTAAATTCAAAGCAAGCCAGCTAATTTCGCTCCCTTTTTCCACTCCCTTGTCTTATGTGGAGACAATAGACGGTGTGGAGCGTGTGAAAGAGGTGCTTGCTTGACTGCTGCCTGTCACAACAAAGAAGGTCACAGCCAATGACGGCTAATTAGGGCTCAGCGGTCAGCTGCGTGCAGAATGTCTCTTAGTGGTTGGGATGGAAACAGTGGTTGCGCTGCATTTAGGTGTGATGGGGGAAAGCACACAAACACTTTCTTCCCCGTCGAGTCTGTTTCATCGTTGCCTGGAGATGCCGACGCTATGGATGGTCGCCATCACCGTGGAGAACACGGTGGCCATGGGTCTGGCGCGCCTGCAGAGCCCAGCAATATGTTAATGCCCATGCAGGGCAAGGAGCCTGAAATCTCTGCCTCTTTAGCAGCGATTTGGAGATTTATTAGCATCTATCATGCCATAAGCTTCTCAATCCATCTGAGGAGGCAAAAGAGCAACCGAGGCACCTCTTTGGTGCATGTGGAATGTCTCCAAAACCCTGTGTGCAAGTGGCTGTCAAATCCATATCACAGGAACTCCGGGAAAAAAGCAGCTAATTAAAACCCCGGGAGAAATGGAGACAGGCCTTTTAATTAAAGCCGAGGGGACTGAAGGCAGATAGCCTGGCGAGAGCAGATGACTGCCCTCCCTTCCCCCAGCTCAAGGCAGAGGTGAAGGAGATGTGGAAGAGGAATCGATGACTGGACTGCCCTTCGGCCTATTGTTTGTCAGTGATGTCCGAGCGGTCTAAAGCAGTTTAAAGCGTTTTCTGCATCTGACCCCCAGTGTGAGACACACACGCAGCACCTTTATCACACATCTCTGACTTTCTCCCCCTTCCCGACACTCTTCCACTTCTTTTATCATAGTGCATGACAGTTAATTACAGAGGGGAACCAGTTACAACCTCCTCTGTTTAGCCCTAATGCAGCAAACAAAATTGAAACAGCATTTCAAGTCACGGAGGATAATTGCCTCGCAGAGTTTTGTGTGTTGCCACTAATTGTTAGAAAGTGACACGAGTAAATAAGAGGGAAGGCGGCAAAGCTGTCATGATGCAAAAACACACACACACACACACACACACACATATTTGTTTCTTCATTTCTGCCCATTCGGCCCACATTTGTTGTTATGCGCAAGCATCTCACAGTGAAATGATTTGCTTGCAACACTTCCGGTGCCCAAACACAAAACAACCGTGGAATTTTGTACTTTTCAGACAAGTCCATTTACTATGTCTTAATGTGTACTCCCTTAATGGGGGGGTAAATTATTATCTTGATGCTGCGCACCATTTACAGGTAACAATATCCACAAATTGTATCTGAAATTTCCTTTTTTCAGTACAAGGCAATGTTTAATGAAATTATCTTTCCAGGCTGAAATAATGTTTTTTCCCCCCATTTCTGAAAGGATCGCCACACATCCCAGCTGGCGCAATGATTTTCATTCTTAGTATAACCAATGCATTTAATCTTCGCCGAATGCCTTGCAAAATTTGGGCAGAGCAATTTACTTCTGAGTGTAAAACCAGCAAAGTGTGGAATGGAAAAGCTCATTAAAGACTACAGAAGGAGTGGAGAGTCAGCCACTGGGGCGTCTAACCCCTAGTGCACTCAGCAAATTGAGAGACTTAAACATTCCATCAATCAATCTGACTTTTTCTGCACTGCCCTGTAAATCGGACCTGTGATGTCAAAGGGGTGACTGGCCATCATCCGGGGACAGGGGCCTCAGGCATAACTGTGAGCAGAAAGAAGCCTGCTGTTTGACCTTGCCCCAACCCCCTCATGTGATTCCCTGCCCGCCGGGGGTGGGGGTTACTCACGGCCGGCTGCGTAATGAGCTGACGCAGGGAGTCGCACAGCTGATTAGAGGAACAAGATGTGGGGTGCAGATGGGGAGGTTGCGCTTGGTGGCGATGACCTGCCATCATGGCACCCACGCGTTTGCACAAGTGACAGTGTCCCAATCCTGACAAGAGGCACCCGTTACCGCCGTGAACTTACTGACAAGCCTCAGCTCCGAGACAAGCATGGACTCGAGTGAAAGGGAATGGGCTATGATCGGTGTTTCATTAGATTACTTCCTGGGAAATTTTTTGAAAATCGCTAAACAAAAATTTTGATGGAAACAAAAAAAGGCAGAAACAAATTACATCCAAAACCAAGGCAGGCAATATTCGCTTCAGTAAAATTGATTCACATGTTAAAGAGCACAGCCTTGGAATTAGGTGAGAGAGAGCGAAACTGATTGCCATTATGACTTAAATATCTCCTGACGTAAGGAGGCAGCTCACATTGTGAGGAGACTGATTTTGCTAAAGCGGCACACTACAAACTGAGAAGCAGCGCAACCAAAGTCCTTGAGATTTGGGAAGAATTAAATTACGGTATCTGAGCCGCTGATTTTCATTGTTTGATAAATCAGTATTATTTTTTGTTCGATATTTACAAACACTATACAGACAAGCATTTGGTGGTTTCATAAGTCTGCTCACTCAAGGATTCTGTGTCAGACAAAAAAGAAATGAACTTATTGTCTGTAACGTGCACTTGAGGTCCTCCTGTTTCACCTGCTGGTTCCTTTGGTGTTGCTGCCATCAGTTCTAGGCCATCAGTTTCCCAAGGGGGGGCCATACACTATGTATAATGGCACCTCCTACAAACAGCACAGCCTTCGCAGGAAGCACAGTGTAGAGATGAAGACTTTGGTCAGATCTGAAAGGCTCAGAATCAAATCCCCCTCTACCTGTAGTACCTTTGAGCAAAGTATCTATGCTGAGTTAAACTAGTTAAACACACCCTGCCGTGTGTAAAGCTGTCTTAAATAGCTTACGACACTAACCAGACATTGTCAGTTGTCGAGACTAAAGGTGTCAGCTGACTGACTGTGTGTAGTTCATAATTTCTAGCAGAGGAATATTATTCATTTAAACCACAGGATAGTTTGCTGGCATAAGTGAAGGGTACAAGTAAAATAGAGTAAAGGTAAATTACCAGCATGTTTCCTGAGACTTGAGGTAGTAACCTTCTGGTTAACAGGCTATATCTAATTGGGGTTTGTTCTCCACAGAGACGTGCCAGAGACATAAACTCTTTTACCTCCGCCGCCACACAACACCTGAACATTATGCATGCAGTAACGACAGCCTGCAAAGTGAATTTCTCCCCCTAAATAAATACTGTCTGGTCCTCTGTTGGCTGATGCCTTTGTTTTCCAGCTATTGTTCTGTTGTGCTACCTTGGTCTGAGTCAGGTGCAGAACACTGCAACCCGACGGGGTGGAACTGTCCGGTGCTGAATGGCATGTTGTGGATGCCCGCACCCTTGCACGGCACACGACACGTCAAGCACAACGCACTTAATTTACAACAAGGCAGTAAAAGCTTTTTAGTTATGGACACCACTCAGAAATGCACCTCAAAAGTCATTGACACAGTGCCAGTGTGCACAGTGCTGCCCTACAGTGGGGCCCTAGAAATACTCACTTCTGCTGGCACAACAGCTGTAGGGTTAACCATTTGCACCCCCTCATAGAAATGAACCATGATGAATGACACCAGATGGAATTATTTATTTATGGCTTTAATGAGGTGGGGGATTGGCTTTGAATTACACATTCTTACTTTGTAAATCATTTTATATAAAAAAATCTGAGAGTGATCTGGCAACCGCTTGTGAATCTGACTATCACGGGTATCTGCGCTTGTTTAGGTGGAGGAAGCTGTTTGGTGGAATTAGAACAGCAGAACATCCCCTGCTCCATCCTGTCACTGGTGGCTGTCACCAAGCGGGAACATTCATGTGGGACACGGCACTGGCAGGTTTCTCACCCTCTAATTGAGTTGGCTTGTGCCTCCATGTGCCAACACCCTCTGCCTGGGTGGATGTCCAAAGCCTGCGGTCATCCGCAGCCCACGCCAAGATATATCCTGCTGTCCACTCCCTCCATTTATTCATTTACTCAGTCATTCGTGCCTTCAATTAAAAATACATGAAATGCTGGTTATTTTTAAATTCATTTCAAAGTTTGGATATACAGCAAATCCGGACCGAACTCACTGAATCACCTGAATTCACCGTTCGGTCTCTGGATGAAAAGAAGACTCCAGTGTTGATATCTCCCATAACAAGGGTTGGGGCCAAGCTGTGTTCAATAGAGCAGAAGCTCCTGTTATTAAAATGTATTGTGGTGAACCGGGAAAAGGCAATGTGAAGAACACTGTGTGATTTATCCTGCTGTGTGCCAGAGGTCTTTTATGTCAAAGCTGTTTTGTATTCATCGCTGTTGGCCCCCTGCCCACCTTATACATTCCAGATATATGTCACCAGGATATAGTAATACGTCTCTTGCAGAAAATAAAAAGATGACAAATGCACTAACAAGGCCATTTGGAAAGTAATTTACCAAACGCATGGACCATTTTTGAATGCGGACGTAAAGGGGAAATTTAACGCAAACTCGAGCTCATAAAAAGATTAGAACTGACCGGCTATGTTTATAAATGTTCCGCAAGTGTCACCGGTCTCCCGCGTCACTCGCCAACCCCTGTCAAACGGGGTGCAGCTCTCCCGCCGTCATTCATTTCCTGGATGGGAAAAAGATCTGCCAGTAATGTAAGGAATTGTGCAGCCGTTTAAGCATCTCCGTCCTGCATTGACAGCACCCCCCTCCCCCCTGTCCTCCCCCGTCCATCATCATGCCCCTTGCTGGGGGTACCTGAGGCCACAGCTACACAGATGTCCAGATCCTGCCTCCTTGTCACGACCAGATCACACTTGCACACAAATGTGTACATGGAGACGTTACCGCAGAGCACAAGTGCTCACCGCCCCCCCTCCCCTCACTCCTCCATCAGCTCACACACACAAAGCAGCCCCACCATTCAGCACCCGGCAGCCTCAAATCCCTCATGAAATTCCCCCGAGTCCATCTTGCCACTAAGGACCTGTCTGCCTCGTGCTTCTTGAGAACAATGATGAAAAAAGAAACATCAGGTTGTTTAGTAGCCTGCGTGCATGCGCGCGTGTGTGTATGTGTGTGTGTTTCCTCTCCACAAAAGCACACTGCCTGCTGAAAGAAGAATCCCTACATGCTCCGAGGAACACTTTTGTCAGCTGACACCAGAGCTATGACTCCTGAGTTTTTCTGAAATACACACAGACCTGAAGAGGTGTGTGACAGTGCACCATCGCTGAAGAAACCCAGCTGTCACTCAGCATTCGGCATTAGGTGGCAGGGAGTTTCTGTTACACACACACAGCCTGGTGTGTGTCTTCTCTCTGTTCCCCCACAAAGGCTGCACAAGTGAACAGCTCCTCTCCGCCGCTGTTCTCTGGTAGCTCAGAAGACCTCCTCCACTACTAATCCTATTGTCTCAACCAGGGCTTCCATTCAACCGCATTTCTTACTTTCAACTCATTTGTCGGCATGCAATTAGACTGGAAGCCAACAAGCAGAACGAAACATCTCATGTACGTCAAAATTATATATCAAGTCACATTTTGGTCAATTCTGATCCCTTCTGGACAGACAAATCAGGCACATTAGATCCCTCACAAAAGATCCATGTGCTGTTCATGCCTCTACAGGCATCAGCTGTTATTAGATCAGCAATAAATATTTCAACGATAATCCACACACACACACACACACACACACACACACACACCACTTATTTCCTGCGCTGGAACTATGAATTGAGGAACCACATGAGGGCAGGGAAGTTTCTGATCACCCTTCCAATGAAGGACAAAGGTGCTCAGAGTGGAAGAACACTGGAAGCGTGACAGCAAACATCAGTCATGTCGCATCAGTCATCGCGTCAGTCATCGCACCGCGGCGAAGTCGCCTCGGTGACACAGCTACACACTCTCTTCTAACTAGGAAAGACGGACATGGCGAACTTCCCAAGGAAAAGAAAAACTGACCGTTTTGATTGATTACTAAATATTTAAATATTGTCGTACAGAGCAGTTACTTGAGGCGAATCCAGACAGTAAAATGCCCGATTTCTTTGTTATCAGTAACATATCGATCATATCGGTCTTCCTGCATGATATTGTATGGCATTTATTACTTCGAGGATGAGAATTACAATTTGGCTAGATGAGGGCAGGAGCGGGAATTTCTCCAGAGAACCGCATTCTAACGGCGCGTGAGGAATACAGACCGCGCAGGAGCCTCGTGTTTGCTTCACCTTTCGGCGGAGGCGAGCCGTGGGCTCTGGAGGAATGTCGAGCGCTCTGGTCCCGCTGCTCGTCCCCGCTGCTCGTCCCCGCGGCTCTGGTCGCGGCTGCGCGCAGTTGTCCCCGCACCGTACCGCTTCGCTCCGCTCCTGCCGCCGCCGCCCCGAACAAACCAAGGGTAAAACTGACCACCGCAAAGTAGCGTCACATGCCAAGGAAAAAGCGATGATATTTAGGAGCAAGAAAATGAAAAGGAGGCGTTCGTGAGGGCGAAAGACGTGTGAAGATGAGTAAATCTCCAGAGGCCGACGACGGTGGATGGAAGGTCCCTGTGGTGTCGCGCGGACGGGCGACTGCTGCGGGCGCGATGCTCACTTGGCGCGCGAGGCAGCGCTACTAAACAAAAGAGCGCAGACAGACAGGCAGCCCTCCACACAGCCCCTCCCCGAGGGGGGTCTAACTGCCTCCTTCAGACCCCCTCTTCCCCACCTCAGTGTTCCCCTGGAATACAGTCCGTATCAGAACATGACATCCCCACAATGCAGCAGCAGGACTAAATTCGACCTTCCGGCTATTTTTCAACTTTCTTCATGTTCACTCGTCAGGAATCCGATGGTCAACAGTTTACAAGAAGGTCTTCTCCACGAAACGGTTGAGGTGAAAGTGAGAAATAAGAAGCTTGTGGGGACAGAGAAAGGCGACATCTTTAGCTTAAACTTTCTGAAACTATGAGAGCCAAAGAGAAAAAAATGTCTTCTGTACAGTTTTCCATCTGTCGGTAGCAAATTATATTTAAAGATGGAAACTACAAGCACAGTTTCCCGCCAGTTGAAGTCTTTCATGTTGGACTCCAGTATGTTGACTAGTAATTAACAGTCAGTATCATTAACAGTCTAGTTAACAGATTAACAGTCAGTATCAGTGTGCAGGTATCGTATGGTGTAGCGCACCTTAGTAAGGTAACTTATCAACATGATCTTTGCTGTTTTAAGGGACATTTCCTCATCATGTGTAAATACTCTGATCAATGTACAAGTAAGCCGGTGGTCAGTTCAGTGCCTCTCAGTTTGTACCTCGGAAGCTCTTCTGTAAACTCGGACCTGCCTACAAACTAGGATTAACTACTTTAAAATTGAATTATAGAGTAAATCACAGCTTCCCACCAGGATGTGCCTATTTTAGCGGCCTTGTGACAGACATGGAAAAACTCCCATGTCAAAGATCCCACTTTATGCCATTGCCATTCTCACTATTTGATATATGGTTCAATTTTAATCTCACTTAGTTGCCTTTAGTATGATGGCATCACATACATTCCGGGGGACACATTTTTTACCATGAGATTCAGCAAAATTTGACGGATAACCAAAGAGTGCGAAGTCAGTAAAGTTCCAGCGCTGCCATTGTCCATGGTCCTGAAAACAAACTCAGAATCTTCACTACAAGAGCTGGAGGAATTTCAAAGTAAAATGAAAATGAATCTTAGGCGCATTTAAAATTAACTACATGTAAATGACAAGTGTTCTCAGTGTTATTTGGTTATACGGTAATCAGGGACGGACTGGGGGCAAACTGACAGCATCTGCGTCTGCAAACCTTGACCTCAGCTGAAAACATGAGCATGGCATTTTTTGCTGAGATCTATGAAAAAGAAAACAAATAAGATAGAAACAAAAATAAATATAAAGTAATAATGCCAAGAAAAAAGAAGATGGTTGTGACTGAATTGCAATGACCTGTAAATGAAAAAAGTGATAGTTCCAGTGGTTCTAAAGTGTAAGTGCTATTTTGAGATTTGTTGTAGTTTGTGTCAGTATTGCAAAATTCTATCTGTATTTTTTTGTACCCATCTCCTTATACATCTCCCTCTTTCTTCTTCTTCTACAGTGTAAATATCAACACATGCAGTAGAAGTCATAATTTTTTGCTGGAAACTTTTTTTGATCTTATTGGTGAACAAGATTGATAAGGAAATAAGGCACCATGTCACCTTAGCTCTTCTGAAGACACTTTTTGGCCTCTTTGCTTTCGCTCTGGTATCCAGTTCATCCCCTACAGATATTTGCTGAGGCTGCTCAGGTGTGCTCAAACTTCCAAGTGGTGCTGTGTAAATATATTTTTTACAATGCTAATGTACTAAGATACAGATAAAAGGAAATGTTACTTGTACATCCTTTCTTCACACAGCCTCCACCTGGGCTGGCCCTTCTGGAATTTGCCTCCTGTACCAAGCAAACAATCTAGCCCATGATGTAATTATGTCTACAGTTCTGTATATTGTTGGAGAGAGATTTTATATCTGATGTGGACTTTATAAGAATATTACTGGCTGTTACCCCTTGTAGTGATGGAGAGGTATATGTCACCAAACTGTTTTAACATTACATTGGTTGTATTTAGTATATAAGTAAAACACATCATTAAGGCGTGCAGTGCCGTGTGTGTGTGTGTGTGTGTGTGGATTATCGTTGAAACATTTATTGCTGATCTAATAACAGCTGATGCCTGTAGGGGCATGAACAGCACATGATCTTTTGTGAGGGATCTAATGTGCCTGATGTGTCTCTCCAGAAGGGATCAGAATTGACCAAAATGTGACTTGGCGAGTGATGGCACAAAATCCAAGCCTTGTAGACCAAACTTCAACTTTTCAAAATAGTAAGTGACCATTTTGGAATTTAATTAACTTTATGCAAAAACCTAACTGACGGTGAGAAGGACCAGTGGGCCAAACTTAAAATTTGTGGCTCAAAAAACAAGAATGACAAAACAAAAGACAAAGAAACAGACAAACAGTGAAACAGACTCAGCTTCACAGATAGAGAGATTTGCCTTATGTTCTGGCTGCTTATTTGAATAATTGTGATGAACTTCCTGAGTGGTTTTAGGACGTACTGTAGCATTAGGCTTCTGTGGGGAAGTCACTTTGAACTGTCCTTCAAAAAAATATACACTACTGAATAATGCAGTCAGGTCTGTTTACAGGTAATGGATAACAGTTGCATTTTTGTGCAAATTACTGACCTGAATTGACTGTGAAAATATTATGTTGTGTGGGCAAGCATGACACCCCACTATGAATAAAGATGTATGAGAAGTGTTAAATATTAAAGTCCACAAAGTTATAGAGTATAATTGATGAATAAAACAAGCCATTGGGCAGAATCACATATTTTTACCAAAAAGGCACTAATGAAAAAAACAGAATGCTGAGCGACAATTCCATATACTTATATCATCTGCCAGATGGCCTCTGGTCGTATTTCTTTACTCCTTCTGAATGCTCACTTGACTCACCTGAAGGATGGCTGTGACGAAACTGTGCTATGAGAAGTAGTTCTTTAAGGAGAGACACTCATGTGACTTTTATTTAGCAAGAAAGGGAACACAAAAGCTTCATCGCTGTCTTCCTCCACAAATGTCTCTGGATTCCAAACATGGAACGTTCACACACCATGAACGGGATCCTGATCTGCCTCAAGAGCCATGAGGCAGAGCTGTCACCTGCTGTGCCACCATGTGGTTTGATCCTTTCCTACTCACCACTATTCGTTTATTTATACTTACCCCTTTTTCCAAAACAACTTATAATGTTAGTCTTGTATACCAAGCAAATTACAATTAATTATTTACACAGCTGGACAGTTTTTCCTAGGGTAACTGCAGGTGAGTACCTCGCTTAATGATACTGCTATCCGTCTCAGGTCCTTGAACCACGAAGCTCCGATTCCAACACTGCCAACTTCTTTTGCCTTTCCGCCTGCACCCAACATCCCGATATAAACAAACCGCACTTTACAGTGAAGCGACTTCTGTGAAATCTTTGCTAAATTAACTAGAATTCAAACCACATTTTAATAAACTTCCCAAATTGTAGAGCAGATATAACTTTCTTCTTTTATTACTTGAGGAGCCAACAGAAGAAGCACATCCTCCGATAATTAAATACACTGTTGGAATTTGACACTGAGAACTTGATGTGCGCTTCAATGAAGACGGAATAGACATCATTTATTATCATAACAGAAATGTCTAATATAGCCCCAGGGCCGCGAAGCACAAACTCACAAGCTTAGTGGCTTTGAACCAGAAACACACCGGCTCGCTCCATGAGGGACTCCGATTGGTTCTCAGGCAGCTGTTTCAAAAGTCAAGTTTGGCTTGGGAGAAAGACATTCCCTCCAAAGATGCACATCTGGGTAAGAAAAGTATGCAGATCAAGAAACAGCCGTGTTTATGTTAGACGCTGAGCAGAGATCGTGGGGCTGCAGACGGTGAAGGTTTGAACTGCGCTGTGTCAAGGACAATTACAGGAAAGTTCCCTTCTGATTCTGCTTTGCGTAGCGCTTTGTCATGACAGTCAGGTCTTCGACTTGCAACCTTGTGAGTAATTTCCATTAATGAACATTAAACATCAAAGGGATCTTATGCTCCCCAAGCAGGCCTGTACCCCCTCGGGAGT
This sequence comes from Arapaima gigas, assembly GCA_900497675.1. Classification (NCBI taxonomy): domain Eukaryota; kingdom Metazoa; phylum Chordata; class Actinopteri; order Osteoglossiformes; family Osteoglossidae; genus Arapaima; species Arapaima gigas. The sequence continues at coordinate 281,702 of UFQX01000050.1, forward strand.
AAGTGACTGCCACAGCAGACAGGCCTGTGACATGATTACAGTATTATGGCTATGGATTTCCTAGAAAGGACTGAAAAAAGGAATTAATGTGGCTTCCATTACAGGGTACAATAAAGATCATCTGCCAGGGTGAGCACAACTTGAACTAGATCCTTCATCAGGCCTGTTTTTCACACAGTTCTCCACTTGTGCTTCACCATTTCAGCATAGGATGGGACATTTCCCAAATTCCCGTGCGAAGGACTCAAGGGGCTGAAAATATGTGACACCGTGGCACCACATGGCAGTAATATTCTCTTCCATGGTCCTTAACTGAGAAGCAACAGCGGTGACAGGGATTAGAGATACACCATTTGCACCAAAACATCTTATGGGTGTCACGCCCCCTGGCTCAGACTCTGCCCCCTCCTGATTTACCTGCACCTGTTCCCGGTTTTTACCCCTATAAGTACCTGTGCCTTACAACCTGTCGGTGCGAAGTATTGCCATGGCCTTTCCATGCGTACTGAACGTTTTGTCTGTTTGCTACTCCAGTTACCGACCTGTTTTGTCCCACAGCTATTGTTTGTGCTTTATCTTTGTTTGTTACGTTGCTTGTTCTGGACTGATTCCTGGTTTTGACCCACGCTTTTTCTGTGACTACGACTTTGGAATAACCCCTAACATTAAACGGAGTTCTTCGTTTTACATCTGCACCCGTCTGCATTCATACTGCAGCATTACAATGGAGTTTTTGCGGGCACATGTCTCAGCCATTTTCCTTTTTGACACAAAGAATGAGACCAAACATAAAGATGACGTAACGGATCTCAAAATCAAAATAAGAAAATGATCCCAGAGGAGAAGGGGCTACATTCCAACAATAACTCAAGAGAAACACCGAAACGGGCACTTTAAAAATAACTTCTGTCTGGTTTTGCCCAGTGGGCGTAAAATGTTTTGATGTGATATGAAGTACACTGGAACATCTGTTCTGCTTCTGAAGCATAATAACAAGAGACATTTAAAAAATATGTATATATATATATGTGTGTGTGTGTGTGTGTGTGTGTGTGTGTGTGTGTGTATATAAATAATTAAAGCTATAATAACAAGTATATCCTGCAGTGCCGTGGTTGGGGAATTCTCAGAGTCTTGCTGTATCTCTGGGCAGGTGAACTGTACCACTTCAGAGATTACAAATATAATAAGAACTAAATAATTACAGTTGCTGTTCTGGAAAGAAAGCGCTTGGTAGTTGTTCTCCATTCCATTTTAAAACAAAGGCAGCGATCAGCTTATATTTATTGACTTCTGCGTACAGTATCCGTACGCAATGTATTACTTCTACCTATCAGAGGAATCTGTGGAATAGATAGCAGAGACAGGGGCTCTTAACCATCAATATGAAATTGCTCTGCATTTTGGTTACATGTGGATCAGTTTCATCACAGGACTTGCTTCTAAAAAGTTTTTTTGCTCATAAATTTGTGTCATATTTCACAGCATGACGAGAATAACTAGGCTCTGCCTTGGCCTTCTAGAAGGGAAGGTTGAGAGTTTGGTGTGTGTGTGAGTGTGTGAGAGAGAGTGTCTACTGAGGATTACATGAGGAACCTCCAGACTGACTGTGGTCAGTCCAGGCCTCTACAGAGGAGACAGTTCTGAAAGCAGATCAGGCGGCAGACGAATTAAACATCACACCACACACACTGCGGTTGCAGTGAGGTCACTGCAGATGAGGGGTCTGGCACTGGGCCGCCGTGGAGCTCATTGACCCAGAAATGACTTATATAGACACTTCACGGCAATCAGCAGATCAACACATGAATGTGTGCTTGCACCCAGGTGAGTGGGAGTGAAAAAGATCAAACAAACACGATAACAGCTCTTTGGCAGCTATTGGGTGTGGAGGGTGGAGCCAAAGCAGGATTGTGCAGAGAGATCTGAATTTGTACAATATGAAAGTCTAATGATTCACCACTTCAAAACATGCAAGTAAAATTATTTTTACCTTTGCTAAAAAAAGTCATAGCGAGGAGTCAGTCTCTATATGTAGAAAATGGTGATGAAAATGTCATCTGCTGTGGGGAACCAAACAACATATCTGAAGAGATTTGGGCTTCATTTACTTCTTGGTTGAATTTTTGTGTCTGTACAAATGCAGTATAAGAAAGAAAGGAGGTAGTTTTAAATATTTTTAAGGACACACTAAACTTGAGAATTTGAATGGTTATTAAAACAGGTGAACACATGTAAGTGAGGCCTTTCTCAGCTGAATTTATCCTTAAAGGTGTCTTGTACCAAAATCCCTCCCAACATGCTCTTTTCTGGGCTGCAATAATTATTATTACTGATATTAATATGAATTTTGTATGTATATAATGTGTGTGTGTGAATATGTACATAAATTGTGCACAAGTCATGCAACAACCACACTAAGTGTGACTATAATTTCTCCTTGTTAAACTTTTGCATACATGAGGGTCAGTCAAAAAAATACTAAGAATTTTACTCCTTTCTCAGAACTGGGGGGAAAAATTTTTAGTCATGTCTTGTTTCCCTTTTCTTTTCTTTAGATAGTCTATTGTGAGGACACATTGCTTCCATATTGAAGCATACGAATGTGTGTTTGTGTGTGTAAACAGTCATCATTTGTAATTTAGTCATAATTAGACGGGCTGCATTTGGCTGTAGAAACAAAGCTTTCTTATTGAAACACCTGTACTTTGAAAAGCACTTGCTTTTCCAAAACTCCCCCACAATGACCCTGGAGTCAATACCAAAAGCAATAGGCAGAAAATGAGAAACCTCTGTGGTCTTATGAAACACTAAGTACCTTATACTCAGATAAATGACTGTTCTCAGCTTTCAGTAAACTCTATAAACAGCAACATTAAGGACATTTTCTTTACAAGACAACATTTAGCTGAGAAGGACCATACTTACAGTTATTTTGACACACATCCGATGTCTCAGTAGATGAAAATGTGTGATTTTGCAATGGCACTGACTTTTTCTTTGCATGAACCGGTCTTCCTTATTGTATATGAAGCATGGGTATTTTCATTTGAATAACAGATACATTAGAGATATATATTTCATACAAACCTAATGAGACAAAAATCATTTATAATTCTGCTCCTGGTAGCAACCAGTTCAATGTGTCCTTCATTTTGGCTATAAATATAGTTGAATGTTTGTTTTTTCCTCCCTCCAGTTATTTTTGGAACTTTGTTGTGCTCCGGAATGATCGCCTTTTTCTATTCTTACTGTCTTTTACCCATGAAAGCAGAATTAACAATCAAAGAAAAGGTTTAAGCCTTAAAAATAACTGCCTTCTTTATATTCAGCTGTCATCCACCACACAGTGAAGCTGTCAGTTTTTTTTTTTTGCGGAATAAAAATAAAATAAAACACATATAAGAAAGACAAAAAAGAGGACTATACAGTCCCAGTGTCCTGCTGGTCACTCCTGCTCAGTTTGTCCCTTTGCCACCTGCCCTTTAATTGCTCCTATGAAGAATTAATTTAATGTGATGGCTGACAGCTGAGAGAAAAATACCGATGGACGTGGGACAAAAACAAGTGTCTCCTCAGAGTGACATGATGCATCTCACCTGGGCACAAACAAAAAATAAACCTTATCCCTGGGGCAAGAATTTATTACAAGCACACGGAGACATTTAACAAGAGCATCTGTCAGCACAAATATGGAAACCCTGCCTCTGGTGCTATGGTCATCCCTCCTACCCTTCGCCTGGGTAAAATATTTCAACGTGGTTTGTGAAGCTGGCCACATAAAGATTTAGTGCCTTCTCAAGGGCTCTTAGTATTCTTTGTTTTATCTCTTGCTCCAAATGACTTTCTTCTTGTAATTGATCTCTTAATGGAGGCAATTACGCACTTCTTCTACCCTAAGTCACCAGGACCCTATAAAACTAGAGAGCTGGAAATGTAGAAAACTGCTATTACAAAATAGTTTAGCAGGTGCCCTATTAAATCCTATGGATCTGCTGTAAAATCAGGCTATAAATTAGCCGATGCAGTGTAACATTTCTGACAGCCTGTCTACACAAGAGTCATAAAAATAGCGCTGCAGTCCACCCACACCAGGTCCGCCTGCGTTCTGCTTGGCCTCCTCAGCCTTCTGATGGCTGGAGAATTGGACATGACCCTGTCAGGCCCCTGTTTTTCCAGTCCAGTGCTATGCGAAGTCGTTGCATTTGTTACATTTCTGGTGGGCCGGATGTCTGTTTTTAATGGAAGCACCTTGGGGTCTTCATCCTCGACTGTAGAGGTGAGGCAGGTCTCAAGGAGAAGTAGAAAGAGTAAGACGACGTCAAAACCATAAATGAGCGTCTTGTAACTCAACAGCCCAATACCGCACAAAACCCCTTTGCCTCATGATAACTTTGCAGTTAAATCTGTTTGAATCCTTGAGACAACTAGACTCCAGGGTATTAGTCACACACAAATTTTCACAGTTTGTCCAAACTGCGCTTCTTCACCTCCTCCTAACGCACAAGTGCATCACAGGAACACCAATCGCACTGCTGGGCATCTGGGACGGTGCTGCCAGACACATAACAATCACTTCATTAAATTTAAAACTTGGCAACATTAAAAAAAAACAAATAAAGCCAGTGTTTCATTCCCACCTCTGCCTTGTATTCCCTGAAGTTGCCACACAATACGCCCCTGAGTCAGTACTTGTATTGCGTTTGCAGTTCTTAATAAGTACACGCGACCGGGTTCCAGGAAACCCATGAATTATTTAGCGTCTCTGTGGCATGTGTCGTCTCCCCGGGGCCTTTCGGCTCGCCTCTCTATCTGCACAGCCCACTCATGGCGGGGGCCGCTGTGCCGCCGCTCGAGCGTGGTGACTTTTACAAATATCAGGGGCTCCCCCGTGACCTGCAGCCTTGGAGCAGCCAGAATGATAACTGTCAGTCCTGGTGAGGAAGAACCCCAGCCTCAACAGTGGTTCTCAATTTGATCCGTCTAGCAAATCAGAGTGAGGAGGAAGAAAAGTCACTGGACACAGGGATCATTACCATCATAACCCCTGCTGGTAACTCAAACCTTTGTCATCCGAGGGCTTCTGGCTCAAATGTGGCGAGAGATCCTTCAAACGAGGATCTTCTAAATTGTTCTGCTGTGGCACATGCAGCTATTTGAATGTGGAAAACCAGAAGTTGCTTTGGAGAAAAGCCACCGTTTAAGCAAATAAAATAAACTGAGATTTTTAACCCCACAGGACTCTGGCTCAGTGGGCTGTTTTTCATAAACAAAGTTATAAATTCTCCTGCGCAGCAGGAATCAGCCAAATGGTGATGTGTTTATCATAAATAAGTGGTTCTTAATTTAGCCAAAACAGCAGATCTGTTACACTGTGACACTCTTGTCTGCAGTCTGTTTTGGTACGGATCGTCTAACTTGCCCCTCAGTTCCTCCTGTGAAGCAGGCTGGACTACACAGGGTCCACCATGGAGGAGTTGCTTGCCATTGACTCCCCCGGAGCTGGAGGCGGCACTCAGGCGCCAGCAATCGTGTTGACGGCACGTAAGATGGGGCCCACAAACCTGAGAAGGATCCTCAGATCCTCTCGAGTCCCCAGGAGATGAGGAGAAAAAGCAATCTGTTCAGCAGGAGAAGTCAAAGCCGACATGCAGTGAGCGTGATGCAGCCCTCTGAGAGCCTCCTTCCCGCTCTGCAGGCCACTGCTGGGGGTGGCAGTGTAATTAAGCAACAAAACGATTAGGCTTTTCCCATCCAGATGGCAGGGTCACCAGATGCAGCTTGCAGTGTAGAAGCTAAACCTGTCTCCTCTATTGATACATCGAAGACATTTAAATTCACACATGTGCCGATGTCCCTTAAGCTTTGTTACTCTGCAATATATCATACATGCACTTCGTAGAAAATTGCAAACATTACCTTTGCAGCAAATATATAGCAAATGCACTGCCTGCAAGCCTGGCAGGAAGTGAGTGTGTTTGTACAGTAAGTCAAAGTATTTTTACTTTTGAAAACGATAAATACAGCGCTGGGAAATATTTCCAGCCGTCACACAACCCATGACGAAAGCAGGGGGGACATCAGTTTTATTATTTCTGCTTTCTTCTCCAAGGTCCTTTCAACGTGTAAGACTCACAGTGCTGACATGCTATATAGTGTTGGCAAACAGCAGAGAAAAATGCTGCAGGGACCAGACAGAGACAAAGTTGAGTTTATAGCTTGTTTTTTTCATTCCCAAAACATAAATGTGAATGTTCCGCCGTTCTTTGTTCTGGATGACGTTCCAAGCTGCTTCGTATCTTATAAGTTTGCAGATGGGAAGCTCATGAGTCAAGGTCTTAGAGTACATCTGAAATGGCTCGGTGTGCTGCTACTGGGCAGCCAAGAAGCTCACAAATGAAATGCGAAGGTGGTGCTTCCAGCCAGGACCTGGTGATAAGAAGCAACGTTTGTTTACATGGCTCATTCCTGCTTTACAAGCTGTTCTCAGAATCCTATTCTGTGTGGAGAAGCCTCTCGTGGCCACCCAGGGAGGGAGGCCTCCAGCACAGCTGCCACTTCAAAATTTTATTCGGATTGCAGCCCCCCTGCTCCCCCTTCGGGGTGTACCTGGGCTGCAGGGGGTGGGAGGGGCACCTCTCCTGCTGGATTTGTTCCTTTTCTCGACCAAGATGTGAGGAGAGAAGAGAGTGTGGTGAGTTCACTGGTGCAAAACAGACCTTCAAAGGCGTCAATGCTGACGGTGCAGCACAGAGAATCTGAGGCCTGTTATGTGGATGAACAAATGAAGATCTGTAGATGGTTGGATTTTGCGTGTCTGGTTAAGTCTTCTGTCACAGCAAATATTTGAACTTAGTGATTTGAATTGGGATTATTTCAGTTACGCACATGGAACTCGGTTGAGGGGAATGTTGGATGCCAGTAAATGATACAGTTTCTCTCCACAGACCTTTCAGTTGCTGGGCATCTTCACCACCTCACTCAATACCCATCTTGCTGCTGGACTGTATACAGTTAAGGGAAGTCTGTCCATATGAGCCACTGTGAAATAAAAAACATGAACTTCTTCCAGACATCAGTAGAACACATACATGCTTAGATATTTATGTGTTTAAAATTACTTTTAAATGCTGTAAACCAGAGGGCGACATTAACAGCCAGAGTCAAAGGATGGAGTATTAATTTAAAAATGAAAGGAAAAAAAGGGTCTAAGAAGCACAAGACTGTATTATATTTGAAGTTTTGACACAAAAACCCTCATAAACAATTGATGTTTAGTGGCTCCCTTTGATATTTTTTTTCTCTTTTTGTTCTTTTGAACGACATGCTGCTTTATGTATGTCCACAGCACAAACGCATACATATACACGCTCCGCCAACAAGGACTTTGATCGCCTGGACAACGAAAGGCCTCGCTCCTTCGTTGTGCCACCAGCATTTTGGATTCTGCTGCATTGTGACGGTCAGATGCCTTTCATTACCGCTGTCATTCTAGCCCAGTAATGAACCTCATCCTGAGTGGCAGCTGGGGCTCCATTCCCATGGTGCTCCCAGCGCCAGCTTCTCTATATTCTTCCTCTTGGCTTCTACATGCTTTCTTTCCACTGCCCCCCCCATCTCGATGCTCACGCGACAGAGCTGGGTGAAGTTTCAGACAAGGGGTTTCTTTTAACCCCCGGCTTCTCCACAGCAGCCCTGAGCGCAGTCCCTCTGCTGGTGCTCCAAAGTGTTGTCCTTCAAACCAGTCATGGTGCCCAAACATATCGTGTAAATCTCATTCTTTAATGTCCAACAGTGGAAAACACCAGATGGATCTTGTTAAAAAGTATTTGGCACATCTGAATTTTGACTGTATTTTTTATCATGAACATCTAATTTTGGTCTTTATTACTCTCAGAACTGATGCCTTTCAGAGCTCATATATCTACAAAGATGGGTTTATACACCCAGCAAAATTCACACAAAATGCGAACAGAGAAGTCAGAGTTAATCCACAGGCACCAAATCACCCAGCACTGCCCACATATCACTGTTCTTCAGTTAAATGTAATTAAGGTATAAATTGTTAATGATCACCTCATTCCAAATAACCCTGAACAACCTTACTTTTTCACTGCCATATTTATGTCTGGGTATCTGGCTTTTTAGTCAATTGAGCTGAACCAGGTATTGACTTATCTGCCTATTATCTCAATTAACACAGGGGAACTGAAGACCCTGACATCCAAACTGTTTTTATTTGTGTAACTCAGATTAGAGGATAATTTTGATGTTGTTTGATGCCAGCGTTCCTTTCAAACTTCACTTCTGCTTTGGAATTAAATCTTCTAAACTAAACTGGTCCTTACCTAAACTCTCCTGCAGCAAGTAAATTAAATTAAGGATTAGCCATTACTGAATTTCTCAGATAATGCTTTTCGAACAGTTTGATAGTATTTGTCGTGCAAGAAGAAGAAGAAGCAGCATGGGCTGAACTGATTATTTTCCTCCTTTGTTTCAGCACAGCCCAAGTTGCTTAGCTGCCTTGGCTGCAGGCAGAACTGACATTCTTACAGCTGAGATGATTTCTTCTCAGACCGCCTGGACTGACTCATTTATTTATTTGCATAAGGATCCGTGTTAGAGAGCTCTGAACTGTGGATGAGCTCCCTTTGATGGCCTGTTGTGAGCTGGTGTGTGGGAAAAAACCAACAAGGATCCCAGGCTGTTCCAGAGAGGAGCTTGTGGCTCAAAGGTGACATGTTCGGTTACCAATAGCTTGAGGGCGGATGCAGGTTGCAGCATTTAACAAATTTGACACAAAGTGGAATTCCAGAAAGCATCCATAAAAGGGCTCTAATAGGAAATCACAGCATACTATTTTATGTACCTGAAGTCGTAAAGCCACTGTAAATTTCCTTTGACCATCTCAGTACCTGGATAACACAAAGTGAGCACCTGCCTGGAAAATGGACATTTCAGAATAATGCTCTTCCACTCTCACTGTCTCATCAGCTCTCTATTTGCTCAACACACAGACTCACGTGTAGACACAATCACATGGTAACACATTGTGAAATGCGCGGTGCCAGTATTTTAATTTCCCAACAGGCCAAGAACTGGGAGACATATGGACCCAAAGGAAAACATAGCAGGAGATGCTTTTGAACAGACCATCTCTGGCAGCATTCGGAGACGAGGCACCATCCTTCGCTGCAGAGGCAAAGAAGGTACAAAAAGAGCCAAAGCGAGGGCTCCATCAGCATGAGCAGCTGTCCTTGTCCTTGTTTACTGCCAGAATCTGAGCCGGCAAATTCATTTTCCTGTCTTCTATAAGTGTGTTGATGGTCAGCACTTAAATCTATGTTCATTTGACATAGGCTGTATGTATGTATATATGTATGTATGACTGTATATAGACACACACACACACACACACACACACACATACATACATATACATATACAATATATATAAAATACAATAAATATATATATTATATATAATATATACATGATTTAAAAAATGATAAATATATATATAAGTATGTATGTATGATTCTATATATCATATATACATATTGTATACCACACACACACACATATATTTTATACAAATCATATCTTATATATATATATATATATATATATATATATATATATATATATATATAAAAAGAACATTTCAGTAATATCTGTGTGTAAGCTTCTATGCTCCATAAATGCGTTCCAGGAACTGTCTACATACTGCAGAACAACAATAACTTTCACACGCGAAGCTAATATTTAGTGGGAGAATGTAAATGTGACCTGATGAAAGGGATTGTTCTTTCTGCTTTGCATGAGGCCACTTGTGGAGCAAAGCAGAGGAGTGTAGTTCTCACAGCGGGATGCTAAGAGCAAACACAGATTACAATTAATTGGTGACGCTACAGTAAATGTAAATAGAAAGGCAGACTGGGCCCCCATGCACGTGAGCGAATGAATGAATGAATGAATGACTGCCATTATGCAAGTGTGTGTAAGTGTGATCATGTGGTTAACAGTGCACTTATTTTCAGTTTGCCTGAAGAAATGTGTATAAAATCTGGGGTTTTAGCTATTCTACTTTCTTGTAGCGAAAAAACAAGGTTAAGTAATCCACCATCAAAATGATGACATTGAATAAATAACAGTAGTGAAGAAAAATGCAGAAAGGACAAAATGCAGACATGAGCCCTCAAACACTAGACATTAATCCGCATTGTATCCTTTCAGTCAGAAACAATAACCGCAAAAAGCCAGAGAGTCATGTCTTGCGTAGAAGAATTCGTTTCTGGATTCTAATAAAATACTGTAACGTCGGGTGGAATTGTGGCTCCCATCATGCATTGCTGTGTAAATAGTTGGTTTGTCCAACCATGGCAGGAAGCCCAGGGCTTGGCAATGACCCTGAGGCTGTGTTGGTTGTACAGTAGTTCTGCGGGTGGGTGTGTTGTTAATCATGCCGTGAAAGAATATAGTCTGTGTTCCCACAACTCTGCCTTCCGAGCCCTTTGTCTGTAACACCACTGACGCAGATTGTTACAATATCTACAAAGGACAGTTGTTTCATATTGCTGTTTATCATTATTCAGCTATGTGGTAGCAGGAAGCTGAGGGCCCATTGAAGTTGCTCTGGATTTAGCAGGAGGCATTTTTAAAGCTCTCGGTGTTCACAAGAATTGACAAAGTGCTTTACCTTTTTGTCAAGTACAGTAGAACACAGTTAATCTTTTTCAATCATCTCAGCAAGAAAAAGGGGTATTTCGATCACACACACACACACACACACACACACACACACACACACACACACTGACCCAATGACTTTATAGGTACACATGCAGATATCAACCCCATTTGTCATCTGGCTGACATCTCTGCAATTTTTCTGCAGAATCCAGTGTGACTGCGGGGGAATCAAATCACTTCACACCATGTAAATTCAGCAAATGGGCAGCCAAGTCTCATTTCCCACTGTGAGCCAAAGGAGTGAGAATGTGTCGCTAAGCTAATGAAATCACCGGAGTCCATCAGTCAGGAAGCTCTTCGGCCTGGAAAGATGCTGCTCCCTAATGCCGATGGAGACGTGTTTCTCCTGCACGCGCAGAGATTACACAGGTCATTAATGCATGGATGTTGGACTGGTGGGGAAATAAAAAATCTCCCTCTGTGATTGACCCTTCAGGTCCCTCAAAGTTCCTAGCCAACGTTTGGCCTTCCTTGAATATTTGTAGGACCCTAAGAGTTTGTTCACATTATTGAACAAACCAGTGTTTCTATCACAAGATGGGTCATGGCTGCTTATTTAGATGTTTAGGGAAAATGTAAGAAGTTAAGGTAGAGGGGTATGAAGGAATGCATCCACCTCATTTCTGGAAACAGGTCTTGCAATTTTTTCCTGATTAGACTCCAGCTCAACATCTTCATGCCGGAACATATCATGACCCTAACAAGAAGACCAAGTTTACGGCTTCTGTCTGAGATTTTTTCATGCTTAACACTTTAGTCTGGCATTTCATACACTTTGAAGTTGTGCTTTGCTGTGTTGTGTTTTACCAAAAATTATCTAAAAATAAAAACTGAGTGGGACAAGTCATATTCACCCTTTGTACTAATAGCTAATTTGTCATTTGAAATCAGTGCCTTTTTAACGACCAACTGGGTGCCACCTTAGTCCTCAATGCAAGTCGAAAACTAATGAAACTTTAAACGAATCATTTAAATCATAAATGTTAATGTGTGGACATTATTGGGCTGAATTATTAAACACCCAGAGATGTGCATTGACGCGACTTTAACAGCACATTTCAGACAAACGTTGTCTTTGCCTGGTCACGTGAGGTCCACTGAGGTGTGATGACTTTGAAGCAGTCTTTCTCTGGAGGCTGTAAATAACCTGAGCAAAGCAACTGAAACTACATAGAGGAGCAAGACAAATGTTGGGTCCATGGCTGCCTGCAGCTCAGCCCTATGAAAACAGCACTGTGCATGCAAAAGGATGGCAATAAATCTCCGTGTGTAACAGTGGGGCGAGCGGAATATGGGGCAGTGCGGTGCTGGGGTGCCGGAAACAATCGGCTGCGCAGGCCACAGTACCGCAGGTGTGGCACAACCGTCGCACATCAGCTTAAAGCTTGGCGGAAAGGCCGTCAGAAAAAGTATTAAGCTCAAGAGTCCTCCGGTAATGCCTTCAATCCTGGTTCGCAGAACTTATTTAATTACCAGTGAATGTCATTAGGCAAGGATGCCCTTTTGTTTTATTGCTAAATATGTGGGCAAGGTAGAACAGAAACTATGGGATCCCCACTGCTTCAAGATATTATCACTGGAAGGTCTTGAGCATATTAAGCATGAATTTAAAGACTTTTCACAAATTTACTCTCAAGGGCTAGATTTGTATTCAGGGCAATCTTACCAGCCTGGAAGATTCGTCATCTTTCCATGAGGAAAAATGATTCACAAAACATGAGGGCAAATGCCCTTTCAGACTGGGATGAAACTGGAAGATAAGCGAACTACTCTGGACTGTGTATAGAAACACTGACAAGAGGAATCTGAGTGACTAAACACTGGACATTAAAAGGCTGGACCTGCTAAAAGGTGCAAATAATTTGCATAACCATAAAGGTACCTGTTCATGGATTAAAGATCATCCATCTAAACAGTCATACCCTGAGATGTACTCATTCAGGTTATGAGAATTCAACTTTACCAGGACATTCGTTTGATTGTTGCAAAGAAATTTCAGAGCACCTTTGGGAGGTAGCAGAAGGGCAGGTCGGTAGCATGAATGCACAGCTGACAAACATGCGGTTATTATGCAATGTGATGACAACAACATGGACTAGAATCTCTAAAGAATGTTTTCAGCTCCGTGCTGAATCTACCCCACAAAGAATTCAGGCTGTTCTGAGAACAAAGGGGGGGGGGGGTCCAACCTGGTGTTAGAATGGTGTTCCTAATAAAGTAGCCGGAGAGTGAATACACAGGGATATCAAATACAGACACATCAGATATTAAGTACTGAAGTAATCGCCCCCATTTTAATGAAATCTGGTGAAAGACAAATATTTTAACCATTAAATCTGAAGCTGATTGAAACTTTGGTTTCTGAGAATTCATCTTTCAAGAGGTTCTTCAGGAACTAGGTACCCCTGCAAGGTGGATGAGGGCTGCATGCATCTGCAGACAGAAAGTGGGCTTGGAAATAACACCGTTTCGGATACAAGCTGCTGCCGTGGTGACGGGGATGTGGCAGCAATGGAGATTGTAGATTCCTGAAATTTGGAGAGCTTCTCCTTTGCACAGCTAGCCTATTAGAGAGCCGTCTCTGCTGATTAAAGAGCTGACTAGTGCTGCCCATGGACACATTCCCTCATCCCCTTCAGCGGTGCTGCTCCTGCATAACAATACACCTGACCCCATCACCACCTGACCCCATGCACCCCCCCCCCGCACCATCAAGAGAGGCTCAGGTGCTGATCCCTGTCTCTCTCTTCATCAGTCACAGCTAATGAGAATGAATTCCCTTAATTGGAGGTGCTATTTTGCTATAATTGCTGTAAATGCAATTTGCTGGGTTAAACTAAACTCCTCGCTTGGGGTGTCTAGACAACAGCTGAGCGGAGAATAAATTTGCAGGAGGTCCCACATCTTGCTCCACCCTCCGCTTGCATCTGCGTGACCCCTTCCTGATGCTGGTGGAGGGAGAAAAAATGAACCCTGAAAACACAGACAATTTCTTGCTGATCCCACTATTGAAACCTGAACTGATCCATTCAGTGATTAAGTGGTGTTTTGTTTAAATAATTGAATATTTACAAAACAAGGGCTGGAACACTTCATAAAATTGATTAGATAAACGAACAGTGCAGTAAAATACGTTACTGGTCCTATTATTATTATGTAAATAAGAGAGCATTTTGCTTCCTCCCATAATGTGCAGGAAAATAATTTCACCCAAAAAATGCCTTTGCAAGTGTAGCCATCACTATAGCCCTCTTCTTATAGGGTTCAGAACCATTCGCCTAGCAAAGGGGATTTGGTGGTGCAGTCATTGGTTAAATCCAGGCACACTGAGACGATGTTGAGGGAACAGTCTTTACCCACAAAGCTACTTTCACCCCAGGGTGGCCTCAGGGTGAACAAGAGAAATGTGGACAGGAAACAGATTTCTGCCCAGTGACCCCCCTGCAGCCCTCGGTGCACCCCTGCTGATGATTTTTACCTGCCTGTTGTTATCCAGTCCCAGAGCAGGTCTTCTATCATTCATTCTATTTAAATTAGGTATGCAAAATATGTGTTGGACATATATTTTCATATACTGGACATAGATAAAGAGCTACTTCTGAGCATCAGTGGAAATGTTTAAACGGAGACGTCACTTTCTGACAGCTGAGGGCCAAGTGTGCTGCAGGTCTGGATGAACATCTTAGAGTTTCACCTGACACAAAGTCTGCTGAATTTCATAGACCTTTTACTTTTTCACGTCACAGTATTTGTTTACTGTACATTTCTTTTCAAGAGGTTCTGGGTTCAGAGGAAATAGCATTTCTATATGGGTTTTTTTTAAAAAAAACAAACAGTATCTGCTTTTCATACTTGTGACTAAGCAGTTTGTTAGGAGGGCAAATGCCACCAGAGTTACAGTGGACTGCAGAATGACAAAAATCACTGCAATTATCAGCTGCTGATTTTGCGCATTTAGTGCAGTTTCACCAAAAATCACTTACATTCAATCATTTGCCTGTTGTTTTCATCCAAAGCAACATAAAAATTCAGCCATTTACTACGATTTTGCCTTTTCTACAGCTAGGTAAATTTAACCGAAGCAATTAGCTGAAGTACCTCGCTCAAGGGTACTGCAGCAGGAGGTGGGATTGAAACTGGGACCTCTGAGTCCAAAAGCAGTAGTTCTAATCCCCACAGTACTGGCTGCCCCTTTAATGTTAAAACCACTTTATTTCTTAAAAAAAAAACCCAACTTCACTGGAAACCGAAAGCACCTTTAGAATAAACCACCGTGCTGTTGGTGTCAGGCCAGCACTTTGTTTTACCACGGATGGATATAATCCAGAGATATGGGCAATAGGTTTTACAGCAGTTTACTAGGCCAAGGAAGACATCAACATTATGACCCAATTTGCTTATTATAGCACCCAGGTGCAGTATAATAGGGCTATTCAAAGATTTGTCTTCATCTCTGTGGTTAACGTGCTCTTGTGCAGTACGTGTTCAAATAAACTCTGCCAGAGTTTCTGAAACATCGCCAAGCTCACTGCAGCATGGCAGTTCTGCCACTTCACTGCACCGCAACTGTGGGCCTGTGTCTGGGCTCAGGGTGGCTCCAGCGTTTGTCAGTTGCACCCAAGCATCCAAAAAGTGGTTTTGAAGCCACTGAGAACAGTGCTTAGATAACCATAAATCTATGGCCTGACCGTCTATGTAGCACCCTGCTTTCCTCCCTAAGCATCCTGGGATACACTCCTTTTATAATGCTAAATGAAAAAGCAGCCATGGGATCTGCATTGACTCTGGAGATGCTTTAAAAAGTCTGCAAGCATTCTATTAAACACTTTCTTTGTTAAAATCCTGTTCGATTGTGGGTTTTCTCACCACAGCAAGGACACTATTGACTGGTTAAATGCAAAGCAAAGCAGATTCACTGGCACTGCTGACTCAACCGTTTCCTTCCAGCACCAGCAGACCGTTGCCGCGCTAATAAAGGTAACATAATTGAGGTGGTCACCATTGTATACTGGTGTCTCTTGAAAGGCCACCAAACAGACAAGCCCATGGAGGCTGATGAGGGTGAGGCAGCAACGCTATGGCAACGTGAAGCTGAAGCAAAAGACGAATCTGTTTGCTCGTCTGGCGTGTTCGGAAATGCCAGCAATGTGCGCGCGGCTGTGAGGCGATGCTCAGATTAAAGTGTGTGGAAACAATGTGAGGTTTTTACTCCCACAGCGTTCAAATAAATAGCATGTAAACCCACTTTGTATGCAAGGGTTTGTAATCACTTCATGCTTACAGTCGGTATCTTGTTAGTCACATATGAGGCCTCGCAGTTTCGACTGGCTGATTCATTGCTGATGTGCCGGCAACGACTCCGAATTTTGGGAAGATTAGTGGGCACACAGAAGGATGTAAAGGAATCTACTTGCACCTCCAATTCCATCTGCACTAGCTGCCAAGGCTTATTTGCCCGGTTATTGATTTATCTGTTTTGTATTGTTGCAACTGGTCAGCAGTACTCCTGTCTGCTAAAAATCCACACCTAAGCAGTGCTGAGAAAGTAAAGAAAGATAGCAGTCAGACAGACCATCTAACTATTACTGTTACAGGTAAAGGTGCTTGACATTCATTACGCCTTTTTTTGCACGAGTTCCAAAAACACGTTTCTTCAGACGTGACAGAAAAATGCCAGAAGAGCCTCTGAAGTTATTGGCCACTTACAGGGATCCCAGACTGGCTTATTTCATGCTCAGGTGGGCTTCTTGTCATTGTCAAGGAAAAATCCCATTGTATATATATTTGAGCAGGTTTTTGTCATTGAATTGTCATTGTCATTGTCAAAAAAGCTTTGTTAGTGACTTACAGGTTAAAAGGACTCTGGATTTACATATGAAGCAAGTTATCGCATCCTTCTAATGTCATTAACAAGCATTAAGATATTTGCGTGGCTGTCTGACAACACATTTTCCTTAATGCTCATCAAATGGGTACAAATGCCTTGACACACAGTCCCAATCCCATTAGCCAATTAATGCTAACTAAAGAGTTACCACCATCCACATTTTTAGTGCTCCGTTTTCATACAGCTGTTTTTGCTTTATTTCCAATAGTTCCTACACAAAATAAAATACTTTTCAACAACAATAATAGCCCCTCCTCCAGCTTAGGGGTTGCACCCACAAGTGCTCCTGTCACCAGTTGGACCACCTTTGTTTTCACTTTCCAAATTTTCTCCAGTTCCTCTCTCAATCCCTGGTGTTTCTCCAGCTTCTCATGTTGCTTCTTCCTGATGTTTCTATCACTTGGAACCTCCACATCTATCACCACTGCTGCTTTCTCCTCCTTGTCTATTACCACTATATCTGGTTGGTTGGTCAGTACCTGTTTATGTCTGGATATAGACGTCGCACAGGATCTTGGCTCTGTTGTTTTCCACCCCTCTCTGTGGTTCCTCCCATTTAGATTTAGGAGTGTCCAGGCTGAATTCCTTCCACACGTTCCTGTATGTGATCCTACCACTTGGTTTTGGCTCTCGGTATATTTTCAATTCTCATAAAATGACTCTTCATTACTGCTAATTTATACAGAATAGATAATGCATTCCTGAGCCGCAAACCATCCGACTATCTCGACTTCAAACCTGCAAAATGTCTGCCTTTTAAGGCAGAGAGCCTCGAATTCAAATGTACCGTAAATCCACAGTATCACTTTGTGCTCTGTACACCTTTATAATACTACTTAAAATCAGTTATACATAATGCACTAACACTCCCTACCCCCCCTTTCCCCTTCATCATTTATGTTACTACATTTTCTCTTTTTTTAGTTGTTTTATTCTGTTATCCCCAGGTAGCAGTGGGAACCTCACAGCTCCTGGGCTGAGGGTTTAAATATGGGATCAAGTCTGGCTCATTCTGTATTATCTCCACATTGGCACGTGTTTCCCTGGGGGGCTCCGGTTTCCTTCTACAGTCCAACAACTTGTGTCCTAGACAAAATTATCTGCACTACAGTGTTGTAACCCATATTCTGCGCTTCCTTCTTCACTGTCAAACTCTTCAGAAAGTTGCTTTTAAAATAAAGCTGATGATGATGGTATTGCCTTTCAAAAGAATTGTACACGTTCTCTTCAAGTTTTATGCCAATCTCTCCATACACCACTTCATCTTTTAGTGCTTTCATGACAATTTTTGTGACACAAGATTTTACGTGAGATTTGGCTCAGCTATCTAACCTGAGCAGGAGAAGCCACCTCATGTATAAGGGGTAATGGCTGCTCACCTTGTACGATGCTCTACTTCATTAAAGGCCACATTTTGAATTGAGCTGTATGTTCTTCTAATGTGTTTCAGGTAAGTTGATCATTCATTATGCACATTTTACAGTATGACTTTTATTTGCTCTGAAGTTTCTTGTGAAAGGAGCCAGTTATGTGGGGGAAACCTGTATAGTGTCACTACTCCAGGTAGCAGTACGACAGGGGACCACCAGGGAGCGCGATTTTAGTATCCTAGCAACCACAGCACAGCTATCGTCAATCCTGCAATCAGGACAGGCTTTAAATAGAAGCTGTGTGGTAGTGAACCTTGCAGGATCTTGAAAACTGATTGTGTCAAAAAAAGAGAGTATTGCCTGTTTGGGAAGTCCGAGTTCTCGGTTGTTTCCTCATCTCAATGTCCTGCGGCGTCTTCGCTTCAAGCACTGTGCACCAACGCCCATAAACACTGCCTGGGTCCTCAACCAACCAAGTCATTGACATGTAAACATTTGTTTTGTTTTATTTCTTAATTTTCAAATGCCTGCTGCAGTCCTCAGTCATTTTTTTTAAGAATAGTTGCCTGAAAACACTAATCTTATCAGAATAATTCCACTAAGCAGCCAAAGCTTTGCAAACCTCCATTTTAACATTTATCTTTGTATCACTCTTTTTACATTGTGTGTACACAGCAGTCAAAATTATGGTGTCAGCATAGTTTTATTGTTGTTGTTATTATTATTATTATTATTGCTGTAGTCATGGATATGCTTGTTGGAAGTCATGGTGGTTTGATTTTGTTCCTTCAGTAGGTCCCCCATTCGGCCACANGTCAGCATAGTTTTATTGTTGTTGTTATTATTATTATTATTATTATTGCTGTAGTCATGGATATGCTTGTTGGAAGTCATGGTGGTTTGATTTTGTTCCTTCAGTAGGTCCCCCATTCGGCCACATTAATGTGTGCAAGTCGTGCTTGGACATCATGTTGACATGTAGAGGACGCACAGCAAGAACAAGGCTAATGAAACTGGCGAGAAGCCAGTATAAAAGTAAACAAGTGATTCTGGTAATGAAGTGATCCATGTGGAGAGGGGAGCTGGAGAGACATTTACAAACAAAACAGCAAGGAGATGAATACTGAGCAGGTCTCTGCCTTTTCTCACCTAAATTCTGACTTCCACCCTGTCGGGTATCCACTGCAGAGAAACTCATTTCCATTTCAGAGATGGTTTTCATCCCAAACTGGTACCTATTTGCTCCTCAGCATATCTACATTGTTGTGAAAAAGCCCCCTGAAATCCAGGATTGATGACTTTCGAGGTTCCCACTGAAAAATGCGCAAGTTTTTCATTACTATTTTTGTCTTTTTCTATCTAACACCCTTTCCACAGCAAGCAATGTTAGAGTATGAACTTTACAATGACTTTCCCATTTATACAGTACATTTACAGTATCACTTCAAGGTAAACTGCTGATTTTTCCAATTTATTTTGATTTTATTGGTGTTTTATTCACAATTTTAATGAATAATATAGTATAGGAAAATACCCTCAAAAGCAACGAGTGACAATATATTTGGAGGAAAGTAAAACATTGGAATGTGTGGCAGTATATAGGGAAGATATTAAAGGGTTCTAATTTACAAAGGCTTAATGGATGAATACACTTTCAATTAACAAGTTACTACACCTCAACCAGAACTAATGAATTCCAAGGTTTAATTCAAAGAAAAATTAGCAAAGGCCGGAATCACCAGGACCAGCTGAGATCATTTCTGCATTATAGCAGCCTGGATGAGAGATGCTTCATATTTAATGGCAGCGGGTACTGAGTTTTGGCCAGTGAGTGTTATAAACTCCAGTGCCTGTTTCTCTCTTCACTCACAGTATCTCTTCCATACAATAACACCATCAGTAATTTACAACTACAATGGAATCAGGAGTAGATTCTTTCTCATCTCCAGTCTTCGAAACACACAATCAAGCACTTTCGTGTTCAGGTGGACAGCCTCTTATCCACAACCGTGTGCAGGGAGGAAAAAAACAGACAGTGACTGAAATCCATTGTTTGCAGTTGTAAGCGAACAAATTAAAAATGATTGCTCTTTGTAATGAAGGCAGCTGAGCATATTGTGCAAACGCTCCACTTCTTAATGATTTAATTAAGAAGCTCCATTCAAATCAGCGCAGAGAAATTCCAGCACCGCAGTGAACGAGCGGCGTGTCAAAAGCAGCCGAGCTCAGGCCCTGAGCTAAGCTAACGTTCCTGCAGAAGCAGCTGTGCAACCAGCCTTCCCCCCCGCCCAACCCCTAAAACCATTTCAGCAGGTTTTTATTTCTTTAAAAGTGCTGCACGGCATATCAAACCTTGTCTGAACCAACAGGCAGATCACTGGGTTATTTGTTCCTGTCATTTTTTCCCGCCCTCTCTGTTTGTACGCAGGATTGTTTTTTCTGCCGAAAAATTTTGATCAGCTCCCAAGTGTGAATGTTGAGGGAATATGAAATGTTAAACACATGTAACTGGATTCGAGGTAACCCACCCATCTGTCGAAGCCGCCCCGCATTCAGCGCCTGTATTCCCGTATCCTTCCTGTCCCGTAATACTCCTGCTGTTTAGGAGCCCAATAAACATTCAGGTCACAAGCAGCCTTCTGTCTAAAAGAACTGCAAACAAGAGCAGTTCATTTAAACTGTCAAGTAGTGAGTTAGCTTGTCATTTAGAGAGAGGAACTGTGGACCTAAATCTGTTTCCTGCAGAGAAGGTGCTCTGTCCCTCAGCAAGGAGAGCGATTAATGGCCAACCCCATCAGGACAATCTGCCTGCAGCTTGTAAGCCTCAGAATAGATCAAACCGCTAGGTGAGGGGAGGCTTATTTACCTCCACTAAAGCAGTAAATAGCTGCAAACATCTCACTCTCTCCTTTCCTTTCTCCTTTGTCTCTCTCATTCTCTCTTCTCTGATCAATTTACTGCCCTGCATCTCCAGGGCCCAACTGCCACGCAGGCCACCAGCGCGCAATTAATCCCTGCCCTCCTAAACAAACCAGATCACAAACTGTAGTCGCCGCATGTCGCGCAATACAAATACAGGGCATGCTGGCTGATGGATACGTCCTCAGCGGTGACGATGATCCAGTGCCCCGCCAGCAATTTTCACAACGGCTCGGTTCCATCAGCTTTTGTAATTTGAACTTATTGATTGTCCACAGAGGGTCGCACACTGAGACTGCGGCCTCAGCCGGAGTCCACCACCCCGCCACAGCAAGCCAATAGCTTTGGCAAAACAAAGGCATCCCGTCACTACCCCCCTCCTCCTCCTTCACCCCCACAACTCTGACAGAAGATGGAATTTACTCATGAATCCTGGGCAACGGGAAAGCAGAGCAGAGGTCAGCCCCACACGACAGGCTCCTTTGTCCTCAACATGCGCCAAAGGTCTACAGACAACTGGGAGACGTAGCAACGGGTCGATGAAGGTGTCAAACAACAGCAGCGAATCTTACCTCCCTTTGTTCCCTCCTGTTCCCACGATGCCTCATTTGACGTACAGCATAGAAAGTTTCTGCAGTGTCTCAGCTAAAGACCCACCAGAAACTCTGCTTTGCATAGTGGGGCTCCGGAGGTCTATAAAATGTGGCTGATTGGAGTAATTAATCATAGGAGAGGAACTGTCATATTTGCTGTCCTGGGAAAAAAAGCTCTCAGCAAACCTAGACCATAAAACATGAGACTTGCCATGAATGAGAAAATGAGTAAAAAATGTAAAACTTTTGTATCATTCGTGAGGTGATGGGGACAAAGCCACAGCTTATTTAACTGCAGCAGAATGGAAACAGTCAAGCTGGCGCTGCTGTGTTCTTTGCAGGTCACAGCCCTTTCTTCATCGTTCTTGATTACATTTCCAGGACTCTTTGGATCAATTCGAGCTCAAATTACTTTCTGGTCATCCCTACAACCGATTGACTTTAACACGGAAATTATAGGAATTGATATTGATTAAATGGACAGTTCAGGCATTACAGGGGGCCCCTTGCATACCTGCACTACCAGCAGACTCAGAAAACATGCAGTTCTGAGCTCTTTGCTGACTTTTCAATTGTAATTAATCTAAACAAAACGCACTTAAAGAATGAGATAATCTGCCCTGCCTAGTCTTGCACGCTGTGCATCCAGGTTAGGCTCTGGGCCACTGTGAGCCTGCACTGGATAGGGAATGAGCACGCCTAAAGAATACTGTACTTGGGCGCAGTGGGAAATTGCCGTGGTACGGTACCCGTGCTTTGAGTGGCAAATAGTTCTTTTCGGAGAAATAAAATGAGGGAAAGCTTTCAGCAATACTCAAATCTTATTCCAAGTAATGGGAAAGAGTTGATAACCCTGCTTGACTCAATTTATCTTTATAAAAGGCATTTTTTATTGTTATAGCTCAGAATACAAGCAACTAAAAGGGTTTTTACTAAAGTAATCTTTCAAAAAACCCAATAAGAAAATTCGATTAGCGGTTCCGCTTTCCGCGGTTTTAGTTACCCGTGGTCAACCGCGGTCTGAAAATGTTAAATGGAAAACTCCCAAAAAAAAATAAAACAATTCATCATTTTTAAATTGCGCGCCGTTCTGAGTAGCGTGATGAAATCTCGCGCCGTCCCGCCCGGGACGTGAATCGTCCCTTTGTCCTGCGCATCCACGCCGTATGCGCTACCGTATGCGCCGTATGCGCAGTCACTTAATAGCCGTGTTGGTTATCAGATAGACTCTCGCGGTATCCATCTAACAGAGACCCCAGTCGCATAATTTTTTATTACAGTATATTGTTATAATGGTTCTATTTTATTGTTAGTTATTGTTGTTAATCTCTTATTGTGCCTAATTTAAAAATTAAACTTTATCATAAATATGTATGTATAGGAAAAAATAGTATATATAAGGTTCGATACTATCTGCGGTTTAAGGCATCCGCTGGGGGTCTTGGAACATCCGTGGATAAGGGGGGACTACTGTACTAATTGGCGTTTACGCCTAACACTTTGTTACTTTTCTAACACAAATTTCAAAAATGCAACACTGCCACCTAAGGGTCAGTGGTTGAATTATTTTTAAGGGATGTGATAAATCTAGTCTACGCTTTAATAAATGTAACTTTGTACTTTTGTGCACATGACAATTGTTAATCTTGCTGGTTTACCGCAGTTTTACCCGGTGTGTTTGTCACTAAGAGTCTGTAGCAAGTCATGAAGAAATATACTGCTCTCGTATTCTATTGGTTACGGTAATTTGTCCACACCATGTGCAACGACGGAGGGAGTTCTTTACGGATTGGCCTATGAAAGAAGCGGCGCGTTTTGTTGACGGAATACGGTACTTTCTCACAGCGAGAACTTCAAAGATGGCGGTCTCCTTAATTTGCAGCGAGACGATGAGCAGGTACGAGGATCCAATTCCAATCATGTTTATCGAGAATTTACTATACTTTTTAATCCATATTATACCTGCTTCTATTTGGTACTTAAGAATATTTAAAAATCCCCCCCCCCCTCCGACTGTGTACCAGAGTCAGTTCCGTCCTGAACAGAGATGCTAAGCAGTTTGGGAAGAAGTATATGTTTGACTCCAACGAAGAGACGTGCTGGAACTCCGACCAGGTAATATATACACTGGAGAAAGTGTTACATTTCGAAGGTTTTCTTCCGTGAAGCCTGGCAATCAGTGTGTTTCAGCGTGTGACTGCCGTGCAGGGGGCCCACCAGTGGGTGCTGTTGGAGTTCCCGCGCGCCGCCACGGTCTCCGCGGTCCACGTGCAGTTCCAGGGTGGCTTTTCGGCCAGAACCTGCCGTGTCGAAGGTGGGGTGCAACGTGGTCGTGGCACACAGCTCCTGCGCCCTTACACTGTGTGGGTTTAGTGTTCTAAGCGCCGTGGTCCATGAGAAACTACACGTCACCCTCGTGCGCATCTGTAAAAGACAAAATAACAAACTAAACTGTGACCATCTCCCTCCCCCCAGGCAGCCTGAAAGAGGGAACATGTGTGAATATGACAGACTTTTATCCTGAGGACAACAACTCCTTACAGATATCCTTTGTGACTTCCTTGCAAAGCTGTTTGTTTTTTTTCCTCCTCAATTTTACAGTATATTTCACTTTAAATCTTTGGAAAATTCCCTGTCTTGTACAGATTTATATTTGAAGTTGTGGAAAGTCACAAGCTGAACTTAGGCTAGTACCTATTTTTATTTAAGCTTTGCAAAAAATTTCTTATGATGGATGGTTTCCTGGTCTCTCAAACTACATCCTTGATACACATCTTGCTTTGTCGTGCCCTTTCCCCATATTTCCTTGACTGCCCACCCACAGCTTTCCCATTCAGGACAGCTCCTTGGTGGACAAGCTAAAAATAGTGTTTGAGAACAGTACAGACCTCTTTGGAAGAATTATTGTTTACTCCTTGGATGTCCTGGGAGAAAGGGCTTGATAGTAGCATGGCCACAAGATGGTAAGGCAAAGGGCTGTCCTAGTGGCATACAGGCTGAGGTGTAAAACGACTTCTATCCGCTTAAGTGAGAAGACTGAGAATCGGCTGTTGTGTCGGTGCTTGAACTTGGTCAGCGCAATTGTAGGACAGAGGAAGCTGAAGACGGAGGACGTTTGAGCTGCACCTTGGAATGTAGCCGTGTGCCTTGTACATTAGATATTTCAGGACTCGTAGCCACACACAGGCAAAAAGTACTGTATTTATTAATATATTAACATTTTCAGTGGTGCAAGTGTAAACACAACAGATGCTGTTTGCATTTATTAACCAAAATGTAGACTAAAATGAAAAAAAATTTATAATGCACTCAGACTGTCAAGAACCCTAAATTGTAATAAACACATCAGAAAGCAAATTAAAATGTAACTTAATAAAGGAGCTTAAAATACAACTGCTTGAAACTTAATTCAGATGCTTCCATCCTTAGAGTCTGCAGAGTGATGAACGTCAACCGGCCAGGCCATTTCCTTTGCCTCTTCACCGTCTGCCAGCAGACCTTTTCTTCAGTGGTGTTCCCTTCCAGAACTTTCCACTTAATCGTCTCTGCACACAGGACTTAACATGATGCCTTCTGCTTCAGCAGTGTTAGAATGTGCTCCTCAATCACCCTTTGTACTGCAATCACAAAGTAGCAACTGTTTCAGGAGGTGAAGGTTTAGGTGGCCTTGTACAAGTGGCTCTTCCAAAAGACAGTATAAATAGAGCAATAGTTTGTAGAAAAACACAAAAGTAAATGCAAATGAACCAATTCAGCCCAGGGAAAAGGGGGGAAAAAAACTGAAATGAATAAAGTTACCACATGCTGTGCTATGTGCTGAGTTTGACACCTACAATGTTGATCTGTCACACAGGTAAACCATTGTGAATAAAGGAACTTCTTCAGATACGAGTGACTTCTGTAGTGAATGAATCATAGTTTTAATCANGAAAAAAACTGAAATGAATAAAGTTACCACATGCTGTGCTATGTGCTGAGTTTGACACCTACAATGTTGATCTGTCACAGAGGTAAACCATTGTGAATAAAGGAACTTCTTCAGATACGAGTGACTTCTGTAGTGAATGAATCATAGTTTTAATCAAAACCAGCGGAAACGTTACCTTTTTTGTGGCCAAGAGCCACAGCGAGGTCCATAGGGCTGTACCCTGAGTCTGCCTCTACTGTCAGGTCTGCACCAGCAGCTGAAGCAGGAACACACCGAGTTAGACTCAGCAACCACGACTCCCTGTGGGGAGTCAGATCCCTCGTGCGAAAGAGCTGGAGGACAGAATAACTCACCCAACAGGATGCTTACACACTTCACATGGTTTCCCCTTACTGCGTAGAGCAGTGGTGTTCCGCCATTCTAGAATTTAAAAGGACATATGATAAGCATGAAGAGAACGTGCTGAGAAGTTATATGTGAACAGTCTGACTTCTTTCTGTGGATCTAAACTATGGTGCACAGAACCTGATTTGGTGCTGACTTTTCACTGCACAAGATATTCTTATTATAGAGAAATTGCTTACCCAAGAAGGAAGAGCTTCTGCTGTCTAAATGTAGTCAGTTTGCACAGTGTTTCCTTACCCAGTCGTATGTGTTAATGTCCACCCCGTGCTTGAGGAGGATGTCAACAATGTCTGCGTAGCCCCCGGAGCTGGCCAAGGACAGGGCACTCTCTCGTTCTCGAGCCAAAGCTTTCGGATCTGCTCCCTGAGAAGCCCACCCCCCACACACACACACAAGGTTTCAAAATTGGCACCTCCAGCACTGCTGATGCCAGCCACTTTTTGGCATATAAATTTACATGTTTCAGTATGTCTGCATTTCCCTCTACCTGAGGTAGTGTAAATTACACATTATCAAAATCAAAGTAATGTAGTGTCTGTTGCCTGTAAGAGAATGTCTTGACACTGACAGTGATTGTGCTCCAGAATAAGCAAAAAAGGAAATACTGTAAAAAGGACTAAATGGTATTTGTTTACTTTTTTCCCCAGAAACACTGAACAATTACTGTTGACTGCCATAAAACCAATTTGGATTTAAGTTAGGAACCTGCATTAATCCAGCATCATATTCAGGGTTGAGGATGTTCACTCAGTCATTTCAGGCTCTCCCAGTTGCTTTCACTCACTTCAGCAGAAATCTGGTGTGTGCAGTCAAGGAATTAGTGTCAGGATGAGTGGAATGGTGTGTGGGATGATGTCTGACCTTCTCGAGGAGGAACTGCACCACAGCGATCTCTCCAAACGCTGCAGCCCACATGAGTGGCGTGAAGCCCCGCTCATCTTCACTGTTCACCAGGGAGCTGTCTGCAGGAGTCACAGTAATGCACATATCCTGTCTCAGTGCGATAGCTTCCCCGAGAGCCGCAGCGCCTCTCCCACATTTGATCATCCTGCATTATTGACCCCATGTAAAACCACATAAGTAAATGTTTCTCAGAAAACTAATTTCAAACCCTTCGCGCTTCTGAGTTGCAACATTATTCTGAAAATAAATGACTTATTTTTGTAAAATCACTGTTTAACTGTCAGAGGTTAAGGATACAGCTTATGTCCTACATACTGAAGATTATGTTGCACAGATTTAGTGTAGAGTATCACCGTGGCAATAATCACTTGCCAGGTTAACACAGGATACTGTGTAAGACTAGTCTGGATTCTGCCAAATGAGGAATAAAAAGTTGAGGAAAAGCTAGCAAAAAAGCTATAAGATCTTAACTATCTTCCCATTTTTTGTGTAATTATGGGCTGTGAATTACACACAACATTCAGTATCATATAAAAGAGACTGAAGTATAAATACGTGTGATATATTCAAGCAAAATATTCCAATTATTTAACCAAATGTATGTGATAGATATTTAAGTTTCTTCGCAGAAACTGTTGCCCAAAGACTACAGTTTTATTCTGAAGGATCCAGGTTCAAATCCCACCTCCTTCTGTAGTACCTTTAAATAAGGTCCTTACCCTAAACCACTCCTGTAAAAATTTCCCCACTATATAAATATGTAAATGAAAGTAAGTCACTGAGAAAAAAAACACAAGGTAAAAAAAATGTAAATGGTTTAACTCAGTTTCATTATTTGCCCTGGTGACTGGTTATTTTTACATGCACAGTGCAGGTTAAAGCATCTTGCCCAAACCAAGTAATCTCTAGTCACTAAATTTCAATCCCAAATATACAACTGTATTTTACCATACAAGGAATTGATAACTCAAAATAGTATTTTAATATGCATTCAATATATGAGGTGTGATAAAGTCCTAAGATATAATTTCAAAGAATAGTATAAATACATTATTTTATGTGGCGACCCTCTCAAAGTAACACTGGCTACCATGTTCCTGGCACTTTTGGCACCACTGCTGACAGCTTTGAACTGTTCTACCTTCACATTGTTAAGGATGCTTAAAATGCTATTAAATCTCTGTCCTTTCAGCTTCATTATGACTTTTGAGAACAGAAAAAAGCAAAAAAAAAAAAAAACTGCACTGGGCATGGTTGTATGAAGAGTGTGATATCACAGCAATGTTGCTCTCCTTGGTGAGCTGCCAGTGGGTTCAACATCATGGGAAGACTCCTTCACATACTGTTGCTATTCAAGAATTTTTGGCAGGGGAAAAAATAATGAAAAAATAAGAATTAAGCTGAAAGGACGGAGATTTGGTTATATTCCAAGCATCTGTAAGAATGTGACAGCAGAAATTAGTCACATAAAGACTTCCAGCAGTGTGTCCTACAGCGGCAGGAACGTTGGGACAAACATATATCATATAATGAGATATTACTACATAAAAATGATGCACAGTATTAAGTATAAGTCTTAGAAATTTCTGATTGTACCTCATAGTAAAGACACTTTACTGTATATTTATTGCAGGTATCAGGTATTTTTTTGAAATTTGCTCATAAGGTGAAATTTCTTAAGTGGGAAATGTCACTCAGCATTTATGGGGCAAAAGCTCTTGTTAAAAGAAAAAAAAATCTGGCAAATATTTGGTCATAACTCAATGAATAGTTCCAATCATATATGTGAAAACTTGAAAACTCCTAAGTCAAAGACACATCTCGATGGAGACCTATATATGGACACACACGTTTGCGTTTAAAAAAAAAAAAAAAAAAAAAAAAAACTGCTAATTTGGGCCAGGCTGCTGTAACGTGCCTACCTGTCGTCACTTTGTTCAAGGAATCAAACAACTGACACTGACCTCACTCTTAAACAATCATAGTCTTAATGTACATTTTGTTGGAAGTAGCACATTTACTAATTTCCACAAATTAAGTTCCATCATCTGTGCAAAAGGAAATATAAAAACACAAAGCAAGACGATGACATCTTGTAAGAAAGGTCACAATTGTCGCTCTTAACAAGAACCTAGCTGTGCAGGTCCAAATTGAAAGCAACTTGCAACAGCAGCCATTTTTTGGAACGTCAGAGTAAAGAAGCTGCGAAGATCAGGTCTGACCTTTGCTCAGGTGTCCAGCCAACTGTGTGACCTCTCCCTGCGCGGCCAGCTGGTGCACCGAAAGAGCTGTAAAGACAAAGGCCAGTGCTGTTTGTCACGTCCTCGTCACAATCACTCACAAATGTGCGTGACTGTAGTTTACATACCGTCTGTAATTATAAGGTTAGAAGGAGTGAAATGCTGGCATAGCAACTGTTAATAAACAAATCTATAAGTACAATTCTCTCTTGCTTAAATAGTTCCCCAAGTGAGCAGGTAATTTTGTTTCTGAAGATAGTGATTAGATAGGGAACATATCTCAAGGTTCATAACATATACAAAAATGTTTCATTTTCACAAACCAGAAAAGGCTGCATAGATACTGACCCACAGACACACAGTCTGTTTTGGGAAGTATGGACTGTGGAATACATTGCAAGGCACACACACATTTATACACTGAGGGCAAACTGACAAAATGGTTCTTTTGCGCATTTGGAATGCAAGGGGAACATGGAGCACCTGGATGAAGGCCATGTTCACACAGAGAGGCCATGACAACTCCTCAGAGATGAGGCCTGGTTCAAACACACAATGCTTTGAGGCAGCAGCACTACCCACTGAGTCCCCTCACTGGTCAACAAGAACCAGAATAAAATCAAAATGAAGCTTCCACAAAAGTTTCTGTCATTTAATAATCACCAGAACGGACTTACTGTCTAAATTTGCTGGTCGGATGGTGATCTCATTCCCTCGCTGCCTGTTGGTGAGAGCGGTTGAGTGTTTAAACAGTCCATCCTCATTTTTGTTTTCAGATGCAACTGTTGTGCCTGGTTACAAACAGAAAGACAGTACGAAATCAGCTCATACTAGAAGTAGTACTTTGGGGGAAAAAAATGAAAAAAGACATTACTGCAAGTTCTACTGTAATACATGAATTTCCATTATAAAAAAGAATTAACGCTACTTAAGAGTGCAACATTAATACTGTTCAAACTATCCCATGGTTAAACACTGGTAAATGAATATTTAACTGTCTAAACTTGAGACCAAATGCGTGTAGGTTCAAATGTCATGGAGAACGTAACCGAAAGTGGTCATTAAAAAAAAAAAATCATACACTTAAATAGTACAAGTGACACATTGTCAGCTAGAAAATCTGACTGACACGTGAAAAATGAACTAAGAAAAAATACCAACACAAAGGAGTTCTGTAACACATTTTAGAACATGTGCCTTGAAGAATATGATATAGATATAAGAAACTGAATAGGTCTGACTGTAAGGAGTCATGAAGAATGTCACAGGTGCTCCAGAGAGCAATGAGCTACGACAAGCCGCCCTAATGGGACCGAGGGGGGTAAGAGCAGAACTTCTCAGTTGCAGTGGGAAGAATTCAGTTTGAATGAAAAACTGTCCAATTTGGAGAAGTGTGCAAGGCGGTTACTGTGTTATTGTCATCATTTTTTTTTTTGCCTGTGGCTAAAATCTTACTTATAGGCACTTGCTGGAAGCTATAACACTGTGACACAGCTAAAAGATTGCGTTGCTAATTTTAGCAATGCAACATTCAGAGCATATTAATGTATATTTCAGTGCTTACTATTCCTGACAGGCAATCCGTTTGTGAGCGCAGGTGAATCACTTCCTTCCTGGTGGATACTTAATGGGTCAATGGAATACAGGTGAAGTACTAATGTCTCCTCTGGTAAAGCAGAGCTGTCTCCGTCCCCATGGGCTGGGTCTGTGCTTACAGGCTCCTTGCGTGCGTCACTGGCTGGCAGCGGTAAACTCTCTCTTGTTTCTTCCATCCTGCCCGAGGAAACCCCTGAAAATTCACAGTTTCAGAAGAAGCATCATATGAAAAGCTTATTAGTAGGTAAAGTAATGCACTGGTACTAAATATAGAGATACCAACGGATAGACAAATAAACAGGACAAAAAAAACTAACTTTGAAGTTTGGGGGGGATCAGTTACAGAGATTGGTGTAGGTGGGTCATATTGCATTTCATGTCGGTTTCCATTATGCATTCACTATAAAGAGAATCTTGCGTGGTGCATTACTGTATGGCGTAACTCACAAAAACAGAACCGTTTAATGAGGCCATGTTGAAAACTGTAAACAGCATAGGCTAAATGCAGAAAAAGCACAATGAAAGAGAGAAACTAGCGATCACACTCCCAGCAACAGACACAGATTGGCAGATAGTAAAAACCAAAGTGAAAAAACACAGAAATTAATGAACTTCCTTCACCACCAGTCTCAACAAAACAATTTCATAAGCTCCAAAAAGCTGTTATTTATGGTAGGGCTGTGTTTCTGAATTTGCTTGAAAGACATGAAAGCACAACCTGCGATGTGGTTAAGGAGCACCCAACCTGGACCCCTGGTTGGACAAATCATCTTCTCCCAACATCCACACAGGTAAGTTTTGGTGAGAATCAAAAAACACCTTCACCCTGTCTTCTTTGCTGCCAACTGTTAAATGCTTTGGAAGTGTCACAGCACAAGACTGGCTGAAGCTGCTGAGTCCAGTAACTGCCCCTCATGGTCATAGAACAGCCAAGGAAGATGAATGTCCTTCAAGAGGCCAACTAGGTTTACCCACCATGTCCCCATGTTGCAGTACAGTAACAGCCTCAGGTTTGAATGAAGACCAGTATGAAATGCTACCCACAGCCTTTCCATCACATCTAGACATCAACCCCATTAGATGCACAAATTAAGGTCTAATATCCCAGCACAGTTTAGGATTTGATCAGCATTTCTTTAAAAAAAGGACCACCCTCTTCTTCTCACAGCTCAATCTTCATTCACTCGTGTATATTTACACACTGCTTGGTGGCTCCATGACCTGTAAACCTCGGTGTGCAGAGAGTAAAGTTGGACCGAATATTTTAAAGCAGTAAAATAGTATACTCCCGTTAAAACAGTAACATTTCCCCTTCAGTCAGTCGCTTTCCACGCCACATTTCATACATTCAGCCCTCTTTCAGACCTCACGTTGCTGTGGAACGGCTCGCATTTGGCCCCTTATCAAACGCATCATTACCATTTGAGGTATTTCTTTCTGGATCTCAATAAAATGTTAAATAACCGACATGCGCAGATGACTAAATGAGATCGTTCTCTCTTTGTCTCTCTCACACAAACAGTGTACCGGCGAGTGCGTTACACACACTGGTGAGCCGAGCTAGCATGCTACGCTAAATCATGCGCAAAGTGCGTAAATAATAAAAGCGCCGCTGTAACTAGTTACCCGTGCAGCTTGTGAGAGGCGCGCAGTGTTAGTTGTGGCGGGTCGGTCCGAGTTGTCTCTGCGCCGGGTCTCTTTCGCTCATTTTTGGGTCCCACCGTTAACTTCCTGATTTCTCCGTCAAAAGTGAAACCACACGAATTCAGCGGCGAAATCCCATCATGCAACCCAACGAATTTATTTTCCTGACCGTAATCCGCGTTCCTAAAATAGCCCTAAATTCGCTGTCCGTGGCTGATTTGGTTATTTAAAGGACAAAAAGCGACGCCGGTGGCTTCGGGAACCAGGAACGCGTTTGTTTATTATGGTGTTTCGGTACGTTTCAGGGAGGAAAGAGTGCGGCGCGCGAGCCCTCCCACTGCCGAGCGCCCGTCCAATCACGCTGCGCCGATACCAGGGTCCCATTTGAGCACCAATGGCGGCGCTGCGCAGATCTGAGCTGTGACGTCAGAGCTCCAAGTAGCCGCTACCAGCACCAGGCGCTCGGAAACGGCAGGCGCGCGAAGTAGAATAGTGAGCAGCGCCGATCCTGTACTCCACAGAAACGCGAAATCCTGGTTATTCAGCCCCCTACGTTGCCGCCCTAGAGTTTTCCCTTGTCTTTGAATTAATCAAAACTATGTTTTGTTTTGCTTCAGTTTGCAATTCGCACAGATGAAATTGCGCAGCTCTGGGAAAATATTAGTTAAGAAAGGATTAATGTTCAATTTAAAGTACTACATATTTACTGTTATAACAAGATGCGATTCGATTACAGCTTTACCCATGCTAGTATAACATACCTGAAAGTAACTCTCAAATGTTTTTATAAATGTATTAATAACTGACTGAATCGCAACATTAAATCTGATTATATTACATTGCATAAATCTGAGAACATTATATCTGTCGATCGCTGTATGATTTCTTGTAGAAGAGTAAAAACTATATTGCACTGCTGTTTTAAAACTACTTTCAGATTCAGATTATTTGCTTCACCAAATATTAATGTGTGGTGTCTGAAATCTTATGCACGCAGCATATTTCAGTTTCTCATTTTCTTGAAAATATTTGCAAACAACTTATTTTAGCTCTGGCAATTTGATGTTAGAGCATAAAAGTTCACAGTATTCTATTCTATACTTATAAGTTCAAGAATACTGACTGGAAAATATGTAAGAATAACTTTTTATAACTTTCAAGGGGTTTGAATACTGTATATATATTCTGTTTCAATACAAAAGGGCTTTGCCAAAAGAGCAATGCCTACTGTATATACAAAATAAAAAGACTACAGACTGTCTGCTAGCTAACCAATTGGTTTACTTCATTCTAACTAAACTAACTTAACTAGATATAATGCCAATCATGTCCACATGGTAATCTTTGTCCATGTATGTGAGATGGTAATTTTATCATAGTTATGCAAGCAGAACCAAGTTTAGTTTCCCATGCTGACTCAGTATAGGTGATTTAACAGTTAACTGGCTAGGCAATGAGTTTCTTATGAGCATTTTC
The DNA here is from genome assembly GCA_900497675.1 of Arapaima gigas. Classification (NCBI taxonomy): domain Eukaryota; kingdom Metazoa; phylum Chordata; class Actinopteri; order Osteoglossiformes; family Osteoglossidae; genus Arapaima; species Arapaima gigas. Next base: position 315,415 of record UFQX01000050.1, read on the forward strand.
TCTAAGTTTTTAAGTTCCAAACTAATAGTACTCAGAACATGGCACATAAACACCATGGGACACAAATGTCAAGATACACCCAGCTTTCCCAGTCTATTGTTTCAAACTACTGAAAAGCCAATCATTTTAATCCTGTAATGTATATCACCTTTGTACGTCTATAGGAACTGGTCATTTCATTGTCACATAATCAATCAGGAAATCGACTAAATGTTAGGTGACCAGCAACTATGTTTTAAATTGGTAATCAAGCTTTATATTCCCCCCACCATCATATTTGACAATCTGCTAATAAAATTGTACGACATAAAAAGGGTGAACACATTAAAAGAGAAGTGTTGTTTCAAGCTGGTTTTCATAAAAGGCCCAATTTATTATTAACTATCAGTTCGCCAAACTTTGCTGTAATATGGTACTTCCATGTAATATGGTAAATTACAAAAATTATTCAATATTCTGTATTGGCTGTATTTTAAGAGTTGTCCTGTTGTTGTTTGTGAAAAAATTTTAAGATTCTCCATACTTGCTTTAATATTTTTATTTAGTTGAAACATATTTGCTATACATAAACGTGGTTTGTAATGTACCTTTGTACTTATACTACACATTGTGTAATACACTAGTACTGAAAAAGCATGTAGTGTTGCTGTTCCTAGTCTTTAACTACCCTCCTCATGCAAAGCTCAAGCTCAACTTAAAGCCTGTACAGGTACATAACATTCTACGCTTTAAACGGTACCCTATTATTCAAACAGATATAATTACACACACACAAAATCAGTAAGTAGATATCAGTAGACTTCCAAGATACAACAGTATTTTTACCAAAACAGAACATTTCAGACAAAATACTATCCTACTTTTACCAAAAAAGACTTCACTGTCCCATCACCTGTGTAACAGAACACAGTATAATGACACAAATGGTCAATTCAAACCACAAGCTCACTCAACGTTTCATAAACAATCAAAAAAATTATTCTGACATGCCACTACAGTTTAACTTTGAAATACTCCTCTTACAGCAAAGTATTTAACTAAAAATGAATTAGCAATATACTTGTATATTTACACCTCAAATAATTGCACATAAAAATATAGCATTATACTTGTACATGTATAAACAGGTTCTTTTTAAAATTTGAACCACAAATGCAAAGTTTTGTGTTTTCTGCCAAATAATTTTATGCGTTCTATGTGTATTTGCTGAAATGAGAGTTAGCCAATGTTCTTAGGGACTCGTGGCAACCAGCAGCAAACCCCCCATGGCCTATCAGCACAAGTCACACTAGAGTGGAGTCCTTGGCTGTGGTGGCAGATTTGCGTGCCAGTACTTTCCTCATCTCGCTGTTAATGCCATTCCACGGCTGGGACTGTGCTTGCAGCAGCCCAGATTCTGCCGAGAGGGTCCGGTGCATCCTGGGAACATTTGCGCCACTGAGGCCGTAGCCCTCATTGTCGCCGATGTGGCTCTGGCCGGTGCTGGACTGTTGCTTGGATTCAACACAGAGTGGGTAGGAGGACTGGCGCTGGAGGCTTGACGACTCTCTACGGCACCTCTTGGATTTGTCCTGCAAGCTGCCATCAGAAGGGTGGATGCCGGAACTGCTGTCATGGTGGTTCCGAAACACGCTGTCAGGGAGGTCGCCGCGATAGTGCCTGACCATGCTAGTCGCCGACACCAGAGCGTGAGCCACGGCGACAAGCAGGACCAGCACTCCAGATGCCAGGACACAGGCACTGGCAACGCCCGTTTCAACATCAAACACGAGCAGCATGTAAATGGACATGGCTGCACGTAGGAGGAGAAAAATGTATGAAAAAAGAAAGTTAAACAGCTTTGCTGCAATAGGAAAGCTTTGTTTGGATTTTGAACCTGCCCCCCGATCAAAAGTACTGCTTATAACATAAATATTATATCATGCAGGATAGGAAGTGTCATGGCAGTGCACCTGAAGCCTCTGCACCACACAGTGCGAAACAAAGAATATTTTTACTTGACTGTCACGCAGACCTAAGTGTTATACACAGTACTGTGCAAAAGTCTTAGGCATGCAGCTTCAATGTCTGTTGAGAAGTACAGGTAGATTCTTATCTACCATCAGGGAGGTTTCCGATTGGTCCCAAATTCATTCTGCAGCCTGAGAATGACCTCAAACACCCAATCTCAGTCATACAGAACTATCTTCAGCAAAAAGAAGGAATCCTCCTCCAAACAGATGGTATGGTCCCCACAGAGCCCTGATCTCAACATGATCAAGTCAGTCTGGGAGGACATGCAGAGACTGTCAAAGTCGGCAGAAGAACATGGCCAGTTCCTCAAAATGTTTGGAAGAACCTACCAACCTCTACCTTAAACTGCATGCAAGTTTGCATAAGAGAATTGATGCTGTTTTAAAGGCAAAGGGTGGTCACACCAAACATTGATTTGATTGAGGTTTTTTTGTCTACTGCACTTTTTAGAAGGTTTATTGATTAATAAGTATTCATGGCATTATTTTTAGAACCATCCTCACGTTATAGCCTTTTTTCCCCACAGGTGCCTAAGACTTTTGCACAGTACTGTACCTGCTGCTGACAATCACTCAGTGAGTGCAGCTCTTTTTTCCTGTTGATGGGGACACGAACAGAACTTGAAGTGGGACAGTATTCACCAATAAGCAGTCGAGGCACTTCTACCTTTTGCTGTTCAAAGAATTAGGATATTTTCTTGCATACCCGGTAATTCTCATGAGTCCCCCAACAACCAACTTTTCAGGGTGAGCTGCCCTCCTACCAAAAGACTGCTGTAGTAAATGGTCATTATTCATAATTTACAAGTCTTCTTAGCTACATTGATTTACTACTAAGTTACTGTTCAAAATCCACCCCCCTTTATTAATGAAATATACATCGAGAACATCAGCAACATCTCCTAGCATCTTTTATTCACTACAGAAATTCAAATTTGAAAAATGTAGTCTGCTGATGCCAATCAATACACAGGCCAACATGCCAATAAGGGGAATATTGACACTTATCCGCCCTCACCCACTTGAAACCACTTGCAGGTATTAACATTTGCTTTAAAATAGTCAACACAAGGCTTTAATAAATTAGTTCTGTGGACAACAGGAACGACAAACTTTACAGCTGTTTTCCTGTAACCTTAAGGTCCTCACTTCAAATCCCCCCTCTGGCTGGACTTCACTGTGAATTGCTTCAGTAACAAAACTCTGCTCCCCAAGTCAATAAGTCATCATATTATTACTCATCCAGCATCATAAGTCATCTTGGACAAATGCATAACCAAAGTAAAGGTTAGCATATAAAGGCTGTAATGTTTAGTTATATTTTCATGTGGGGTAAATATTATACAGTTTATATTTACTGTACAAATTTGGTATTTTATATCTGTACCTGCCAAATATACACAAACTCCAAGGCAAAAAAGTCCAATGATCACATGTCGGACTGTTCTGCTGTCCAACAGAAACCAGTCTGCTCTGTGGAGAGAGGGACATATAAAGTAAACCGTCAGTCCCTTTTACCAGAAGGTGCTGTAAACAAACCACAACACAGGAAACTTATAGACAGCATTAAAAAGCTGAACAAAAACACAAATAATGTTTGGTAGAACAGTTTAGACAGTTATATTTTTATATGAAACCAGGAATTAGAAGAGTATACATTTGAAGCCCCATCTGGGTCACAGTTTTACACATGTAATGTAAATTATTTCAGTCTCTTTCTTAGCACTTTTGCTTTGAGCACGTTATTTGTTTGCAGAGTAATTATAAATCAAAGCTAAGCGCTGTCTATGTAAAGCGCTGCTGAGGGACACCACGGTAATTTTGTGCGACAAGAGCAACGTGAGAAAGAGCCGAAGTGGACGTGATGTGGGAGCATAATGACAAGGGCCATTGTTGCAGAGAGACCCGGGTTCAACCCGGAACAGCGGGTCGACGGGCCCTCAACTGCAACGACCACTGCGCCTTAAGCACTTCACCGCCTGACAGTCAACAGATTCGCGTTAAAGGCAATTTTTCAGCTTTTTAACATAGTTTTTGCTTACCTGATTTTTTTTTAAATAAATTAAAAAGTGTTAAAAATAAAGAAGCATGATCCAAAAGGAAATTAAACCTTTCATGTTACCCATAAACTTATCATTTCATAAATGTATTACTTATTAATTTATTACTAAATATATAAACATATAGTATATTGACCATTTGTAAGAGCAAGGAAAAACTGAGTTACTTTACAAACTGGCTTAGACTATATATATTCATTTGATTTTGGAGTAGTAAATGCATGTATGAAAGTGTACAGGTTGATAAAAAAATTTGCGAACTTGTGCCAAGTAGAAGAGACAATTTGTTCCAGAAAATCGAGGAATTCAGCTTCACAAGCACTCGGTTATGAGTAAAGTTAAATTAAAAGAGTCCACAGAAATGTAACAATTATAAACAATTGTTTCAAAAATAATCGGACAGAAATGACAAGTGACGGACTCGCCCGAGGAATTCAACGTAAAAGTGATTAAAACTTATCTTTTGTGTGGCTTGGAGGGAGGCCATACCTGTCTGCGTGGTCCTCTCCTGTGTAGCAGGTTTCGGCGTTGAAGTGCGCATGCAGGAGGCAGACGAGCACGGCGCTCAGGGTCAGCGTGAGCGAGAGGGCCGCGAGCACGGCGGACACGCGCGCGAGCACCGCGGAAACCTCCGTGGGGAATGTGGACAACTGCGAGCCGCTCTCTTTCATGGCCGCGTTGTACGACTGCAGCTGGAAGATGAGCATGAGTGACAAGAGGGACATGACAGCGGACAGAAGTCCCAGAAAGACGAGGACCGTTAAGGAGCGCTGACTGTAGGTGCGTGCCATTGTTCCTGAGGGTGCATCAGTTCCTGTGGAAGACGCACCGGTGACCGTGGAGAACCTCCTCCTGGAGATGGTTCACTAACTTCTTGTGTTTTCCTTTAAAAGTGCCTCGTCCTAACTTCGGTTGCTAGACGCTTTCGATCAAATGACTCTTTACTAGACCGGCTCCTCACCACGGCGTTTGCAGTTTTTCATGTGTGAAAGAAAAGTGCAGCGCGTGCACGGCTCGTTCCCCTGCGGACACTTGCTGAGCGGGAGCGCGCGGCGGCAGCTCAGACCGAACATGTGACATGTTTAAAATCCCCAGATTTAAGAGTTCACACTAACAATGGGCTTCTCAGATGGACACTTCCCAACAACACGCAACTATTTTAAACAGCTCGCAAAAAATTGCTTAGTACATCCACTTTATCCAGAATAATTTATAATAAATAATTGGTAACTTTTTATACTTGTAAACTTGGCATATCGCAATAAAAGCAATACTAATCTAGAATGTTCGTTTTTTGAATGGCAAACTGATGTCCTATCGGTTTTAATACCAGTTCATCGACTTTTATTGCTACGTCCAAATTCGAACCGAACGGTTGGAAAGTCTAACATTTTTAATATCTCAGTTTTCCGAATTTAATTTTTCTTCGGTAAGCGCTTGGATTCTGATTCAATCGCAATCTTTTACGATTGAATCCAATTAACTTTTTTTCGTTGCCTTGGAAACAGACACGACCTACTCCGGCGCGCGGCAGTGGAACGCACTTGGCCAGTGGTAGGAAAACCTGTGCGAAAACACGGTTTATTTCGCAGATTCTACTTTTAAGTCGTCTTTGCTTCGGGGTTTTATGTGAAATAGAAGTTGTCGTTGTTGCCTTTGCTGAACTAAAGCAACAAAGCGGCGTCCGGATGACCTTTCCAAGAGCTGAGGGCGGAATTCAGTGGCTTGACATCCAATACGGGCGCAGCCCTGAATGGGGGGGCGATGACGTGTACAATTCCGCTGCGTACTATTAAAATACTAATTTTTTGGTCCCAAACACTTGAAGAATTGTTAGCCCACCAAGAGAACCCCTGGAAGTAAGAGTAAATCGCCATGCATGAGACAGCCGATCCCTTCGGCAAAGCTGTTCATTATGAAACACGGCGCCATACAAGCTCACAACGTAAAACATCAGCAAACGCCGCCGTGGCGAACATGTGACGAACTGCAGTTTCTCTGAGCAATCTTTAGGGGGCGCTAACGGATAAGAAGGCTTTACACAATGCATTATGTGTCCCAGTAATGTTAACATTACGCTCTTTGACATTATTTGAATATGAATTGAGAATAAAGTAAGATTATCGTCATTTAAGCCAATTTACAATTTAAGCCATCGAGGCACTGATTTTACAGAAAACGAAGAGATACGTGGAATGCTGCCGAGGAGATAATCTTGAAGCATATTTGTTAAAAAAATATGCCCCAGACGGCAGACAAGACAGTTACGCAAAAAGTGACACGACAGTCCATGTTATTGAAACATTAAGCATGATAAGTTAATTTAATATGAAATGTAATCTAGAAAGTTAAACTTTAAAGTTGACTCCTATACAGCCTTACATAACTTTTTGAGGAAATCGGTGTGTAATAAAATATAGTGGAAACTGGTTAGTAGCACTTTTCACTGCTTTCTTGATTTGTTATATGGCATTCGTTTTATTCCTCAACACATAGTAGCAATTATATTTTTATGCAAGGTTAAAATAGTGCAGTTTTTCTATTCGTTGTCTTTATTGTAATAAATTAGACAGAGAGTCTCTAGACTGGTAGGGTCAGGAGAGCAGGTCCCAGTCAATAGATAGAGACACTGAGGTCTATAGGGAGGGTGACATGGTGGGTTAGCATATGACTGCTTGGAGCCATAGGACCAGACCAGTAAAAAAAGTGCAACTGCAAAGCACAGTTTTCCCAAAACTAACCCCAAACCATGACCTAATGGCAACAACACCGCCCAGCATTTCTCTGGCCTGGTTTGCTGCTAGTCTTCAACATTAATAGCACAAAGATTTACCAGCAAGAATTACATAATACTTTCCCACTGCTGAACATCTGAGTTTGCCTGTTAAACTTCACCAACACAACTGCTGGGGCATTTGGACACTTTAAATACTCGTGGATGTTGATATAATGTACTGATATACCACCATCCTCTTTTGCACACAGTTTTCTTTCCCTCCAAAACTTTTCAGTGACAGGTTAAATCCATGCATTTGGTAGATAGAGAAGTGGAGAATGAAGGATTGAGTACAGAGTCAGAAGACTGGTTTAAGGAGGCTAATTATGCCATCAAGTTGGCTTTGGCACCAGTCAGAGATATTATAGAAAATTACTTACAGCGCCCGATAGAAAGAGGTCAAGTTGTGCTACTTGTGAGGCTTTTGTTGCTTGTTCAATAGCATCTATGAATACATAGAAACCCTTGATGAGACCATCACTTCCTGATGTGCTTTTTCATTTCACAAGTCATCCAGTGACGATCAGTAGTGATATAAATAAAATGTTCAGTAAAGGTAGCCCAGCCAAATGCAGGATGAATGTGAAAAAATTCTTTTCCTTTAAATTCGTTCTTGGTTTTATTACTTGTGTTGCATGTTGAAAGAGCAGAAACACTGCAGTGGGGCTGGACAGTTTGGGAGCCCTTTTGACTTTTCTGAATTTCTGCACAGATTTGGCATAAAATGCCATCAGATATTTGTCTTAGTTATAAAAGTGGATAAAAGTTGCACCAATTACTGAGAGTGCAGGTTCATGAACTTCTTCCAAAAGACATTTAGTGTTGGATCATTTTGTTGAACAAATGAATGAAAATGTCCAACATTTTGTGTGTTGTTTTTTTTTGTTATCTTTATTTTTACGACTTAGATGAAGATCTGATTACATGTTAGGTTAAACTTATGCAGAAATTCAGAAAATTAAAAAATTCTTTTTAGCACCACTGTACTTTGTTTCCTTTTGTCCTGGAAACCACGACTTCTTAAGCAACGTGGCCAAAATGCAGATATTGCATCTCAGAAGAGATGTTGATGGTTACTTAATGACTTACACTTTCATTGTATTTGTTGTTTGATTTCGACAGGTAAGTGACTGGTTAACCATCTATGAAAAAAAAAAAACATTTATTTTTGAAATCATTTTGACAGCCATAAAGAAGTTCTTCAGAAACCACTTGTTGCTCAGGAACCAACTGCTGTCAGATAACCACACAAACCTTTTTGCAGCCCCGTTACTAGATTTTGAACCAACAGCTGAAAATTTCCACATTGTTGTTACTGCTGGTCAGTCACCTGTATTTGAAGTGTAGTTCAATATCTTAAGACATTATCGGATACTTGGCATATCAGTATCAATTTGTACAGTTCAGAAATGAATGCCGGAGCCCATTTTTCACAAGACTGTGTAGCTGATATGATCTATCTTTTGCATGTACACTATCGTTCTGTCACATGGAATGGAGTTTTTTTCTGCCTGCCTTCCCCATGGCCTTCTCACACTTTGTGGCCTGCCACAGGAAGCTGCTTGTACTAATTTCAGATCAGGGCCAGAAGGAGGAGAACAAAAGTTCCAAGAAGGCGTCCCTCTGCTGTATCTAACCATGGAACGGCAGTGAAACAGTGGATCCAGTCTAACCCAAAAAAAGACCCAAGGCAGGATGGCATGCAGCCTGTGAAAGTGGAGCGCCCGTGATGTCTGGAACATATAACGTGTGGCTTGTTTTTCTGTCACACTCGTCCTCTTCTAACAGAGAATGCAGGTCATCTGCCTCACTAGTATACAGTAATATTCAAATCTGCGGCTCAAGGCTGTGAACACAGAAAACTCAAGATGTAACTCAGGTTGAGAAGTTGCTCTGGGAATCAGACTTAAATGTGGTTTTGCAGGTCACATCTAAGGAAATTTTAAGCCGTCAGTGGCACTACGGTTTTTGTAGTTTACTGCTGCTTTCTTAAAGATTGGCACAGAGTAACGTTAACATCCCCACCTATCAATCACTGCTGTTCATACTGAACTTTTAATGTATTTATTTGCCATTCTGTTTTCTTCAAGATGATCAACAAAGATGTTGACTGGACAGCCATAAATAACCAGAAGAAAGGAAGAAATCTGCAATTTTGACACTGAGCACACAAAAAGTACCTTTTGCTGAAGTAACATCTGCAACATTTAGACAAATCGTCCAGTAAGCATACATAGAATGAATTTACATTTTCAGCAGTATTAGGAAAATATACATTATATAATTATAATATATAATGGCTTTGTAGTTCAAAAATGATTACACATCATAGTGCTGTACAGATGAAAACATCTGTACAGCACATTTTTTGACAATGTTTAAATGTGCAATCTGTTATACTTTTTTTCTATGACTGACTCGGACGCAAGATTATTTGCAGTAGTTCAAATTTAGAGCCCAGTCGGCTGAACTTGGGCTCGAAATCAGATGACAACTCAGTCTTAGTTTAGAGTTGAAACTTAAGTAGGAGGTTATATCACAGTTGTACAAGATGGCAGAGCTTCTGGCCTCCAGCAAAGGATGGGCTGGTTGATTTTGGCTGTTGATCCTCTTAATCCCAAGGCCTTAGTGTCGGGGTTGTATATGGTGCGCATGGCCATATTTAAATAACACAAGTTCAAATAAAATATCTACCCTACCCTATAAGTGTGGAGATCTATGCAAGTGTAGATTTTTCAAGATTCCACTTTTTCTGTATAAATTTCAAAAGCAAAAAATAAGAGCCAGTGATAATAGTTAGGCTTTGTGAAGTGGATATAGCTGAACGTACCAGCGTTACACCTGTTAGCTGACAGGTGCTTACCCACTGTGATGTACATAGACAAGCCATGTGTTACCTGTTTAGCATCTGGAGCTGGTGGAGAGAGCCTAATGCCTAGAATTTGGGTTACATGTCATCATCACATTTGCGAGTTCCTATGTAATACGACAATGCTACACCACAGTCTTCAAAATAGCTTATTGATCTGGGCATGTTAGCTGTTCTGTGTTTCAGCTAGCATATTGCGGTAGCGGCCACACTCTACTGTTACCAGCAGCAACTCTTAGGATTCCTGTAACCTGCCGAGGCCTTCAAAGCCCTGCACTGCAGAGCTCAGGTGGGTTCATGCTTGCAAAGGGGGTGCAGGTTTTTCTCGATGCTGCTCAGAAGGAGATAAGCCAGTGGCTCTGAAGAGATGCAACAAATAACTGTAGTCATACATGCATGCTAACCAGGGAGGCTATTTCTGAATTCGGCAGCCTCACCACATGCACCAAAATGTCAGCCGCTGATGTTGTCAAAAGCAGAAGTGAGCAGTTTCAGGAAAGCAAAAAAGGGCCCTAAATGTGAACCCTATCCAGAAGACTCCTTCACACCACAAAAGACAAAAAGAAATGTGTTTTCTTTTTTACAATTATTTACACATCCTCACAGAAAAAGGATTTCTGCCTTTTAAATCATCATCTAAAGCTGTGAAACAAAATTTCCACTGCATGACAGCCACCTGCATATATAAGTAAAATTTTAGAACAGTGACATGTCGCTAATGACCTTTAATACATATTATTGCTCCTCAGTATCATCAAGCTCCACATTATGGCCCAATTCTTCCTTTCCAGTGGTATTGATGTGGTACATGGTAACATAGCCTGAGCTGAATGTGAACAATTTCCCAGCATTCTGCTAATCCCTTCCTCTGGCTGCCATGCTTGTGATCCCCTCCAATCCAGGCAGGGTCCTGGCAATTCTCTGCAGAGTCAGAAGGCACCAGCTGCACGGCGCTCTGTGGTGGGATGCAGCCCACGGCTGGGGGTGTTTCAGTAGCCAGACACCATGTTGCTGACTGTTACATCAGATGACATGCAGCAGGAGCAGACTGTACAAGTCAGGACTCTCTACTATAATCGCGGGATGTCTGTGCATGTATGTAGACACATACATAATACAAAATGCAATTTTGTGCACACGCATGTATGAGGGATGCGTGTGCACATAGGTAAAAAGTACTTCTGTGGAGTCTACTTTTGTAGCCATGGACTAATATATATAAATAAGTGTGAAGGTCAATAGAAAATGTGTCTTCCTGTGTTTGAGAGGTTTGTATGTACATATGCATTAAAAGTGGATATCAGATGTGGATATACACATAAAAACTTGTCTGGTAATGGTATACGTGTGTGTGTGTGTGTTTGCCAAAGTCAGGCCTCCTTAATTAATCATATATTGTGGTTTTATGTTTTTATTAGATTTAATTGCACATTAGATACACGTGTGCAAGTATGATATGTAGTATATGCGCGCAAAGCTGCGCTATGAAAGTGTGTCCCCATGTGTCTGGCATTGTTTGAGTTAAAAAATCACCACCATATGCAAAGATAGAATTAGAATTGTTAAAACTGAAACATGAAAAGGACAACCTGTAATCATTAAATACCGGTTGTTTAAATAGTGTATAAAATACTGTACACATATGCTGTGCCGATACACACACTTGTAGATGAATGTATTTAATAAGGTTCTTTAAGAATTCACTAGACAAACACAATGCAATGCAATTTCCGTATTGTTTACAGTGAAAAACAAAGATTGGTGTTAATTAAAACAAAAAAAACGAAGCACTGTGTTTTATTTATTAATCTGTGCTTAAATGCAGTTTTATATTTGAAGTCGTTTAAATTATTCTGTTTTTACTATAGCTGCCATAATCTGTGCTGGTTATAAACAGGAATGAAAAATTAATTTTCAGTCACTAGGAAATAATAATAACTCTAAGGATTCTTTTACAGTTAAGCACCACCTCGTTCAAAGTTGTTGTAAGGATCAGGGAGGTTTTCTGGAGTTCAGCTATAACTTTTTGGTTCTGTTACCTTAGTTTTGTCAGTGATATTTGTATGTATCCATACATCTGTAGCAAAAATGTAGTCTAAGGTATGAAATCTTCTGGAAAATGTACTTGTTCTTGCAAACTGCTCCATGTAGATGGCCTCAAGCAGATGTTGAAAATGATGCAACCAAAGTAAAAATCCACAGTATAAAGTATTTTAAAAAGGACAGAGTGTCTCGTTTTGTAATGTGTGACACAAATAGGAGCTTACTTCTAAGCAATGGCACAGTGACCTAGGCAAAATTATGCCATGAACTGTTGGAGTCCGTCTGCCTCATTCATCTCAGCACATGCAAACAGAAGCCAAGGTTGTACAGAAGCACAGAAAAGAAGAGTTTATGTGTGGAAAAAATTATATGTTTAAAAAAATGTTTGTGAGGTTTTTTGTAGTTACAAATGAACCATGATAAATGTAAATTAAAATTAAAGAGCTTTCAAGGGCTAAAAGGTATGGCAATAAGACACGGCTATGGAAGAGCAGAGGCACTGAGTACATCTCAGTGGAGTTGGTCTAAATCGAGGGACAGACTTGGTGCTGCATTTATAAAATAAGTGTAGATTCACTCAAAATGGTGGAGTCATGTGCCCAGAGTTTATAGTGATACAGGTTTTTGTTCCTGTTATTGCTGAAGTTCAAGTGTCTATAGCTGCAAAAAATATGCTGTAGAGTATGATGAATATCTACCTTTTTCTTCATGAGATACACCTAAAAGTGCATTTCTTCTTCTCTATGTTTATCCTTAACAGCAAAATGTTTATATTTTTAAGTGTTCAGTCATAACTGTATTCTGCAAGCTTACTGCTAGTTCTTTGTCCATTTATTAATGCTCTGAAAGCACACTGACTGTAGAACAACAAATAATAAAAGCTGTAAAATGCATGCTGTCACAAAAACCCAACAGAGCTATCTTTTCAATGTACAGTAAATGTTCTCTACAACATCAACATTCTCCATTTTCACATTCGCCATCTTTTCCCTGAATCTACAGTAGAAACCGTGAGTGTAAATAAACATAGAAATAAATATAAACACAGTTTCGTATATATATATATATATATATATATATATACACACACACACACACACACACACACACACACACACACACACACACACACTATATATATATAATAACATATATTTAGTACAATAAATGGAGAATATTCTGGACAGCACCGGAAAAAACACAAAAAGTTAAAAATATCATTTAAATAAAGCGAAATATCTATACTGATTTACATTTATCCATTTAGTGTAACACTTACTAGGTGGCCTGCAATTATTTACATATCTATACAGCTGTGTACTTGATATAAGTCTGTGTGTGTGTAACACAGACGCAACCACGTCTGTCTGTCTTGTATTCTCAGGGTCAATGCACTGCCTCACTTGGTCCTGAGAGATGCACTTTTTACCAACTGAAAATCAAAAATATTTTATTTTTAAAGGGCAGTGACTTCACAGTTAGTTTGTTAGTTTTCGTAACACAAAATATTAATTTTAACTAGCATAGAATATATAAGTACTACAATTTTTTTTTTTTTTTTTTTACATTGAAAAAAAAAAAAAAAAAAACCATTGCAGCTCCCACCGTGATGATTATTAGCAGGGAGCAGAAGGCGGTGACCGCATTCTCAGCCAATGGCATTTCCAAGGGGGCGTTTTATGGAAATTAGCAGGGCACTGCAGCCAACGGCAATTGGCGCTACGTCGTTCATCTTTAGCGCCACCGGGACGCTCGCGAGCATCAGGTGGACCTGAGGACTTCGCTGCAGCGTCTTTCTCCTAGTGCGGCAATAACAAAATAGAACAGCCTTCCAGTTAAAAAGACTTCTTTCACACGACGGAAAAGGCAGCTTTGACACATTAATTTCATTATTATTTTGCATTATTAAAATCTTTTACACTTGCCGCAGGTTCAGCGCGAGCCCGGATCGGCGCACTGACGACAGGTGAGCGACCTGTAATGTTTTCATGTTCAAATAGATTCGTCAGAATTACCCAGAGGCGTGAAAACTCACTGTTTAACGTGCTTAAATATAACTGCAACAATTTACTACGATTAGTGTAATAACCAACCCTAAACAGCATAACTGACGTGCTTTTCTTAAAATTTGAATTACAGTTAAAGTTGTTGATGAAGTTATGAAGTGTTTATCAGGCTGCAAAGTCGTGTTTCTTTTTTCAGTTCCTCGATGTTCTCTAGAGGATGATGGCGAGAATTAGACATTTCAGCCAGCGCTCCGTGCTTCTGTGTGCGTCTCCAGTTTGTGCCTCAGCTCTTAATGTCTTATTATAGCCAAGCTAATTGCAGCACAGTTTCATAAATGTTTATTCATAATGCGTTTGTGCCCTGGAGAGCTGCATCCTCATTTTGGCTACGTTGTGAAATGAGGATATTTAAAGCAACCAGGACGTTTTCGTCGTGAAAAATACGCCAGTGTTCAACTCCTGGCAATAATATTGTCTCACTGTTCAACATGCATCCATTATAAGTCTGTTTCACTACCTCGTCTGACTCAGATCCAAACTCACTGTGAAGTCCAGCAGTGTTCACCTCACACTGTACTACCAGGTCAACCTGGATCATGTTTTACTCTGAAGTTTGCCATCTCTAATAAGTTTTTTCAACTTTAATTTTCCAAAAATGCTGGTAGAAAACTTTGGCCTCAGTAATGTTTTTGTTTTTTTAAATGAAAAAGTGCATTTACAACGCAGAAAAGGTGTCTTAAATATTTATAAAACATTTATAAACATTTATTAAGCTCTATATATATTACCCATGAAGTAAGATTATTGTTGCTAAAAAAGATATTTTTATTGTTTCACCATTGTAGCGAATAAACCAGTCTCTGATCTATCACTACTTTTACTTTTCCGGAGACCCCCCCAGGATACATAATGAATTTAATGAAGAGCCACTTTTTTCTCTGTCTCTCAGATCTCAGTGCACTTTCATTGTGGGGCACCTCTAAAACCTCATAAACACATGTAAATATATAACAGGTACCAAGAATCTTAATGAAACCTCTATATGCTGCAAANAGGATACATAATGAATTTAATGAAGAGCCACTTTTTTCTCTGTCTCTCAGATCTCAGTGCACTTTCATTGTGGGGCGCCTCTAAAACCTCATAAACACATGTAAATATATAACAGGTACCAAGAATCTTAATGAAACCTCTATATGCTGCAAATGGCAATTCAGTAATGATGGTATTATAATCATAATCAGATTATAAAACTATTATAGTCTGCATGTGAATAAGACATTTTTCAAACAGATGAATTTGTTAGCAATCTGATATTTCTACAATGGTTCATTAGATGTTAATAGGAGCAACATTTAGTTAGTTAGTGTATAATTAGTTTCTAATTAAAAACAACCTCAGTGCTGTTGTTCTACTGCAATAAATATCTTTAGGCTCAAGTTCTGCAAATGTCCCTCAGCTCAGCATGTAGTTTTCCTCACCTAATCAAACCAAGCGTTATCTTACTTTAGTGTTGTTTTGTGACCTCAGTTTCACATATTTTTTCAAGCCAAAGCTGTCAGTTTAGACAAAAAAACTGATGTAATTTCTCTGTGTTCTGATTTGTTGGCGGGTTGTTATATGAAAGCAAGCTGTTGCCTGAACTATGAAAGACGAGACAAACACAGATAAAGCAGAAGAGTGGAACCAATGTTTCATTGTGCCTTAAATATGCTTCTGTGGTAACAGTTGATAAAAGGTCGATATTGGTTTATTATTTACAGCTTTTTTTGGTTAGGGTGAATCAAAGCTGTGGGCTTGTTTAATGCATAGCTCATCTGACTTCAGATGTTTTATTCCAAATATATTCTGCCAGAGATGAAAATAGTGTAGTAGTCAGGTAGCAGTTCTGTTGTGCTGTTTTTTAAAATAATTCTTTACATATTTGTACTGATGGTTGTCTTTTTACCTGTTTAAATTGCCAGACACTTTTTTAAAAAAAAGCAAAGTACATTATTGTTCACTGGGATTTAGCTGATGCCTTTGTCCAAGTTTAGATTGAATTGAAATGCATGTGTTTGGACTGTGGGATTAAACCAGAGCACCTGCAGGGAATCCAGGCAGAACCGGAGATGGTTTGCAACCTCCATAATCAGTAAAGTTTAAACCCATATCTGAACTCCCAGCCACTCAGCAGCTGTGAGGCACCAGTGCTGTCTGCCCTGCCACCGTGCCTCCCCATGCGCTCTGGCGTTTACCAGTTGCATTATGCTTATGTGGTTCAATCAATAATGCAGTTTTTAACTACATACATGTTATCATATATGCAGACATACAGTGCACTACAATACAAAGCTAAAATTTTATGCAGTTTTTTCTTCAGTATAAAATTTGAATCAGTATTTGGTTCATTTGTCAGTGGGAGTCAAATAATCATATGATCATAAACATTTGGCGTAACTCCTAAGCTGCACTGTGTATCAAAACAGCCATTTTTATCGGTGACCTGTTACAAAATATTTTAGACTATTTTGTTTTTTTAGAAAAATTCTACTTAAGCCAGTTTTGGCATTTTTTTTCCACACTCCTTTTTTGTCTAAAATACTGTCTGAAGCATACTTGAGACAAAAAGGATATTTCATTCATCACATTTGCCCACACTAAATTTAAATGATTTTTTTAAGTATTCTGCATAAATTCAGAGATGAAAGTCGACAGTAACAATTGTCGGCATCAAATGTTTAAATTTCAATTTATTAAAATGTCAAAAAACATCTTTGTATTGTATGTAAAATACTCACAAATACATTGTAGTGTTAATGTTGTTACATATTTCATGATTATCTGTAGAAAAGTCAGTTTATGACTAGTCTCATTGCGTAGGAAAGCAATGCTGGTGAAAAATGGACACTGAATTATACTGACTGACACTTCCCTCCACTTAGTCCAAGTTTGACACTGTTCTAACTTTTCTGTGTCGGTATACAATAAAAAAAATCTCACCAATATCTACTTATCTCCATTAAGATTACATCAGCCTGACAGGTGACTTTTTTAGTAGTAAAAAATTTAATAAAAAAATTATTCTCCCTGTTGTGCCCACTTTTATAATCTGTTAGCTTTGTTGGAAAATTAGGAAAACCACAAAGCCTCATCAGTATATGACACCTCCTTCTTTGGCCCTTTCCTGGCTCCCCGAGGTGCCTTGGATCACAGTAACAGCTGGACTACCACAGTGTCACTTGGTCACACCGCCATGATGATGCTCTGTTGTTAAACTCTCCGTATCATTTCAGTTGGCATTGCTTTTGCAGCTCAAAAACCAGGATTAATGATGAAGTTGCAGAATTTGACAATATAATGACTATTATAATCCTGATGCATGTATATAATTTAATTTTTTCATTCAGTTACGTTCTATTGTGTCTTCAGTGCTTTGGTAGTGCTATGCAAAGTCAAATCAAGCATATTTCACCTTTACGGTGTTCATCATTTGGAAGTTCCGGAAATGTTTTGTCGGGCAGCAAATTCTTCAGCACTAAATGAGGATGAACACCTAGGCTGATGTTCAGCAAGGCTCAAGCGCGGTTATAACATCAGCTGTGAAGCGTAAAAATATGCAGTTTTTTTGTGAGGTGGCAGGGATCACTTGTGGGGGAGCTTGGCGGTGGTACTTCATAATGGTGCCGCTGTTTGTTGATGGTCCTCAGGCGGTGTTGTCCCGGTGAATCGGTTGGCAATTAGGAACCATCTCTGGGGATCCACAGCTCGCGCCCACACTGTTTGTGTATTCTTTTCCACTCTGTGGCCTTTGGGAAGGCATCAGAGGAAGCCTGGTGCTCTCCTGGGGTCCATGGGGGAGGTGGCGATGACAGGGCCACCACGCTGTTGCAACGATTGCACTATAACACGATGCAGCTTCTGCTCGCCCCAGCCCTGGCACACATATGTTTTGTTAAAAATCAGCTTTTGCTGTCAAAGCCCTCAGGACTTCCTGGTGTTTTCATCTCTTTCCATTTTTTTTCTTGCCTCTTATCTATAGGGTTTCTTCACTGGCATATGGAATTCTCAATTCAAACCGAATTACACACGAGAAATTCCTAAGAAATTTGCATAAGAGCATATATTTTGCTGATGGGTTATGTACTATTGAGGAAATGATGGTGTTTGGGGGGAATTCTCTCCTTTTAGGCCTTGTTTGTTGTGATAAAGAGAACAATTAACGATCTGTGTAGTCAGTGGTTGTGCTGCTGCGTCAGAAAATGGTAAATATAATACATAACCAGAGTTAAATGTTTTTGTGTAACTCTTAGGATAACTGAGTTCATTTTTATGCACTGCACTGACATATTTTCATCTAAAGAACTTAAACGAAACCATTGCCGTGATTTGCCAGACATTATATTCAGTGCACAGCTCTTATACTGGTACATATTTAAAATCTATTAAGAACACACTAATTCACTGCTAGAATTTTCTGACTGCCTAGAACTTTTATTAGCAAAGATGTTTGATCTTTGCTTGGTTCTCTTTGCCCACTGAACCTGTGAAATATTAGACAAGCTGTGGTTTTATAATGATTAACGTCATTCTGAAATAGGAATTATCTGGTGTGTGAATTAACAGGTTGTGTTTGCGATGGACAAAAGCTGTGAAACCACAAAGGCAGAAGTTGTGTGTGTGTGTGTGTGTGTGTGTGTGTGTGTGTGTAGAGTGAAATAAATATTTTACTTCTTTAATGTAAATACATATATAAGAGACTCCCTTTGTGCAAATGCACCCTGAGTGACTGGTAATCTGTGTTTTTAATATTTCTAAAGTTGGTTTTTTGTGTATTTCAGGAAAGACCTTCCTTGTCAGCGTAATAGCCCCATTTCCCAAGGTAAGACACAGTAACCCTAGTTTTAAATAAAAATTCAGTATGTAGGTGTTATATATAATGCAAATGTATGTAATGTGACAATACTGTTCAAGTCAGATTAGATGTTTTGATTTCTCTCATTGAACGAAGGATGCTTTCAAAGGCCACGGAGGAGTTGCTAAATATCTTTGTTTTGTTTGCCATCCCCAGTTAGACCAGTGCCAGAGTTTTAGCTGAACCTCACACAAATGTCACTTTAATGCCTCCTGTTGCCTAGCAAGGTCAGAGTCCAAGTGCAGAAGCCTACTGCTATGTATACTTTATAAGGAAATGGTGGCATTGCAGGGTGGATCCCACAGAAATGCCCTAAATGCCAGTGTGCCTGGTGTGGGGTGGGGGCAGTTATCACACCAGGGGTCATGGGAACACTGGCACTGCTTCCACTCAGTAGTTGGAGCTAAACTCTAAATATAGTTTAGGCTTGTACATGTCTGATTTGAGAGAAGAAAATGAGATAACTGTCCCGAGGGCCAACTAGAATGAGGGATGAAGTTACCCACTGCAGGAGTGGAGATGCTAACTGTTGCACTGGTGTGCATGGAAACCCCAGTGTGTAGGAGTAGGTAAAATTGTAGTTTCGGGTCTGAACTACTGCCCTACTGGTTGCTGGATCTTGTATCTTGATCTAAAAAGCTTTAGCATCTGAGCTGGACAACATCAAGCATCCATTCATCCATTCGTTACTTAAAGTATTGACGCTTGTTTTAGAAACACCTGCTAGGAAAGTTTATACTATCAAAACAAGGATGAGTTTAGTGAGTCAGGTGCTGGGGAAGTATAAAAACCAGCAGACCCTCAACATCCTCCCATTTGCTATGGTTTTACTGGTTGAAAATCAGAAGCCGAGTCCCTTTCCTGAAGAAGGTTAAACGCTTTTAATGTGCTGGCATCCAAAACTGAAATTAAAGATACAGAAAACACATTGTATTCATGTCCAGCTCTTCACCAGGGGTGTAAATAAGACTTTTATTTAGGTGTATTTAAAACTTTTCTCTTTTTCTGCTTTCTTATAGAACTAAGCTTTATGAATCACAGATTCCAGTGAGTGTCGGGCTTTTAAAAAATGGCATACTTAAAAACGTGAAGGCAAACCAGCAATATATTATTCATGTTCACCTGCTGAACGTTGTTTCTAAATGTGCCGTGTAATAATAATGTCATTTCAATTCCTAGCTGTTTAACCATAATGTGGAGTTTGTTTGTCTGGAACACCTCCTCACTGAAATAATTTAATGACAGACAAACTGTGTTCTTTTCCCCTTTTTGAGTTTTACTAAATATTTCTGTTTTTTTTCTTTGCTGTCCGCTTGCTGCTTTCCTATGAAGGGATAAGGTCTTTCTCTGAAAATCCATCCACAAGGATTTAAAAAAAACATTTATGTATGACCTTGCAGAAAACAGTGGACTTTGACATAGTGCAAATGTGGAAATGAAGCCTTTTAGTAGTTGAATGTATGTATGATTAAAAAGTCCAGGAAATACATTAATTCTGCATATGGCAATGGCTGTGTCCCCCATTCAGGAAACAATCACAGACACCCTGAGTAGCTGTATGATCCATCTCCATGGTCAGCTTGATGCTTTGGAATCTGCCCCTGAAATTGCCATTTTTTGCCTTCCTTCCGCTTTCCCTTGTCCACTATATGATTACTCAGTGTCATACTTAGACATGGGAGAAGAGGGGGTGGACTCTGATTTTCTTTTTTCTTTAGAACGATCCTTTCCTATTCTTGGCTCCAATAATACTTGTCCTGACACTGTGGAGGGGGCGGGGGGGTGACACCCGGGGAAACCCAGACCAAAGGGGTGTCAGCTTAGGCCCAGGCTAACTTTAGCATAAATTTCAGTCACATTAAGGTATAAATAACCTTATTGTCATATGACTAGGGACGGCTAGATTCATGTCTGTCAAGGAAAGAAAATGACATTTTCCCATAGTGGTTATTGCAAGCATTTGTCTGTTTCTGTTTATATAGAATTTTTTTTACATTGTGCTGCATCTCTTTGGAATGTGTAGGTCCAGGTCCAGAGCCGCATGTCCTGTGTAAGAGCTGTAAAGTAGACACTAGGGCAATTTATGTAATATTGAATAAATTGTTTGAAATAAATTCTGACATAAAGCACAGATGATGTAGATTAAAAGTACATATTAATAAAAATGCAATTTAAAAGCCAAATGTTCCCATTAATCTTTCACAGTGCGAGAGGAGAATGGGAAGAAAAAAGATACAGATCTCCCGGATTCTGGATCAGCGAAATCGACAGGTAATTTTTTTTTTCTGTTAATGCTAGGAGTGTTTTTATTGATGACTTTAGAGAATTTCTCAAATTAATGAGGAATAAATAAAAAGCAAAACATGTTTAGATGTGATTTTCAGATCAAGGCAATACTTTGGAGGAAAGTACTGTCAAATAAAACGTATTAAATTGCATACAGATGTTGAGGGTGCAACCTTTCGACATGAAATATGTTCAGGGGAACAGCGTTTGGCCAGCGGGTCTCTGCCATCATTACTGTGGCTCAGAACGGTGTCACATCCTGTTGTTTTTTGGTGATAATTTTAGCCAGGTCTGACAAGTTAACCCTTAAGCCATTACTTCAGCGGTCTAGTTCCAGAACACATGACACGTGAAACATTTTGGACACTCTACAGCTATCGCTTTCCCCAAATCCGGATCTGCAGTCAAGGTGCAGGAACAAAAATCCAGCTGAGATCATTTTCATTTGTGTGTCTGCTTTTGCATCCTGGACGCTTTTTCAGGTGACATTCACCAAGCGCAAGTTTGGCCTCATGAAGAAGGCCTACGAGCTGAGTGTGCTGTGTGACTGTGAGATCGCCCTCATCATCTTCAACAGCACCAACCGCCTTTTCCAGTATGCCAGCACTGACATGGACAAAGTTCTGCTCAAGTACACGGAATACAGTGAGCCGCATGAGAGCCGCACCAACGCGGATATACTGGAGGTACGGTACCACTCCCCCCACTGCTGCCCTTGCCACTGTGGCTCCCATGTGACCATGTGCAGTTTTCAAAATGAAAAAAATAAACAGAAGCGGTGGTGGAGCTTATTTACTGAAGTTAGAGGTTTCTGGTCATCAGTGTCGCTGGCAGGTGTTAGTTGCTTGCGGTTTCCTGACCGCTCTGATGTAACGTTTTTAGAAGCTGGTTTTTAAGGCTTGTTCGCATGAATGATAGAGTGGGTGGTTGTGTCGAACACAGTTCGAAGTCTCAACCCTTTCCCACACACTCCCATCATGCAGACTCTGCGCAGAAAAGGCCTGGGCTTGGACGGAGTGGACCTCTACAATGATGAGCCATTGCCAGCAGGAAAGTATCAGCAGCTGGAGGAAGGCGTGGACCTGTCCGTTGTGCGTCAGCGTTACTACGTAAGTGCCACTTCTCCATCTGTCCCTGTGCCGTCACATGGCAGAATGCTTTATAACAGCTATGCAGCTCCCATCATTGTGACTGACGAAAACTTTAGGTGGATATGTGGACGTGTGCTTGTGTTGGACCCATAAACAGGTCCTTTACCGGTGCTGCTGGCATTCAACTTACCTGCAGTAATAGAAGCAATAATTGCAACAACAGCTCTTTAGCTTTCAGATAACATGATGAAAGCATTATTTGCTATTTCCTTCTGCAACCTCAATATGCCATACAGATGAAACACCATGAATGAGAAATGGAAAAGTACAACTATCACAACTTGAGGGTTACAAATTCAGATTCTGAAGCACAAAGGAAACACCAGCATTTGTTTTATGTCACATAAGAATTGGGGTTTTAAACATGGCAGCTGGGGTAAAGACATCAATGAAGCCATAGGCAAGCTTGGTAGAACCTCCTTCCTCAAGTGCTGTTTCATTGAAAAATAGACCTACCTTTATACAGGCTCCCTCCCTTCCTCCGTCGGAGGCCCCATATCTGGTCTCTGCAGGCTGTGAGAATGGATTCCCCATCGGTAATGTTCCCAGCCCCAGCCTCAGTTCCCACCGGCCCCCAGCTTTCAAGCCCATCTCCTTCAAACCTGGCACAGCCACCTCAGCTGGACCCACTTCTCACCCAGGCCTCATTCCTCCCCACTCAGGTGAGACTGTCAGGCTCGGATGTGAAGAAAGGGGTTCACGACACATACAACACCACCATCTGCCTACCTGACACTTGGTCGGTTATTCACTCTCTTTTGGGCCTGAACATCAACGGAAAAATAATGATATATTGTTTCTACAATTGCAATTTTAAATATTTGTCACATCAAGGCATAGTGGTTAAGGTTCGATTATTAAGTGCCCCCATTACTAAATGGTTTGTTCATAGGTTCTGTCTTATTTGCAATAGTGGTTAAGGGATTACGTGTTGAATCCTTGAACATGTTTCGTTGCTAGTGCCAGAAAATAACAGTTCCACTCCCAGAAGGTTTTTTTGTGGCCTGGTTGCGAATCCTCAGATGTGAAATGAACATGGCTAAGATGCCTCTGTGGGCTGTCACACATATGGGTGAGCAGGCAAAGGGCTCGATTCCGTTTGGTAAATGCAGAAATGCTATTGTGAAGGTGGAACTGCCCTCTGAGACCATCGTGTCAGTTCAGTTCAGGCTGCTGCATGGCGGCTCGTGCAGGAAGTGTGCTTTTGCACAGAACAGAATAGACGCCATCCCACATATGAAAAAGTGGCTGTCTTGTGGCTTTTTTTACCAAGTATCTCAGCCACCACACACCTCACGTTAGCCTCACACCTCACACTCTGGAATCTACTATACCCCACTGAAGCGGTGTATGAAGATGTAGAAGACTTTCCAGGTTGTGTAAAAGCAACCCGGAGCTGCATGCGGCTCTCTGTCAAACACCCGGAAACCTTTTTTTTCAAAGAAGGATCTTCTTCTTTGAAGAAATGAATGAATTTTTCATGTTGCCCTTGTTTTTAATATTAAGGGAATGCTGTCTCACTTACTGTTAGAACAAATAAAAGTAACCAGTGACAATGTAGTGCTTCTCAATTCCTTTTGACTAAAAAAGACACTTTCTAAAGGACAGATTTTATGCAGACGAGCCAATGCAGAGATCAATTTCAAAAGAAATTCTCCTCATTTGACCACATGCTTAAAATGGCATAAATTCCATTTTAACCACATCCTCTGTTTCACTTCCTTTTTGTCTTCCTCTGAAGGGATTGGCTACTCGGTGTTCCCCCATTGCAATCTAAGCAGAACTCTGGAGATGAAGAGCCCACCACCCATGAACCTGGGCTGTGAAAGCAGGCGGACGGAACCGCATCCCAGTGTGCCGGGGGCCCGGCCCAGCCTGAACAATGCTGTGAGTAGTTCTCCTCCTGTGCCCCAACTACCGACAAACCGGCAACATGGTGCCTGGTCTAACCAGAACAATAACACCAGAAATCCCTGACCCTCTTTCTCCTAAGTCAGAGTGCCAGTGAACGTTTGATGGATGAACAAACGCAAACACAGCTTCTTTCATAAATGTGCTACTAGTTGGTGCTTACAGTGTGCACATATATGCCAACTACACTGTGGGAGGTGACTTCCATGTGGGTTGTGTTTGTTATGCCAAAGCATTACTGTTTCTTCAAGCCATCTGAATACATCTTCTGGCAGCATGTAGCTCAAGGTACATGACATGTGCCATGTTGAGCCAGAGTGATGTGAATCCTGTTTTCATGAGCTTCACCACTGCATGTTGCTTCATTGTGCAGAAGGGCTTTCTCAGCCACAGTTTTATGAGAACCTACTCTTGATCTTTGATGAATTCTTGACTGCATGTCTATTTCACCAACAGAGAGTACTGTACCACCCAGGGAACCATGTGATGGCCATGGGCAAAGCCGGTATGCAAGGAGATCGTTCTTTGGGGGCAGTCAGAGATGTTGGATTTTAGTTGCTTTTTTGCCATGACCCTCTCTCTCTGGTCACTTTTCTAAAGAGGACTTTGTTGAACTTCGGGACACTGCAGCTGTGTAGCTGTGTGGTTTTCTCATATTTCACATATTTTGTTTTTAAAAGTTCATTTTAAAACCAGTTGCATGTTAGGAATTTCATTGCAACACACAGTTTTGTTCTTTCTGGAATTTAAAAAAAACTAGAACAGTAAAAAAAAACCCTTTCTTCCTCCACCTAGAATACCCCTATCCAGGTTTTCCTCACCCCGTGAGTTTGCAGCGTGGTGCCGTGACACCTTGGCCTCCACAGCCCCCCCAGGAAGGACATGTGTCTCAGATCAACCAAGGGTAAGACTACTCATCTGCTGTCCTCGTTCAGGGGAACAGATGTCATACTCCACTGGAAAGGATGAGTAAGAAGATCATTTAATCTGGCTTCAGCATCATACCTGTACTGGATTACTTCAGCTAGCAACTGCACCCATTCCTCACATAACAAGACTAATTTGTTCCATAAAATCAACCCCATAACCTTACACTGATTCTTACCTGAGTTCAAATGAAATATGAAAATGAAGGATTTTGTCTGCCTGCCAGTAATAACACCAACATATTTTATAATATTAACAATAAAATTTTTGTCCTGTCTTTAGACACTACATTTTCTTATATTCATTATCAGTAACTGTTTGCATGATCGCTGCTCATGTTTCACTCTGCAAAGCACAACGCAGCGCTATTAGGGCTGTTTTGTAGCATCAGCAACAAAAACTGTTAGATTTATTTAATTGTGAGAATCAGGCTTTATTTACAGGACTGCAGTTGTGTTATTCCAGTTGAGATAATAGTTACATGTTTAAAATTTACTGCTGTGAGTACTTCAAGGGTCTGGGTTCAAATTCACACTCTTGCTGCAGTACCCCTGAGCAAAATACTTACCCTGAATTGCTGCAGCAAAAAATACCCTGCTGTATAAATGGGTAAATCATTGCAAGCAGCTATAAACAGTAAGTCACAATGGACAAAGCATCAAAAATTCTTTTTAATGATAGTGTTGAATGTGCTGTTTCAGTTGTGATTTATATGCATTTTAATTGGGAGTTTTGAGGTAGTTGAGATTGTACATGTGATAGAAAGCAGGAAGGATGCAGCTGGTTTTGGTATAAACTCGAGGGAAACGGCCAGATTGACAAAAGACTTTTTGGTTTGAGACGCCGAGTGTCTCTGTCTGATACAAGCTTTTATGGGAAACATTATACCTGCTGTAGAATAAAACTTCTATCTTAGTCAGTAGTATGTTGCATGAAACAAGGGCTTATATTTTTATAGGCCGTTTTTTGCTATGCAGGACCCTATTACATGAGGGGTGGGTGTGATGCTCTTGGACATTTGTATGGATAAGTGAACCTCGAACCAAAATGTTTCCAAATCCACAGCCTGGCAGGAAACAGAGAGACATCCCTCAGAATGCAAACCCCAAATATAAATTCTGAAAGAAAAATTGATGCAGAAATTTTTTTCCATTACCAGTGCAGTAATACCTGGATTAGGGGTCTGGATGTGTTCTAGAGAAACGGAGCTTAATGAAACAGTTGTGTAAAAGATTGTTAAAACAATATATTGCGTAACTGCTGCTTCAAAACTGTGCATGTCCAACACAATACAAGACTAGTCCCATGTGAACAAGTATTTTATTGACATTACATATAAAATCCCAAAAAATTTGTTTTTAAGTTTTTTTTGTTTTATAAAATATGGTGCGTTATTTTGTTAAATTACTGAACAGGGCAAAAATGTGGGTGTGCCACAGCAGCTAATGTATAACTGTATTTCATTAATTGAGAACTAGTGACATCTACCGGTTTATTTTGGTGAAATGGTACATTTATTGTTTAGGGCCACAGACCAGGCATCCTTTTGTGCAGCAGTTCTGATCTGTTCCTTCACAGAAATCTCTATAAATACTTTTTTTTCCTGAACAACATAGTACTGCTGAGGTTTGATTGCGACCACCTTGCTTTGAGCTGATGTGCTGCTTGCAGGATGTCCAGCGGGGGGTGCTCTCTTGCAGCACAGACCTCTTCACCAACACCACCTATGAATCCTTCCCTCAACCTGAGCATCAAGTCAGAACGTGTCTCCCCCGAGCACCCCAGCTCTCCAGCCACTCCCCCGATTCACCACATTGGGCACCAGTCGCCCATGACCAACCCAGAGGGGGCCGGCCGCAGCCGCCCTGAGCCATACGCTAGCAGAGAGCGGGAGGACGTGCAGAAAGGAAGCTACCCGTCTCAACACAGCACAGCCCCGACCCCTCCAGTGGACAAGGGAGGCGTCCCCATCAGAGAGTTAGAGGTCATGGACGGGTGGCAGAGATAACTCTTCCTCACATGTGAGGTCTCTCTGTCAGCACTATGCAGGTGATGCACACTTTTATTTCCCCATGTTGCAGATATAACCCCAAAACCGGATGCTTTCCTAGAACATCTCGTGGTTCCTGCTCCCCCTTCAATGCCGTGCTCTGGATTGCCTGATTTAGGTTATGTCTCCTAAGTGGGGAGGAGAGCCAAATCTTGGGTTCTCCAAGATTAGACTGTGAATTGCATCCTCTGGCCGGCTCCTGCCACGTACGGTGCAGTGTTCCAGAAGCACTTCTGCAAATGACATATTACCCATTTTTTTCCTCATCTTTTTTGTAATCATCTGAATGCACTGAGAGCTGGCAGAACTGACCCCCCCCCCCAACTTGACACTAGGTAGAGATCAGCAGGTTCACTGAACCGACCATGTGAGGGACATGTAGGGGGTAGAACGGCGTAACTTGCTGGAAAAAAAAAGTCAGTCTCAGGGTACTTCTATAAATAAATATATTAGTTGCATAATGAGGAAAAAATATTTTAAAAAAGATACTTCATAGTTCTATTGCTTTAAAGAAGTACACAGAAATAGACTTAGTTCTTAAACATCGCAATGTTTAATTCTTGAGATAAAATAATGAAAAATACACTTTTGTAGACCAAAGAAGCGACCTGTACAGTTTCTTTAGACTGTATGTGATAAATTGTTCCAGCACAGCTGAGGCAGGAAAGCATGTTCAGGTCTCCTGAAATCAGCTGTCTCGTCTTGTTTCTGAAGTCACACGAGCTCTTCACTTTTACAAATCACAGACTTTTGCGTCAGTAAATAAAAGCTGAAAGCCCATTACATTTTCTTTATTTACCTGTTTTTTTGCAGACAATTTTTGTTCCATGAGAAGTATTATATGTTGTTCTCCAGGTCTTTATTGTACAAATTTTACAGATAAGGAGGTCTTTGTAAGCCATTTATAATACTGCTTATGGATATATGTAACCTGAACTGTCTTTATTGATATGGTTTGACAACAATGCAGTTAAATATTTTATGTATTAATTATTTTCCTGCTGGTCTTAGGGTTTTTGTTTATGCATTTATTTTAGGCAGGATATGTGAACGGTGTTTATATGCGAGTGTATGGTCCAACACTTTCTGAATATGGAACAACTTCTTGTTTTTTGAAAAGAGCAAAGTGACGAATGAAGCAATGAACACCGTGTTGTTAGACTGTAGTTTTATAGGTGTGAGTTTGTAAATTATAAAAAAAAGTTACAGGAAGACTTCCAATTGCATTCTTGACAGGAGGTCGTCATAGTGATTTATTTCGCAAATGTAGAACATCCGGCCATCCATTGCAAATTATGATTTTTTTTCCTCTTACGGATATTCTGTTTTTAAACATATTGTGCATGCGCGCGCGCGTTTGTGTGTTCGCGTGCACGCCTTGCGGGGGACATTTTGGAGGAAAAGTTCCCACAAGGAGAGGAAACCCAGAAAATCAGACATTTTGGATACCAAAAAAAGGTTCCTTTAAAAAGGTGTGTAAAAAACCCCCAAAATTCGAAGACTTTTCCCAGCTTCGATGCGTTTGAGTTTCACTTTGCGTTTCAGTCGGAACTCATTTGTTACATAAAAGCGAGAATCAGAGTAACCCCCCCCCTCACACACACACACACACACACACACACACACACACACACACACACACAAAACGATATCAGTTTGTATGCCGGAAACATTTATTTCATTAATGTGTGTGCAAAAAAACAACAATAAATCTATATGCGCCTGTTTGTGGTGGATCATCTGCTTATGACTCACGTTTTTGTCCACAAGAGGTCACACTCTCCTTCCTCTGTGGAGTGCAGTGTGTTCAGCTCCTCCAGCATGAGAAGATCAAAAGCTTCCATCTCATGAATACCTTCCTTTATTTTCCCTGACATGACAGCCGGGCAGCATTTAACTGTGCATTGCGGGGATGTCCATTGTCAGCCGCATAATGCGGCATCAGCCGGTGACAGACATCCGTGTAAGACTATTTGGCACAGGCGGGTCAGCTGTGATTTTATGTTTAAATAAATGTTGAAAAGGCAATGGCAGGAGTTTAATTACAAAAGTTCCTCTGTGCTTTTCGGTGTCAATCCTTTCAAGTGTGAATAATAGCTAAAATAACATGGGAATACTTAACTATTAATTTTTAAACACCTATGAGCAACATCAAATGCCAAACCCCTTTTAAATGTTCTGATTTAAAAGCCATATCTGTATTATATTTACGCTCTGGGTTTTCTGCTTTACACCTAAGTGCCAAAAGGCGTTTCAACACGCAGCCAATCCAGTCTGTCACTGACGCTCTGAACCGCTCCTCACCCCGCACCTGAGAAGAGAAAAGCCCTTGTGCCAATCTGTCCTCGATGTAATACCTGCTTTCTTCTTAATGAACCAGCATCCTTTTACTCACGCGCTGTACCTCTGGCCCTGTTTCACACCCCCCCCCCCACTTCAAGAGGTGTCCAGAACTCACAGCGCACCCACACGTGCATTCACACCCTTTCCATTTAGCCAAGTTAAAAGCAAGCCACAGGGGTCACGTCTGGGCATCTCTCCGGAGAGCAGGGCCCGTCTGCAGGAGACGTCTGCATTCTCTGCTCCCCGGTCTCTATGGCAACAGCCCAGGGCCACTGCAGGCCTTAGAATGGGCCTGCAAACAGATGCACATAATTAATGTAATTATACAGATATGTCAGCCCTGTCACCTTCCAGTTCATTAAGCGGGAGACTTTTCCCAAACCTATTAGGGGTGTCTTTATTTTACAGAAATTCTGACCTGCCTGGGGCTACGTCATAAAATATACGCGACATAAAAGGGCAGGCTTTCAGAGTCGCCTTTATGGAAGGCGAGAAAATACCACCAATAAGAGTGTCAGGACATGGAACAGCTGTCTGGACCTCTTTGTCCAAAATGGCAGTGTGTCAATAACCTCACTTTGAAATTCCTTCAGCTCCCACTATGTGAAATGCTCCTGTCGCTCTGAGTCTAATAATGGTTTTGTTCTTACCTCTGCACCTCAGATGAGGCAGTCAGATGGCAGTTCTCGCCTTTCCGGTGTGGAAAACCCCTGCAAAGCGTGAAGCCTTTTTTTTAAAACATGGGTGGGGAGTGTTGCATCAGGTCTTTTCAACTGTTCACAACGTCCGGGCCGCTAGATAGAGGTGGAAATCTGTTAATTATCATCATACGTGTGGATTGATGGAAATAGGCCCGTGTGGCTCCAGAAGGCATTAAAAAAGTGTACTTTTCAACCTTTGGTGCACAAAGTTGTCAAAATGTGCTGGGTGCTTTGAATAGTTTTTTATTTGCAGCTTTCGTGCATTCAGCCAAAACATGAACCCTTAAAAGGCAGCAAAAACAAGCAGTAATATGAGGAAACAATAATTATTACCAATATAAATCATGTCAGGAGATTCATGTGGTTGTGCTAGAGAACAGCTCACCTGTTTGTATTGTTTTGTGTTCCCAGCTTCTGTTTTAAGATGAAGATTTTTAATGTAAGAAATCACATTGATGGCTGGAACTGACTGACTCGCCGTGTTACTTTGTGTAGGTGTGAAGAGAGGCAGACAGCTGGTAGGAAATTCTGCCTGTTGTCTGGAGACATGGGGGGGTCGGGAATGGAGTCCGCAGAGTTCAACATAAAGAAAGACTCCTTTACGACATGTCGTTTTCCAGAAGGAACTCCGCTGCTGCTAAGAAAACCCCATTTCCAACAACATCGTCAAAATGAAATGAAAGCCTTGTGAAAACTTTAAACAGAAACTCGTCAGGAAATAGTGGTTTCTGAATGATTCCTGACTGGATTGTTTGACATTTTCAGCACGTTTGCTGGACACCGAACTCAGTGTCTGCTGCGTATTCACCAGGCTGCGATGCACGGTGTGTGACAGCGGTGACATTAGGAGTCCCCGCTGAATCCTGTCCTGCCTTGTGAAACGCACGACAGGAGGGACGGCTCAGTGCTGAATGGAATCATTCTGATGTGGGGTCAAAATTAAATAATATCAGTAATAAATCACGTTGGCTTTCAGACAAACGTCCTGCAGGCCTCAGGCTCATTCCTGGGTCACGGGGAGAGAAGCATGTTGCTGTGAAAGCAAAGCCGATGCAACTAAATTGTTCGTCATAGTTGCAGATAAAGGTAACCACTGATGGTAGAAAAAGGAAATTGGACAATCGTTAACCTTTCTGACAAAAAGCCGATTTTATAGGAAAAAATAACACTTCCAAAAAATGCTGGCCAAAACAAAAAAAATGTATTGCTCAATACCACTAAATAACATTAATCTTCAAATACCACTTATAATTCATGTGGCTCTTTTCATACATAGCCAGTGTGACATGTTATTCGAGCTGCACACCTATGATGGAGATACACTTGCTTTGTCCTCCACTTAATGATTTGCAGAAAGTCATTTTTCCACTTTTGTCACGACTTTTATGAAGTTAAGATTCTTACGAAAGAACGTTAAAGATGTCACACCAGGACGCAGCCCAGCAGGATTTTTTTATTATACCTCCGTTCACCAGAACCATTTACACAGTATTTATTAGAACCATATAGGGAATTAAATAAGTACTGTTATCACTTCAGACTGCAGTAAATTTTACCATGATCCTTCAGGATGCTGCAGAGTTGGGATTTTTAAATATTTTTAACATAGTTTATTGATCAATTATGACTATAAGGAACAAACGTCCTGTTTTCTCATCCAGTCCTCAAACATTAGGATTGTTTATTATCCTTTGACTTGTTCAGATATGACTTGATTATTGAGAGGAAGGTGGACAACTGTACCATTCACAGGGCAGTATCACCACACCTAGGCCGATCAGGCCTCAGATCAAATCTGGCTCAGTCTGTGTGGGGTTTGCACATTCTGCCCATGTCTGTGTGAGTTTCCTCCAGATGTTCCTGTTTACCCCCACAGTCCATAGATGTGTTAACTGATCAATCTGAATTGTACATGTGTATGTGGGTGTGTGGTCACCCTGTGATGGACTGATATCCCATCCAGGGGCAGTTTCACAGCCTTCCCACTGCTTCACTGACCCTAATACAATGATTAAGAGGATACCACGGTACTGTGTTAATTATTTATAATTTATATATTGTAAAGAATTCATAACAATTACAAGTCATTCATTTAATCACAGTTACAAACCAAGGTTTTTTTATCCTTAAGACAACTAGTTATTTGATTCAGCACTGGGATTCCACTTAGCCACCTTGCTGACCAGTCGGGTCATCTCTCTACCTGTCACCATCACCTTGGCTGATGGAGACCAGTGTGAGGCCAGTGGGTGAACAGATGACCACACCTGATCTTATGTCAGTGGGGGTGGGGGTATAGGTCAAGTAGGTTGACCTACTGCAGTTCAAGAACTGCACTTATATCAGATGTGTGTTCTTAGTAGGTTCCTCACAGCAGCTGCTGGGGGTCGCCGGTCACGCAGAAATCTCCATACATGGTTGAAATATGCAAAGAGATGTAAGTAAGGCACAGAAATCATATTACGAAGGTTTCAAATCAAAGGAAATGGACACCCTTAGCCCACATCCACCCCCAACACAAGCAGCTCGCAGTGTTTCATCATCTGCTCTCCGCTTCCTGGGCAGTGGGCTGGGTGCTCATCTAGCTAGTGGGTGGCTAGGAGGCAAAGAAATGATAAACGGCGGTTTTTCTAAATAACGACTCAGTCTTGCCACTGGAGTATCTGTGTGCAGTTGTTTGGTTTAATTTTAGAGCATAGCGAAAAGTCTGCTTTTCCCACCTGCTCTTCATGTGATGCAAATAGCCTTTTTTCTCACCTCAGCGCTCATTTTTAGGCCTGTTTTTGCGTGGGCCATACCCGCCACCATTAAAGCACAAAATACTGCAAAGTAAGATACGAAGGAGCAAGAATGTTCGTGTGACTCGGCCGTCAACAATGGGATGGTGGCGCTGCCATCGACGGATCCAACATATGTTCTGTGAAGATGCATTTTTAACACATAACACAAATATTTTTCATTCCATCCAAGGGTTTAATGGCTCATCAATAAGGGCACAACGTTGTTTGGGGAATCTTCATTTGTCACAGTGTATTTTGGCACAACTTGGGCTGCCACCAGTGAGTGCAGCAGCTTCTATGAGATTTATCTAGGTGTTTTTAGGAAAGGTCAGTGAGATTTGTGGAACCCTGCATCACATCTCAAACAGGTAGTGACTGCTCACTGACAGGGACAGAGAACTGCTGATGTTTTACCCTTTTGGGTGTTTGCAGTTCCCACCACAAGCTGGGTCTTAAACTGATTATAAACTGATTATGATTGGCCTATTAACTGTGGTTGTACCTTCTCTACCGTGGCGATTCCAAGCCAGCCGACCACGGTAGAGGTGTGCCTGCTAAAATGATGGTGACAATGCTAAGCAACTGAGTATGGCCTGTGGTGGTGGACAGCAGCAGCTGGTACTCAAGATGGTGGCCGGTGATCCTTTACGAAAAACAGCACCCATGCAGCAGTAAAAATTAACCAGCAATATGTGAATTTAAAGCTTGTACCTTGTAAGTTGCTTTGGACAAAGGCTTCAGTTAAATAGTAGTTCATCTCTGCGTCTGTAAAGCTCTGTTTGTTATTTAAGCACAACTTTGTTTTTCAAGCCACACTCTTAAAATTTGGCACACAGGTATTAACCCCCATAAGTGAGGTTTTTGTGTAGTCAAGTTTATTAAACTCTAAAAAGGTTGCTTACAGTTTTCAGAATTTAAAAATTGCTCCCTGACAAGTTCCAGAGGCGGGAGTGATGACGTTACACACAGAGGACATAGTCATGCTGGTAAAATTCCTTGCAACACACACAAGCACCAGACACACACTGGCATAAGACACACTGATGAATTTTCTGGCAACCCACACACAAGGAGCAAGCAACACTCTAGATGTGGATGGATTTTTTTTGTCCCACACACACACACCTGGGCAACCACAGCTGCCAGTAGCTGTTATATGTATAGAAATGAAAATGTAAAAATGAATAAGAAAAACTATACATGACACATAAATATGGCACTGCACATATTTGTTTGATTATGTATTTTTTGTTTTTTCCCCTTTTCTCTTGACTATGACCAGCGTTTACATCACCCTCCTGTCTGACAGCACTAACAATACTTATGTACTAAATACAGCCATGTTAATGGTAAAACAATTTCATTATATTATATAATGTTTTATTTCTTTTCATCTTTCCAACCGCTACACCTTTTTCACCCGGGCAGCACCAGGCAACTCAGCTAGAAGCAGTACTAATTATCAGTTGTAGTTGTAGCTACTTCTGCTAAATTTTTAAGTCTTTTCTACTGTTTTGTGTTTTTAGTGAAGACGATTAATTTGCAGGAGTTTTTTTTAAACAAATAACATTATTTCATGAATAGTTGCGAATTAATTCTTGTGAACAACGAAAAACGGAAAGCTGTGTAAATGAAATATACAGTATACGCTGGTGGTGAATGATTAAACAAAAAAAAAAAACATCATTTCCACACAGCACAGATGGCATCTCCTTTCTTGTCCAGGGGTCTCCCAGTTCCCACACTCCTTTCCCAGGGAACCGTCAGAGAGACGGGGGTATCTGGGCCTGGGGGCACAGGCAGAGTGTCAATCTTATTGGCCCCTCATTGTCCACCGGACGCATGTTGTTCATGGCTCATTTGTGTACATGCAAATAAGGCCGCCCGTCAGCAGTAGCTCTCCGCCTCCCTCTGCACGAGCTCGTGTGCTGCCTGCTCTGGGCCGCGCGCATAGCCCCGGAAAGCCATGGCAACCAGACAGACAGGGCAGATGTGGGGAGTCGGGAGGGAGGCAGTAAGGGTGCACGCAACACACAAGATGGGGCGCTTGTGAAAGGCGCCTCTCCATATTCCTCTACGTCGCCACAATCAGTTGTCTGTCCTGAGATCTGGAGCAGACAACACCTGCAGACCCAGACTTTGTGGTTAAGGAGCATCCTGCTGGGGTCCAGTGTACAGTACTGCATTACAGGAACACAGTATCTTTGGCCCTTGTGACAGAAAGACCGTAAAATCACCGACAGTGTGGAATTTTAAAAAGACCTTCCATCATCACTTGGTCAAACAGCATTTTTTTATGTCAGAACTCAATTTGGGTCTCAGAAGAGCTGAATTTGATTAAGTGGTATCAACAAGAGAACCTGATGCATTTGAATTCGGCTTTATTTTGGAAAGGGGAACCCAGAGAAATGCTTCAAACATTAGGGTTTTTCTCTCAGTTCTGATTAATCATCTGCACAAACTGGGAGCTGTGGGGTGGAGTGCAGTGTTGCACTGAGGAAACCTGGCCCACAGGGGGCACTGTGTGTCTCAGT
The DNA here is from genome assembly GCA_900497675.1 of Arapaima gigas. Classification (NCBI taxonomy): domain Eukaryota; kingdom Metazoa; phylum Chordata; class Actinopteri; order Osteoglossiformes; family Osteoglossidae; genus Arapaima; species Arapaima gigas. The sequence goes on from UFQX01000050.1 coordinate 350,758, forward strand.
GCTCTCTGGCATGCTGGTGTCTTTCTTTCCTCTGTAAACACTCACAAAAGACAAACTGGGGAAAGAAAACAGACCTGCACACTTTAGTAATAACACACAGCAGGAGTTTAAACTGTACATTTAAACGGAGAAGCTGGTGGCCTTGGAAGATGCCAACATTCGCCTGCAAATCCCATCGTTTCTAACACGGATCCCTCATCTAAACGAGAACATTTTCCATTCAGCTGCAAAACATTGTCTATCCAACTTCATCACCTTCAAAAATTGTTCTTCCAGGACAGAGACATCCCCAAAGACACCAGTCGCACCTGAACATGTGTCCAGAGAGTGGGAGGAAACCAGAGCGCCAGGAAGAAACAAGGAAACAGAGGACATGCAAACTTTGCACTGACAGAGTCGGATTCAAACTCCATCCCATCTGTGCCACTTTCTGCGTCACCACTGTGCAAATAAGCATGAGTGTTACTGCTGTGGATCTGCAGTGGCCTTTCAAAGCCATGCTGGTTTGCTGGGGGTCGATTGATCAATTCATTGCTATTGACACGTTCCTTTGGCCAGCTGTGGGACATTTCAGCACTCAGGTAACTATGGCAGCATTTATCAAAAATAAATAAATAGGTATTATTACACGCTGCTGGGAAAAGGATAAACAACACAATGAACATCTGTAGTGTGACAGACTGTAGCCTTTATGTTTTCAGTGAAAAGCAAGACTGGATTGTTAAGATAATTTTAAATTGTGTTTAATTTTCTTTCCTACTTTTACGCCAGTCTGAAGTGCAAAGTGTATGTGTGTGTTGGCATTATGCTGTGACTTTTAAGACACTTGCACAAGCATTGATTTAAATTAAAATATTATTCTGTTTGAAATTATTGTGTAAATTGATGAATGAATTGCACATATTTGGCGCAAACATGTATGCTGGGACTGTAGAGGTTTAAATATTTAGGTTTTTTAAGTCATTTGGATCTCACCTTGTTTGATTGTGGGAAATCTGTGCCTCCCAGGGCCAGAGCGGAACATCAGGGCTGAGATGTGACACACATGACCCCCAGCTGCACATCCTGGCATTGTTGCTACAGCTGTTTTATACTGTAAAATCTGAACTGGAAACGTTTTAGATGGAAATAAACACTGAACTCTAGTCCATATAAGATGCAAATGAGAGAAAAAACAAACAATACCTGTGATGATGACAATGATAATAAAACATACAATTATTTGTGGAAATAATGGCAATAGGTTTCTTCTCTCCTTAATATATTTCTTGGCTAAATGTGAAAAGAAAATTTTAAGTGTTGCGTAGTTAATGTATCATCTGATATTTGCTACAGTGTCGTGATGAATTCCTTAAATTACTTTAATACTTCGACGAAGGAGAAAATAAGACAAAGAACAACCTCAACCCTAAGCCTTGTAAATTTTCCTGTTTTATTTTGTTTTGTTTTTTCAGTGACATAATTTAAGTCGTCGTTACTATCTAAACTTAAATAAATCAATCATTTATTAAACAAAATAATTTCAAAATCAGTTACCATTTTTGAATATTTGATTCAGGATTGTATTCTGTATACTTTTAGTGAGCATAAAAACTAGCTCAGCTTTGAAGTGATAAAATATATCTCTGCGTTAGAAAAACTAGTGTGCATGCTTTATAGTAGCTTACAAACATTGCTGCGAAAACTGGCACCTTGTATGGTTAAACTCTACGAAACACGGCAAAACCAGAGTAAATCCGTTATCTTCGCTGCTGCTAAGAAATTACAGTATAAAGAAACATTAAAACAAAACACAGAATTTATTTTATTTCACTTGCAGTGTTTACCTGAGAAATCTTTTCAAGCAGGAGGGTCTTTGAATTATTCACATTTAATTTAGTGGCATTTGGTGAAAAAAAACTGCTCGTTGCTAGAAAAAAATGGTATCAAGAAGCAAAAATGCTACACAAATGTTTTTATAAATGATCGTTGTCGTCATTTTATGCAAACGTTACATTTGTTTACGGATTAGTCTGTAAGTATTAGTTAAGTATAATTATTGGTCACATTGATTTTTAACAATTTTTAAATGAAGATACAGTGTGTTACAGTCGGTAGGTCTGAGTTTAAGCAGTTTTTTTACAGAAGTGTCGCTGCTGTGTGCTGTTATTTGCTCACTTCGGGACCCCCCGCCCTGCGCCGCTCCACGCCCCGGGGGCCCTGAAAAAGGCCGCTGTGCGCTTGAACTTGACCGGCGCCCAGACCGCGCTGCCCCTCGCGCGCCCACATTTTATTGCGCACGAGTCGTTACGTCTGACGGCGCTGCTCATTATCATAAATCTCAGCCTGTTTCTAATTAAAGAACCCCGAGGGGGGGTGGGTGGGTTGGCGAGCTCGTCTTTTCCTCCTAAAGGAGGCACCGAGTAGCGCGCTCCTCCGTCCCCAAAAATGACGTGCCGCACCTTGCCCAGGTAAATAGTGTGTGTGTGTGTGTGTGTGTTTGTGGGTAAACGTGCCTTTTGCCCAGTGTCACATTGAAATCAGGCTATTTTTCGTGATTCGCCATTATATTTTAATTTCCCTTTGTTATTGGTTAATGCTTAACCAGTTGACCAGTTAACCGGGTGACCAGGTGACCATTAATGCTGCAGTTCGCAGGGGGCCACGTGTCTCGCCGAGGCCAAACATACAGGGAAGGACACCGTTGAAGGCGCCAGTTTTTATTTGTGCATTTTACTGTTTTTTCCCTCTAATTTATTACCATTACTGCCTTACTTAAAATACGCTTCATCCGTTTGCAAGTTCAGATAAAATTATCAAAGTTTTTATATAAGCTGCTTCTACCGAAATAGCTTGATGTGCTTTTAGAGAACTTTGGCTTGTAGTAAATCTGGTTTTACAGCATACTTTACAAAACTGTTATGCAGCATTTTCAACAAATTTCTCTGACTGTACAACGTTTTTACATTTAGCGAACCTACTGCTTCCATTGTATGAACAAAGTTTAAGTGAAATTTTAAAGCCTTCTTAATTTTTTTTACGGCTCCAGACATTTCTAACGTGCCAAAGTCTATTGTAACATTATGCATATTTAGCGATGCTGTACTGTTGCGTACAGAACTGTACAAAAACAGCTATTTTGCTCCATAAATTTGAATGTATGCCGATGTTTCAGTTTTCTTAATGCTTCAGTCAAACTGGATAAACATCATGTTTGTGAGCCATAGTTAGACTGCAATTAATTACATTAGTTTTTATTAGTAACTGGTGCAATCAATGAATGATGGAATTACATGTATTTACTAAGACTTCCAAACGAGGTGACGTCATGTTTTTAAACATTCCTTTGCAGTCAGATCACATGGTTACTCATTTGCAGAATTTATTAAGAAAAAAACTTCCTGAGTCAGCTTTTTGACACATCTGGAACTCTACTTTTACCAAACATTATATAACACTGTATAAAATCAGGCCATAAAACTAGAACCTAACCCTACTCTCTCTTTTGGGAATCTCCTTCTGCTTGTCAGTGTAGAACGTTCTCAGATTTCCAAAACCTTGGCCCTTCTGACTGCTGAGCTCAATCCAGTTTACCTAAAGTAAAAAAAAAAAAAATTGGACAGTGATTCAGTGTGAGAAAAATTAGTTTCGGTATATTCTGCTTTTTTACTGTACGGAATCATCCTTCAGTCCTGTCTATGAAGTTTTAATTACATCACCTACTGAAAATGCATGAAAGAGTGGGAACAATAAAAATATGGTTCAAAATAGTAGCATTACACCAATTTAACATTATTGACACAATGGCAACAGTGTCACTACATTCTGTTATTTTGATTGTCTTCATGATATTATTATTGTTTTTATAGTTGTCCAGACTCAACAAATTCCTTCATCTAACAGCCAGATGAGCAGTTTGCAAGTATTAACTTGACCAGTTTTGCACAACTGAATCTTTTTACTTATGAGGTCCAGTTTTGGAGTGTTGCTGAGAAGAGCAGCAGCATTGCTCTTCTTGACTGGCATGATCACAGTGTTTTACGGTGTTGTACTCCTGTACTGCACAAATAGGGATGTTTTCCTTTTGAGATCCCTGGCTTAGCCATCCCGCATGACATTGCTTCTTTGCTGCCTTCTTTTCCAAAGTGCATATTGAAGTGAGGCCTGTACGTGTGAGCAGTGATGTGAGGAGTAAGAGTGAAGATTTGACACCATATGACCTTTCTGACATCTGGTAACAACTTTTTCAGTTTCACAGTGTTCAGAATGCAGTCATAGTTGCTCAAGTCCCACAAATAGGGATTGTACTTTTGCTTTGCTTCACATAATTAATGTATATTTAGACTGAACAATTTAAATGTTTTCCCTGAATGTATAACAATAACGGAGAAAGATATTTTAAGAAACCCTGTTTACTTTATTCTTACTATGGTCTTTTACATTATGCACAGTAAAACCTCCCCAAATTGGGAGGAGGTACATTAAACAGAGGGGAAACGTGATGACCATCATAATTGAATAAAATGTTTTCTTTTGATTGTCTTCAAATGCAGTATTTTTACTCTATGCAGAGCAACTGGCATTTTGAAATCCACACTGTTCATTTGGAAGAACCAGGACAAAAATAACTCGCAATTAAACTTTTGCGTACGTAAAGCAGCTTCACCCACTTGAACTTGACATTTGACCTGCTGCCCAATATGCTTGTCAGCACGGCTTTTTTTATTTGAAAGGAGCGGCTGGTCACCTCACCGCCAGCACCAGGTTAACTAGTAGTTAACACTTCTTCTGCAGTCCATACATGTAAACAGCTGCTCATGTAAATCCTGGGTCTCTGCTGCAAGCAATTGTTCTCTTTAGAATGTGGTGACACACATATGTCATGAAAGTAAAGTGGAAAAGCTTGTCTTTGTTCCTTTCTTGTTTGCTAAATTCCTCCACACATGTGGAGACATTTTCTGTGCCGTGCAAAAACAGTGGAAATGGGGGGGCTGGAGAACATGGAATTGTGTTCTGATCCAGCACCATTGCTGATGCACAGAAAAGGGTTTGCAGTGTTTATGGCACATTAGTGATGGTATATTTGATATAAAACACTCCACAGTCACCTGCTGTAGCAGGAATTAGAGTGGATCATTTAAATTACTTCATTGTTTCAAAGTTTTAGGAAACCCTTTTGCACACATCCAAGATTCCTTCCATTTTACCAGCTGTAACCTACTTGTGAAACAGAAAATAATGTGCTAAACTTATTGCCTCCATGGTGTTTTTATTCAATTGTTTGAAGGAAATATTAACTGTGAAGCCAGTTTATAATATTTTTATAAAAGTGTTGACATTGAATTCTGCCATATGAAGCAATGAGAGGAAAAAACAGTGAGTAAATATGGATTTTAAGTCTAAAGGGGTTGGTAAGGTTTTGCTCTATAGTCCTTTTTTGTACAAAATGTTCTCGACCTACAGTAAATCATTTTCTGGAAGGCCGGCAAAAGCGGCAGTGAATCTGTTCATTTGAAGAGAATTTTACTACAGGCTGATATGTTCAATAATTTCTGAGACTGTCTTTTTTGCAGAGGTTGCGGATTTTTTTTCCCAAGAAGATTACAAAACTTAAATCATATTTCTAGCTGGGATTCTATGCAAGCGGTGTAGATTGTTCGGCTGCAATGAAATTCTAGCAAATCATAGTGCATTTAATGGATTAATTCCTAACTTTACTCTCCCTGTGAAGTATATGTTACCTATAAGAAAGTTGTGTAATTTCTTTAATGTCATGATGGGTGTATGAAGCGCAAACCTTTCGCTACAGACCCAGAACTTCTAGATCTTTGAAACACGTTACGCTCACAGCTGTTTAACGTGCAAGTCACTGTTGCAGCACTTAGTTTTTACTTCTGAAGAATATATATTAGTATTTTACTTGCATAAAATTAAAATGCAGTCTCTGAAAATAATAAATCGTCCTAAACTTTATTTTTATATTAAGAATATCGAAACTGCTTTCCATCTTTAAAAGAAAGAAAGTAGTGGGTTCCTTCAGTTCTGTCTTTCTCAGAATAAACGTTGCTCTGATGGACGCGTCATTTTCCAGCCTATTTTAAGTGATGTAAAACCTAAATTTGCGTATTTGCCAGTTACGTAACAAAGAGGGATTTGTGTTAAATATAAACCTGTTCGAAAATAGAATAGATAGAAATGGTTGAGTAAATGACATAACATGTAAAAATTGGATTTCGGAGTCACGAAAAATCAGAAGTCTGAATAGGGAAGGGAATAGTGTAAACTATAAATTCACTAATTTTATTTATTGCCGATATGGTCGATTTACCGAAATATTTACTAAAATATTCAAACTCTCTAGTCCTTCAGAGACCTTCCACAAAACGCAGACTGGAGATATATAATGGTAACGTGTTTTAATAAGATGACTACTACCTAAAATTTTTATGAACTCGGGTTATTTTACGTTAGAAGGATTTGAACACAAACTGCGGCAAAATTATTTTGATGGTGTTCTGAATAAATAAACGTTTTAAAAATAGTCTTTTACACGTTTTCAATGGAAATATCCCAGTTTGCATTAAACTGGTGAGTAAACTGGAATCTCGAATGCACAAGAAAATCTAACTCGATTTACTGGACGTGGAACTGCAATGGATATTTCGTTAATACCATGTATCTGGACTAGATTCTATTTTATTTCAAAATTGTTTCATTTAACTTATTTATTTAATCCATACCGCCCTAGAGGACGGAGAAAAGACAGAATTCTTAACCCAGAGAAAGGCGTTCAAATCTCAGTGCCCTTTTATCGGAGTTTTACTGGAATTGCTGCAAGTATAAATGAATCACTTGGGAAAAATAGGAAACTGTGAACAAAAGGAGAAACACACTAACCACCCATGTAGAATTGGGGTCGGTTGCCCATTTCTGAGGAACACCCTCCCTCCACAGATGCCACCTGCAGAAGTCCAGCAGCGACAGAAAATGGTCGATTGTCCAGCCTTGGGATTGTTCTTATTTTCGTGTCGAAACAAATTATTCTACTGACCACACGACAGTGTTAGGAAGGTGTTTTCAAGCAAGTGTCGAAACCAAAGAGAAGTCATACAATAAATGACCTGTAACGTTTCAATGCGAGATGTTCGCCACTTCTCACTTTCACCGCCAAATCATCTAACATCCTGCACCTCGTTCTCGGTGCAGAAACGAACCTTGCAGCCATTACGAATACCGTAGTAAAATGTAAGTACTGTACTGTGGCGCGAATAAAGCTTGTGTGGCGCATACTGTGGAAATCTCCAATGTGTGTCGCTGTTTCTTTACCAGCACAGGGTCTCCCTGCTCAAAGGCCACGTGGCTCACGCACACGCTCCTTCTCCCACGCAACACACACTTTCGGGGGAATTCACGTGTGTGCACGTAAACATACTGTGGCGTGTTGTTCTTTAAAAAGGTACACCTTAATCCAACTAATAAAACTGGGTAAAAATTCAATTTTACTAAATTCCACTTACTGCAAGGCAGAGAGGATCGACCGTGGTAAAAGCAGGATTTAGGCAAAATGCGGATTTTATTTGTTGCAAAATGTTATAATGCTTAGACTGTTAATTATAATCGGAAATAAAATTCTTTGATTACATTGTTGATTTGTGTTGTTTGCCAAGTTCGAATAGAAGCGGAAATTACAAGATTAGTCTTTTTGTTGGCTACAAATTGCCTAATAATGTTGTGAAAAGCTTAAAGACTATAGTCCGTCATATTGGATTACCTGCAATTATTTATTAACCAGGCTGAAAACAAGATGAGCAATTGCATTATTTCATTTGTGTAATTTTGTTCCATTTCAGTGTTATATCTAATTGGTTTGGTCATGTACACAAGATGCTGTGTGTGTGTGTGTGGGTGTGTGTGTGTGTGTGTGTGTGTGTGTGTGTGTGTGTGTGAGAGAGTGTGTGTGTTTGACCTGGTTCTTACTGTAGACTCCTATTCAATTTTGATCTTCAGTCAGTCTTTTATTTATTATTCTTTATTCAGCTAACATCTTTTTCCATGACGACTTAACATACGAAAATACGTAGAAGGTTACAGGATAACGATGATCTGACGACAAGATGAAATGCTGAAGCTGGACACACATCCGACACACTCTGCCCCTGTCATCCTATTTTATTACAACATATTTAGTTTCCATAATAGCTTGTCATAGAATTTAGCGTAATTTCTTTGCCTTATACTTTTTTTTGGGGGGGGGGGGTCCGAATTCAATTGTAACTAAGTCAGTCACGTGACGAGGAAAGGGGTATTTTTCAAGAATGGAAGCAGGAATGAAGTTTGGAGGCCTGGTGCGCAGTATTTAGGCGTGTCTTTATTTAATCGCAATAACCACAATGCTGTGGTTTGGATTCTCTTGGACATCAGGTCCCTTTTCCATTCCAATGACGCGCTTGTCCCCAGCAGGGTGGCGGTGCTGGAGCCGTGAGTGTGTTCCCGCTGATCATGTCTCGGTGGTCGTTTCGGATGTATAACTTTGTTTGCAAACTGTCATTTGATGCTCCGCTAACTACACTGCATTGTGACGTTTAAATACATAAAAACGAGCATAACTGTGGTAGTCACACGGTGTGTTTGTTGAACGCGAGTAATAAAACCCATTGTAAAAAATCCTTCATTTAATTCCATCCATATTTATTTTGTGTCCAAAAAACCATTCGTAAATGTTGGTTAACGACTTCGTTACGAGGCTGTATACTAATCTGAACTGAAGGTTTCTTGCTCCCTGGTTGTAGAGCCGGTGTGACTGTGGGTTTTCTGGGGTGGGCGGCAGCCTATCGAGGCGAAATGGGCATCAGGTTTACCTTCACCGGCGCTGGCCCGGAACACACAACAGTTCACAGTTCGTTTAACTCCAGGAATGTATAATAAAGCTGGTAATAAAGTTTAGTAGTCGTGCGGGATTCAGCTTTGCGCCTGCAATATACATGCGATCTCTAATAGTTCCGCTGTTCGCAGCTCCTTCACGTGGGACTAAAGGTAACGGAACTGCAAATGGACTCGTTTCGAAACGCTAATCAAAATGTTTAATTCGAATCCAGTAATTCAATGTCACAAGTATACAGGACAGGGCTATTAAAAAGTTTTATCCTGCAGGGCGGAATTTCAAAAACACACATCCACACTGTTCACACACTCGTGTCCACAGCGCGGGCGCCCGTCACCCAACAACTACATTAATACGAACACAGTCTTGCAGGCTGCTATATTTCTCAAAACATACATTTTCTGCCCTACTGACATCTTACGGCCATTACTTAAATTTAAACATGTAACGACATATCCGTAAAAAAATACTCTATTCCATTAATAAAAGCAGTCACCGGTAAACGAGACATTCTGCTTTAACTGCAGCATATTCGTCAAAAAATGTATTTTGATTTGCCTTTATTTTATAGCCTTTTCCACATTCCGCACATTTATATAACTAAAATGATTTAGACTCAATGTGCTGTTGAAATTACGACAGAAAAATAGTTCTGTAATTCTTAAACCCCGATTTACACTCGCCCCAGAGACCCCGAAATAACAGACACGCGGCTACACAAAGTCATTAAAACTATCAATTACAATATTAAATGTTAGTTCTTCATACAGGGTACAAGGCAGCAACTTTGATTTCAGAAGCGTTTTATGGAGGAGCGCATGTGACAATACAGTTAAAGACCAGTAAAAGACCCGAATAAATTACACGTTCATGATTTACAATACGGTATCAAGGGTGCATTTTATATTTTGGGTCTCTTTCAGTTAGTCATGTCTACCAGAATATTAGTAGCAGCTAATAACAATAATAATAGTAATAATGAAAAGAATAAAAACAACTCATAATTCAGTTTGTGCACGTTAACGCTATAAAATTAGGCGGCGAGAGCAAAGGAAGCCGCCACAATATGCACGTGTTTGTCTTCAGTTCACGCGCATACACGACATGCACGTCGATATATTCATTATACACGCTCGGTCGTAGCAATGAAATTACGCAGCCTTCGGATTTTATGTAATTCCCTCCTGTTTTCGAGCCATAAGTAAATAACTGCCATCATCAGTTTACTGTACACTAATAAATGGAGCTGATAGGATTTCCTTCAGGAAAGATGCCGAGCTAAACAGCTAAACCTTGGAATACAAAGGCTATACATGTGCAACTAGGCGAGCAACGGAAAATGCAGATAATTCAGTTGGGTTTATATATATTTATAGTAGTTATTTTTGTTAACACGCATTAGGGGGTCCATGATATTAGGCTGAAACCTATTTTAGGCATATTATGTCACCTGATCGTACATTACTGCCCGAATACTGAGCAGCACGGTACACACCTTGGAGAAAGTTATTAAAATATGGCTCCAGATGACCTATCCCGGTGTCTGACGTCAGGACGCACATCACGCACGTAGTAAAATGTGGGGATCTCGAGCCAGCGCCGTGTCAGTGTGTGCCGAGTGAACGGCGAACCAAAACACAGCCCACGAACGAAAAGCTGGTCGATCACAGCCGACAGGAGAGGACGCGAGAGCGGCGCCATAGCGACATTAATCGGTGTGCGAATGCCAGTGAAAACCTAGACGTCTCTTCAGAACGCCAGGCTGCGCGATCCATTTAGAACTGTTTACAGTATGTAGTTTTGAGCACCCATTTCGCAGCACTACGACAGAAGCGTTTTTACAAGCACATTTCATGCGCTCTCGGGGGTCCGCCCTTGTTTTATGCACCAATTAGAAGAAAAAAAACAGTTCAAGCTGTTTTCTCCTTCTGTCGTTCTCTTTCCTGCTTCTCATCCTGCAGTGACACGTTTACGCCGTTAACATCGCGAATTACCTGTTCGCTCGGTATTGTATATATATTTAATTTACGTCGCTCTCGCCGTGGTCCAGATATAGAGAATGCGGCTGTGTACGACGCGCGCGCGAGAGCCCCCCGTCGTCCTACCGCCGGTGCCGCGCGCGAGAGCGAGTGTAATGTCCTCGCGAGCTGCCGGAAGAGCGTCCATCTCGCCACTCAACACGGAGCAATAAAGTAAACGGGGAGCACGGAGCGATGCGTGTTCATCCTCTGCGGTAAAACGTAGAGTTTTAGGCAAAAGGCCTCGGTTGTTGAGGGAAAATGTTTCACAGCTTTGAGTTTCGTAAGAGATACATTTCGGATAGGGTCAACAGAAGTGTGGCATGGATCCCCCGAAGTGGCTGCGCTGAGGCGATCTGTGAACCTGGGTAAATTCTTATATACATTTTTTGAGGGCTTATTCTTTTTTTAAAAAGCATTGTATGGTGGATGTGAGTCGTTCTGCGCTCGTTTTCCTTCTCTGGAGAATTAATAGGTGTTTCATTTTGCCTCTAGTTCCTTCTTCACCAGCGCTGTCTACGCTTTTAACCCTTATGTTTTGTGCCTACGTATGTGTGTTGTCCCTTTTTCATCTGCGTGTTCGTAACTCGGTGTCCTGCGTATTTTAAATGCCTGTGAAGGGGAACGAGTCGTTCTTTAAAAAGGGGGATGCTGTTCATGCTGAGTTGGAACAATAGACACGAACTGACAATGGACAATGAATAGGGGAGCCGCGCTGTTTGGGCTTCTGCACACGTCCGCAGCGGCCGCGCCGGAGGAGGCCGCTCATAACGGACTTCGACACACACTTTTCGAGCCTGTGGGAACATTTGTAAGGCTGGATGCGGACAGAATTAAGGGGGAATGGTTTTTTTTGCCCCCCACCCTTCCCCTCAACTTTTGTGTGTCTTAGGTCAGCCAAGCACAGATAATGACGGTGTGTGAATTGCATTGATCCGGATGGGATGGATTTGCAATACAGCCTCTGATTTCTTCTGAGCAGCAGAGCGTCCATGGCAGAGAACTTGGCTCCTTCTGACCAAATACTTCAGCAGCGGGTGTTCACCCTCCGTCTTGCCCTGTGTGCAAACCTTTATTTGTGTTTTTTCTCCTTTTTTCTGTATGTGGTTAAAAAAACAGCAATCCCAAACTTATGTTGAATATGGATCTTATTTCTGTTAGGCTTATTATGTTGGATTACCCCAAAAGGCCCGGACGAGTAAGTACTTGTATTTTAATTTTAATTCAATTGCAAGTCGTCTGTATCACTTGTGGTTACGAAGATGCGCTTGTTATTAAACTGAAATAGTTGTAAAATTGTGTGTTTAACACAGATACCTTGTCGGACCGTTTTTTAATTTTAAACTTGTGCTTAAATTGCGGTGAATAATAATTTTTTAAAAAAGGCAGCGACCATAAAAGCAACCAAATTTTATTGCCGTTATGATTTTTTTGTTATTTATTTTAGAGGTTACTCTTGGTGTTGTTATTGTTATTAATGTTTATTTTAGGAATGCATCCTTTGTTGTGGTGGACATGAGAAATATAGCAAAATGTGCAGCATGCCGGGCCGAATAAATAACAGAGAGCCTGAGCAAAATCTTTCTTTATGCTTTTTCTGTTAAGTAATCATGAGGCGAACTTAGTGGCCCCTCCGCTGCCGCTTAAAGCAAACAGTTGTGCGATTGTTATAGGAGCCTGGGAAAGTGTTTCGGGGTCTGGGAGGTGGAGTGTCTTGACGCCAGACCCTCTTGTTAGAGGACTTGTGTGCTCCCAGACGTCATTGTCATGGTAATGAGTGCCAGCGCGATGTTGAACTTGATGTTGACTTTTTTCTTTCGGGGGGTTACATTTTTCGCGGTCTCTTGTTTGTGGGAAAATCTTCTCCGGAGCTACAGTGTGAAATTAATTAATCAGGCCTTTTGAAACGGCCAACAATGGAAGCGAGAGGATCTTGGCACAGTACAAAAGATTCACGTTTAAAGAAAAAAAAAATTTATTACTATAGCCCGCAAAGAAAAGACAAGCAGCGTATTGTGTCCTAACGATCCGTTTAGTATTAAACAATAATGTAGAGATTTGTGGGTTTTACCATGATGCAAATTTTCAGCCGAAAAGTGACAGTTGAAAGTGTTGTTTTCTGTGAAGTTTTGCATCACATTGTCCCGAAACGTCTTTGGAGCAGAGCGCGTTGTCCAACTATTAATTTCCAAGTTGAGTTTTATAACTGTAATACAAAAATTGTGTTTTCGTATTATATACAAGCATTTAAAACTAAAATGTTACTATCGCCTAAGAGGACTGAAAATACGAATGATGACTGGAGTATGGGTGTTTTCTGAGTGTGTGTGTGTGTGTGTGTGTGTGTGTGTCTGTCTGTGTCTGTGTTTCGTTTATATGTCCAGGATGAGCAGTTTTCTACGTCTGTGCATTATTACATTTATATATTTTTCTATAAACTTGGTTCATTAATTACATTATGCTATTTTCCTGCAAATATCTCTTATTTTCCAGTTATATATAAATTCAAAAAAGTATTTTAAACAGATGTCACTTTTTATAAATATTTCGGAATTATCAATTTATGTAGTTTCCCAGAATTATTATTATTATTAGTAGTATTTTTATTATTGTTTTATTATTGTTAATAATAATAATAATAATAATAATAATAGTAATAATAATAATAAACAAGAAAAAAGTTTCATCCTTAATACACCTCTATAAGTTTATTAAACATTAATGCAACACCAAAATATCTTAATTTGGTTTTTAACACTGATTAGTCTTGTAAAACATAATAATGAAACATTTTAATGTGTCAGCATAATCTGTGTATTCTATACTGCATCTGTTTTTAGAGGCAAGGTTTATCTACAGTTCTTGTGTACGTATTTTACAGGCAACAGGTGCTGAGAGAGAAGGCTGGTGTTATGCAAAGAGGTAAATATGGCAAATTTAGTTCTTTCAACTGGGATGTGTACAGTATTTGATATTTTATTTATAGTGGTGTTTGTCTTTACATTTAACAGAATTTCTATTGACCTTGTCTTAGATATTTTGATGTTTTTGCACTGTGTCTTCTTGTTTTGTGTGACTGCCTTCTGTATTTTTTGAAAGATCTAAAGACTTTTAATGTAATGAATATATGAAAAATGTCTTATCGGTTGCTCGTGACCAGTGTTCACAAGACAAATGTTATAAAACAGTGAATTTCATTTAGTTAATTTGTGCACACATAGATTATCTTTAATCTTTTGAAACTGAATCTTTTTGTTGTGGAGGACAGCCTTCTCTTTTTTGGTTTATGATGGCATTGTTATAGCCACCTGCAGCAAGTTGCTGGAATATTGAACACGCTTAACAAATACTCGTCACGTGCCGTGACATCACTGAGGATTTTTATTGCAATTGGCACGTCCACATTACATAATATATTAGTTTTAATGTGATTATTATACCCACATAATTAAGTAGCTTTTTCAAATACAAACACGCAGTTTCTGCTTGTCGAATATGTTTCTGCTTACCGTGTACGAGACAAGGCTTATTTTATATTTCCTTTTTTAGTGTGCTTTTCTTCTTAAAGGGAGGTGTCGCCATGACTTATTATTTCTTTCAAATGCCCGTCTCGAATCATTTTCTTAATTTCTCTGTTCAACGAGGACTCCAGTGTTTAAAAATAATAGTTTAACTACTATATGAGTTTAACTACATACTATATGACGAGTTGTAGGTACTAAAATAAAAACATTGGCTCTTGATTAAATGGACATGGAGGTAAAATTAACGTCTACTGTTTTTATGTACAGTACAAATTTAGACATTTACCCAGTAGTACCTGATCTTTCTAGGAAGACTTCTGTGATGTCTGTCTTCAATGCTGTGCAAACTCAGAACAGTGTTGATCCTAAAGTCTTCTCGAACACGGAAAGAAGCGCCTTTGGAATTTAACAAAGTTGACTTCCTTTCTAAGGCTCGCTCGTCTTCTATTGCGCTTCCTTTCTTCTTATATTGTCGCTCTTTTGGTGACTACTGTCTTACTTAAGCTGAGCCATACACTGAAAAGGTTGTGATTTTTTCCCCCCCGCTTCTTCCTCTAGCTCACTCGCGACCTCCCGGCCTTTTTCTGTACTCTCACTGCAGCCAGGCATACAGTTTCACACGACTTTTAAAACTGATAACAAGAGCATAATTTCAGTTTTGTTAACATATAAACCGAGAAATTTTAGTCAAACATGCTACATGCTGCCGTTTAGAGGGGCTGTTTTTTTAACCTGTTCCCACCAGCGAAGTGATCGTTTAAGAACACTCGTAAAGTTTGTAATATAATTTTAATTCAAATGACTTTACCTAGGAATGCTGCATTATCTTCAAATAAATGTTCCAGTATCATTGTTTTATCGGTTAATGACGAATCCTAAGATATAGAGAGTAAATATCGATAATGCACTCCATTCCTACTCTCCCCTACTGTGTAATTGGCATCGCCATCGGCAAGTGTCACTGCTGTGAATAATACACTGTAGTTCAAATCAAATCGAAAAAGGCTGCGCAACGTTAAACAAAAAAAAAAAACAAAAAAAACTTCAGCACCAAGGACAGTGCCAATTGGGCCAGGCGCTTGTGTCGCGGCTTGGTGAATATTAGTGTCTATGCATTAACAGTAAATATATATACAGCGATTTGAGCTTTAAACGCAAATGGGCCGTTAGGTTGTTTAAATAAATTGCCTAATAGTTACGATACGGAAAAGACACACAGTAAAGGGGAATTAAAAAGTATAATTTAGTGACAGCACCGGTCTAACATGCTTTACCTGTACAAAACAGTCGTGACTCTCCTTCTTGTCGCTCTATATTAGAAATAATGCAATCGTATTACATTAGATAGAAATAACAGAAATAATCGTAAATTGGAAATGCTGCGCTGCGCATCGATGTTCTGGCAGACATCACACGTCTTCAATGCATTTAATCTGTAGGAAAATAATGCAAAACATCAGTTAGAGCAACAAGTTTCAAAGTTGCTGAATACTAAGTTTCTTTTATAAGTGTTCATTGATAGTGCAGTAAATATATGAATGCGTTTATTTCATGAAAAAAACAGCAATTAACAAAAACAATCAAAATAAGCCACGTGGAATAAACCTATGTTAGGAAAACGCCTAACGTGTCAACTGTACCAGGTTTAATTCACACATTTCTGCCCACAGTTACTGAAATCAGAGCCGGAATATTTTATTATACTCGGTTGTTTTATTAAAGACCTTTTCGGTTATCATTTTGGCTTAATGTTTAATTTCTTGGGTACCACTAGAGTACTGATAACAAACAAGCACTAAAATGATCGCCTTTTTAAAAAAACTCTTAACATATACTGCTTGCGAAATTTCTGGTCAATAACGTAACAAGCAAATCCAAATCTAGGATCTTTTTTAAATAGGGAGATTAGACAACTAGCTGCAGAGAAGAGTTGGACATTTGGGACAGAACATGCTAGGTTGTGATGCCATACGTGAGGGGGTGGCGTTAGTAAAGCCCCCCCCCCCCGCACTGTTTAAGGAGATGTTATGTCATATACTAATTGGTGTAGATCTACGGTAAGTTTAGAGTGTAGATCACAGTGAAAGAAGGAACTGAAGAGCACGGTGCTCAATTCTGAGAATATGGGAATCAGAATTGTTTTGAATCTAATAAGATTTCCACGTGATATTATGCCTGGTGTTGAGCCTTTGTTAAGAGTCCGTAGTGTATGTAAGTTCCATAAGCACCATGGCAAAGGTGCATCGCCAGTGAACGCCGACAAAGTCGCGTATAAATGGATGAATAAATTACCGACCCAAAGTGAATAGTTTAAAGTTCTTCCTTCAGCTTGAAAAGTTTCTTCAGCGACAGTCATTAAATTGTTCACTTTTTGCATTTATGTGTTTCCAAAATTATTCAAGCTACTTTTAACCGGGGGAAGTCGTAGTTTAACTGGGAATAGAAAGTAGCTTAATCTCCATTTCACGTAACTATGTTCATTAGCTCAGAAATGTTTTATTTAATAACTTAAGAAGTAAACATTATTTTATTTTTAACACTAACTAACCAACATATTTAAGGTCCAATTTTGCGTCAGTTACTGTGTGCTCTGGCCATTCACATTTCTTTAAAAATCCACAGTTGCGCGTCAAAACTGACTTTATTTGTACTACTTAATACGCTGCTAAAAATACAAGCTGCAGACATGAGTCAGAATGCTGTACAAGCTTAAGATCTACCCTTTCTCCCATTTTAACTTGGAGAATAATTATTGAGAGAGTACTCAGTGGCTATCTGGGCGGTTGCTGGTATTAATACGTGTCTGAGTTTGTGGGTAGACTAATGGAGTGAATCTTTGGCTTTTAACTGAGTTAAGGGTGCAACACTCTAGGCAGACGAGAGAGAAAGTCGAGTATTGCCACAGCAAAGAAGAATTAGAGACGTGTGCTTCATATGAATACAGAACTAAGAAAACACCTTTGACCCAAAGCAAGTTTAAAAATCCGAAGAAAACAGGCGACTGAGAAGAGTGTAGGAGCTGTGCTAATAGCTAATATGAAATTGTAGAGTTAAATTTTTTTAAGATTACCTGTTTTCGTAACACATCAAATAAAACATAAACCATACAACAGAAATAAGAACAAAAATTATTATTATTATTATCATTATTATTATTATTATTATTATTACCAGGGAAATATCTACAAACTTGCTGGATTCGATGCTTTTGCCATTTCTCTAGGAAAATATTCGTTATTCTTATGTAGTTATTAATGTTAGATACAGCTGAAGTGAAGAGGAGCTTAAAGTTACTGTTGACGGGAACTGTAAATCAAAACAAAGGCCAATTGTAAGCCTGCATTGTAAATCTATTGAATGAAATATCACGAATGTACTAGGAAAAGGTGATGACATATGGTTTAACATAAAAAGAATACATTATTAATACATGTTATTAAATTATGGAAAATGGACAGGAGCCAGCCATCATCACTTACCCTAAATTCTCCTACTGCAATGTCAAAAAAATAATTTTACATGAAATGTGTAACCCCAAAATTATTTTGTTACTGCCGATCTTTCTTCCTTTTTTAATATAGAATAAGCTATATGTTTTAAATTTAGCAACACTGATATAAAACATTCCAGGCTAGTAGTGGTATGTTGTAGTTGAAAGTGAAATGTTTTAAAAATTAACTTTTTTAAAGTATATACTTATTACTTTTTTTTCCACTTTTTTACTCATTTTTCTGATTTATGTAGGAGTATACATGAATGTATGGGCTATTTGCACTCTGTATTTTAAACATAAAATAACATACATAACATACATAAAACATATATGGATGAATCTGCATAAATACTTTTGAATGAGCTGTATATAAATCAATTTTACTAATTATGAATATACAGCAGATTTACATATGTATATTCCTCCATGGTGACTATAATTAATTTATGGTAAAATCGATGTTATAAGAACTTGCAGTTTAGAATTGTTTTACAGGTAAGACTGACTGAAAAAGACTAGAGTGTTTTAACTAGAAAAGCATGAGCTTGTACTGTTTACTAACTCAAATACAATTAAAACGTGTATAGAAACTAATAGGTAAACACACAATGTGGTTTGGTTCACTGGTGTATAATTTTCTATAGATCTGTGTAATGCTTGATTAATTCATTGGATGGGAATTTTATTATAAAAGCATTAGACTTGGTCCCATAAACTACAGTTCATTGTTGTACTTTTGTGTGTGTTTTTGAAAAGAAAGACTCGAGATGTGACCAGTACCACAGTCAGTAGTATAACCATCGACATGTTTCTCGTACTATTCCGTGTTATTCAATTTATGTTTCATTCTGACCATACAAATGTTACGTTCTTTCGTTGAGATGCATTTTATTTGTCCCTATATGACATAAGGTCCATGAACCTGTAAATAAATAGTAATAGTAATAGATATGCAAATTATAATTATACCATTTTGTATAGTATTAATGTCTGTACAAACATTTTACCAGTTAAATATGTAGAATTTTGAATAATAAGGAATGTTTTTTTCTGAAGAAAAAATAGAAATATGTTCAGTGTATGATCTTAGTCTTTCACTAGCCTAATGAGAAGCGCGAGCCGCCCTCTTGACTGAATCTAAAATTCATACACTTACACGTTTCCGTTAACCGCAGATATATGAGACTATAGCGCAAATGAAGAGGAATTCACGTTGTGTGAATGTTTTGTTGTGTCTTTCTTAACCAGTGAAATGGTACAGTCCTTTATGTGGCAGATTCATCAAATCTTATGTGGGAGATTCCAATTTCCACCGTGAAAAGGGGGATATATCTAAATAAAAGAGTAAAATCATGACGCTTATCTGTCCTATGGCTGCAGTAGTATCTGTATAGATTATTACAGTTATAATTCATATGTACCATAAAACACTGAATCATACGAAAGTGTACACGTACAAACACAAAGATACAAACACAATTCAGTGCTTCAGTTTTCTTGTTAATGTTTGTATGTGAGGCAGTTATTTTACTTTGCATCCTGTTACAGAGGAAGTTTTTTGGGTCCTGGTGTCATTACAGTTTTATATATTTTTGGTGTTACGTTTTAATGTATTGCAGCATTTAGAAAACTGCTTTAGCCATAATTTTACTTTGCTCCCCTACAAAATGAACAAAAGTGGTAAAGCATGTGAAATTATGCAACGGTGTATGTTATTAACAGACCTACCGACACAAAATAAATTATACACAAAACATAATGATGTCTGAGGTTTAATATTTCATATTTTCAATGTGTATGACAGAGACTAAACAAACTCGATAAGAATCGAACAAAATTACTGCCTAAAGAAATTCCAGTACTTTCTTATAAGACGCTGTTTATCAGACAACATTTTCCGTGTGTTCAACAGTTCATTTCTCTGCCAGGGCAATGTCATTTCGGTGTATAATCTCTCCTAAGGTGCTGACAACTTCTTGATGTGACACGTTTGTTTGTTGACGGAAGACGGCTTTGAAGCTGAATCATAATAAATCATGACTGCTGCGTTTTGAGTAAATTTCTCATCTGATACGTCATGGAACCTGCAATTTAACATATGGCTATGAAACAGTGGTTGGTTTTACGAATTGGCGCCTTATCGTTCTTAGCTCGTATGCGCTCGTTTGTAATGTGTTGTTCCCATGCATGGGATTGCTTTTACATCTCCGTATGCCGTACAAAAAGAAATATTATTACAAGCATATTATAAACTTGTTTAAACAACAGAAATTAAATTTAGTTTTATAGAGCGCTGCTAGTTATTAAATATATTATTACAACACGGACGACTTTGAAAGCCACAGAAACCCCGTTTGAGTTGTCATGACGGCACGCTGCTTCGACAGTCGCTGTCCAGCGTTTGACAGAAATCCCAAAATCAACAGCCAAGCAATTAAATTCTGCCTAATCGTTGGTGCGACCCAGTTCAGTACAGAAGCCTCTCATAAGGCCCCGGTTCATCTCTGCAATGCCACTAGTTGTTCGTTTTTATGTCTTGGTGTCCGGTGCTTCTCCGTGTTATTCAGCCATGTGTGTCAATAAACATGTCTAATACTGGTGACATCACGCTTCTATTGGTGGTGTGACCTTCGTGGCCTATGCGGGAGCCCCAGTGTCCCCACGCAAGGCAGTTGCGCTTCTTTATTCTCTGTTCTCTTTGAAGTGCCCATGTCGGGCCCCGTTCAGTCCTTGGAGCGTTGGGCCCCGGCTGCCCAGTCCAACACGGTGGGGAAGCCGGATGCAATAGCCCGATGACAGCAGCATATCTGCGAGCGTTCGGACGTGTTATACACCCTTATAGACGAGCGGAGTAAGACTTTCACCTTCACCCGTTCTTTGTGTGGTTAAGGCGGGGAAACGAGATCAGTGAAAAGACTTGTTATGCCACGTTTGGCGACTCGACGTTAGGACATAAGTTTCTAAGGACCGGAACGAACCAAAAGTATCACTTAATCGGAACCTTTCGAGTGTTGCACGTAAGTACAGTCCCTTTACAATCTTTTCAGATGCATTATTTCAGTGGCAACGTCCTGCTTACTGCGATCGTGATCTGAAAGTACTGTTATTTGTAATTTGTTTGATTGTCATGCAATTTGCTTACGTAACTTTGTGCTTGTTGACGGAACACGAATCGCTGTTACCCGTTCATGCAACGAGATTAAAAAAAAAGTACCATAACATGATAATGTGACCGCGAAATGGAAACTTTCCCAAGGAGAGAAGTCTCAGCAGCCACGTGAAACTGTTCCTGGTGGGCCCCGGGAGCCGTAATATTGTCGTTCATTGTCGCCAGTGTTTTTATTTAATAGGGAGCCACGCGGTGTTCTATTTTCGCGTTGTTCTTGCTCCTCACTAGGATGCAAAATCTCCGTTTAACGTATTACGAATAGGTTACATTTGACCCACTTTTGACTCTTGGGGATTCTTTTGCTTACACCACTGAAACGTGGTGTATTTTGAGACGGGTAGGTGTTAAAGTTTTCAGTCATTTTGGTCTCCTGTAACCGAGCTGCTGCACTAAGATGTCAGACTAATACTGGTTCGCAAATGGTCCAAAGTGTAATAAGGCTGGCGCGCGACACACGGCACACTGCACCGGAGTAACTCGATACGACGCTCCATCGTCTACTCGGCTGAATGACACTGGTCCGGCACCGGATTCGACTCTGGGTAAACTTCACATCTTACAGCCCTATGCCAGAATTTCTCACCTTGACCGCCAGATTAAATCGTTTTCTTGTAACAAACCTGGCCTGGCCCGATAGCGAGGGAATACCTGGTGCGGCGAAAAAATATATATTTATGATGCAATCAGAAAGATTCCCGGACGTGTCATAAATAAATAAATAAACAATCACACGGTTAAATAAATAAATAAATAAATAAATAAATAAATGCCTACATACATAAGCAAGCATAGCAAAGCTCCTGTAATCGGGTCTGACGCGGTGGCGTGTGCTTGGATGTGAGCTCGCGAACGCGATGGATCCATGTGACCACAAACAGGAACGGCGCCTGCCGCGGCGGTCCCTTTAAGAAATGTGGGTTAGTTTTTCTCTTTGGTTATCTAGCTGTATGAGTTTATGTGATATCATAAAGCTAGAGAACCGAATGTATAAACTAATTCTGAAGACTTCGAGAGGGGCCAGCGGAGCGCCGAGGATGAGGACCGCGGGGCGGTACAAGGAAGAGCCGGAGATTGCTGGGAGCCAAGGGAAGAAGGCGTCCGTGGCACACCGTGCACCGAAGACGGTAATTTTCCACTGGGCAGCAGTGTGTAAACGGAATAGTCACTACAGCAGAGACGGATTATTCAACCAACAATGTCTTTTAAAAGAATAATTTTGAAAAACTGGAGAAATTTCGTCGTTTCGACTGGAGGCGGGTTCCATTGAAACACAGAGGATGCACGGCACCGTCCGTGGGAACCGCTGAAGATCCGATAAAGGGCCTTATAAATCGACGTCGTGTTTTGTGATCTACTTGTTTTAAGCTCAGCGGAATGTGCATTTCTGTGCTGTGCAAATAAACAGATTTTATTTGGTTTCATATGAACGATGCGTGTAAGTGGTTAAAAAGGACCGTTTCAAATGATTGGGCCATTCCGGGGAGTCACGTGATCCGACAGGCAGCGGCTCCGCTGCGTGGTGTCATGTATAATGGAAAATATGGACAGCATTACTTCATATAAAGACATGTACACTGTAATTCTTTGCATTTTTGAGTTCGAAGCGTTTCTTGTGTGGATAATTATGAGATATTTCATCACTTTAGACCTTCCTTTATGACCTATATAAAAACATTACGAAGATTCATCGACACCTCGTTCTTGCGTTTATATAACCGATGTAAACCCTCCAACGTGTTATATACTGTATGCCATTTTCAAGACGTAGAAGTATGTTTGTTTTAATTAGGCTTTATTACGCCGCAGTGTTCAAAGAAGGTCACACATATATTACAAATATGAGGATCCTGTTTCTGTTTCGTGTCTTTGAACGTTCTGGGGATGACGGTGGAATACTATTGAGAATTCTGAAAGTACTGTCTCTTAGGAGGATTTGAAGTTGGGTTTTTATAGGGTTGTTCTGATTAAATGGTTCATTCCACGCTGTGACAGTAATAGAAAATGTGAACTGAGCTGTTGTGATTCACCAATTGCTAGGCCTGCAGTTCAACATGTCATATACAAGAAGTTAAAAAAGTTCATGTTTATGTGCTTCCATAAACTAACCTTTTCCTCTGTATTATATGTTTTCTTCACGCTTGTGACTTTTACAGACTAGTTACTGTCACTGACCACTGTTTATCTGATTAAAGATGTCAATAATGTTGAGGTATGTGTTGCAGTACATATGTTGTGGTTGTTCTGACTCGTGACTTTTGTCCAGGCATGTTGTGTGGACCCTGAATTTTGTTTGTAGACCCAAATTATAGTTTTAAATGGCTAGGGCACATCTGTGCTGATGGTAGTGAAATTGCAGTGGACATGAATTCCCATATCTGCTCATTTTAATTGTGTCGCACAACCCTATTTAACCTGAACAGTCCTTCTCATGGTGGGACGTTGACCATTCCCCAAGTAAACCAGAAGCTTTATTGCAGCATTTTGAACACCATGCCCTGCTGCATGTTCCAGGGTTTGGTTACACATCTGTGCTACAAGAGGTCAAATGACCTCCAGCCAAAACTGTAGGACTTTCATTTTAACAGCACAGGTCTGAATATGGTTATCTCCTGATTTTACATATTCAGTATTGTTTACAGAAAAATGAAAATTGAAATAACTTTTCCACATTTTTAATTATGATAACCACAACAGAGCAAGCCATTTTTGGTACATTATTTAATTTTAAAAGCAATTTATTCTAATCATTTGGAAAGGTAGCAGAAACCTAGTTTCAAGTATTATATGTAATAAAAATAATCTTATAAGGAATTATGATATTTGTTTCCATGATGATGAGTGACATATATTGCATAGTAACCTAAGGAGCACATTACATGGCACAGGAATGAATGCTTTCTATAACTCCATTTTGTTGACATTGGTCCTAAATCATCCAATACATGTTTGTGATCTAGCAATACAAGCAGAGCTTTTTAGGGCATAAGAAGGTGCATGTAATATACGATTTTAAAGAGCAATAAGCAAATGTTCTTGCTGTAAGTAGGCTGGGTTCCATTGAGATTGAAATCCAATCAGAGACCTATCTGAAACTAGACAAGACATTTTCCCACATTAATATGTGTCTGGCCTGGCCCAGCAGATGGAGTCTGGTCTCAGCACCTGGCATTAGAAGCCTCTCCATTGTCTTGCCCAGTGATCCCCCCCCCTTTTTGTTCCCATAAATCGTTATTTTACATAGACAAATTATGTATTGTATTATTTTGCAAGGATGTCCATTTGGAACAGCTTCAAAAAGCTTGTAAAATAGAAAAAAATTTAAATTCATGTTATTGGTTTATGCTGCTTCTGATCTACCACAGTTTGGCACCTCTCTGTATTATGGTTGTCAAAAATGTCTTGGCTCTAGTCTCCATCCACTGTATGTAAAAGTCCTGAAATATCTGTAGAATTATCCGGTATACTGCATGTGTCTGACAAATCTTCTTTGTACCTTGACTGGTTAAAATGCATTTAGATAAGTCTAGAAGACATCAGAATTATTATCCACCTCTGTTAAAAGCTAGGTGTGTTTGTACATTTATCATAAAATATTTGGTTTAAGACAACTGAAAGCACCCCCCACCAAATACAGAAGGACTCAGTGGATTGGTTAGTGTAAATTTATCCTGTAACATTCTTGTTTTTAAGCATACAGCAGTAGGCAAAGTGCATGTATGTACAACACAAGTTATTATGTAATTTACATCACCGAATTTCAAATCATAATGTTTAGTTTATATGTTGAAACCTTTAGTATTTTAATCTATTTTTTCTTAACACACAGAGTGTGTTTGGACATTACAATGTCCCAGTGTATTCATTCAAATATGGCTTTACATTGTACACTGGGACCCTGAGTAGACTTCTAAACCCAATCCTATAATGTGGCTTGTTTAATCCATACTGTTTGAACCTAAACAGGCAAGTTGTAATACAATTAGCTGAAATTATTATTATTATTATTATTATTATTATTATTATTATTATTATTGTTACCCTGCAATGGACTGGCATCCAATCCTGGATGTGTTTTCCAGGCCTTGGGCCCAATGATTCCAGGATAGGCTCCAGAACACCATCACCCTCACCAGGATAAAGCAGTTACTAACTAGGGATGGCTGTATTATTATTATTATTATTATTATTATTATTATTTGCACAGATGCATGTAAGACAGTACTAACATATAATATACCACGTTCAGTTCAGCTTGGGGCAGTTCCTGATTCATATATTTGTTCTAGTGTTGTATTGTTGTTGTACAATGAACAAAGATATTGTTTGTATTAATGTGTGTCGGAACTTTATGACGTCTGCATTTGGTAGCTTAGCAACCGCTTGACCCATGAAATTGAAATAAAGGAGTGAGGCTGACTAATTGCAATAAAATATGATTGAGCTGTTCATTACAAAGAGATGATCTTCAATATCGATGGTTTATAGAGTTCTCAAAAGAAATATATAACTGTGGTTGCCAAAAAGGTGTCTGATGTCTTAGTGGATATTTATTGTCAGGATGTCCATGGACACTTATTATTAAACATGTTATTTTTGAGGAATCATTTGCTGAAGCACCGCGCTGCCTTTTTCATGTTGTTTAGCAAAGCCGTTACGTGAAATCATAATGTCTGATAGACTTTATTATCTGTGAGATGTAAAGTGACTTTTAAGAACTTGCACTGCGGCATTTTTTCACTTATACTTGACGCTGTGTGGTTGTTTATTAAGTCTAATTATCCAAGAAAATATTTTGATGTTAGTAAATCGGTTCCAATTGTGCCATTGTGAGGTACGCGTTTCGCTAAAAAAGTAAAACCATTTTTTAATTTCCCATGTTTTTATCTATTTTTAGAGTCAGTGAAACAGTACACGGCATAGTCGTAGAGATTTATTTTACACCTTCACTAGTTAGACTAAATTACTGTATTTTATTTGGAACAGTGTGAAATCAAGAATTCGTGTTTTTTCAACTAGTAAAATATTTATGTACACGCTGAAAAGGAGAACTGCGAACTGTAACAGTTTCTCCTCCGACTGAAAAATGGGTTGGAAATAATTATTTCAACACATTTCCTGAATAATAAGACAATGTTTAAAAGTGAACACAACTTGATATTTGTAATGTGTATTTTATTCAATCATATTTAATACGATTTTAAAAAATCAGCATCTATACTTTGGATATGAAGCCTGCATAAGAACTGATTCTTACGTAGATTAAATATCCATAGTGCAGATTTAGATTTTTAAAATCTAAGTAACATTTATACAGTTTGCATATAGTGACATTTGGGTGACATACTCTAAAGGAATATAAAACTTTAATACAACAATGAAGCCACAAAATCTGTCGAAGAGTTGCCTTTTGTTATTTAATGTATGTAATACAGGAAATAATATGTATCTGATTATATATTGAAATGAGCCTTTAAATTTAGCGCTTTATTGCAAAGTTTGTGTAGAACGTGTTTCATTCACCCCCGTTAAATCATATGATTTGGGTTCCTTTAAGGTCTTTCTCAATTCATTATTATTTGTTTATAACGGAAATACTGCATGTACCTAAACAATGGATTGTATTATACTGTCACGTGATAACTGCAAGTATTTAGTTTTTAATTGGGGATAAATTATTCACTGCTAAGTTTAACAACCCTGTGATGGACTGGCCAGGCGCCCAGTGATTCCGGGATAGGCTCCACACCACCGCGACCCTCACAAGGATTAAAATGTTAATAATAAGGGATGGATGAATGGATGAATGCTTAAATACTGTCACAATGAAATCATGGTAAATAGTGCGACGTTGTGACATAGGAGCTTAATGTGCAAAACTTGTGCAAAACATTAATGACAGAGTCTTTGAAACGATAAGTTTTGAAACAAGTTACACAGTAATTAAATCCTGATGAATTTTGGACAGTCAAATCCAACAGGTGTTGAATTTACGGGGACAAGCTACTTAATTCGGTCGTTGTCTCATGTTTTCCTTCGAGTCATAGTTACATGTTTTTTTACACCAATACATTAGCAACTACTGCTATTAATATTAATAACAGCAAAATAATAATCTTCTTCCTATTATTATTATTATTATTATTATTATTATTATTATTGACAACACTACACTCACCTAGATATGTTTTGCTTGATAATTGTTGACTGTTGCAATAATGACTTTTCTGGACTTATAAAATATAATTCAGAGCAAATGTATGTTTTTCAGAATGATTATATACTTAATATTTTATTATGTGAAATATTCAGACTAAGCAAAAGAGTGTATGTAGTGAGAACTTTCACAATAGCACCACATTTTGATGATTTATTTGGACTATCAATGAACCTTATTATCCATAGTAATCCAGATTAGGTTTTTCTTTAGTGACCAAGTGATAGATAAAGAGATTATGAGTGTTTTGTGTGGCAAGAAATCATCCTCTTGCGACTGGTTGAGTGAACTTTATGAACAAGCAGGTGGAGGTCGTATTAGTTCCTGCCTGTATCCAACACAGGGTTATGTGATCCAGTAGCAGTTTAAACCCTTTTTTATGCTGCATTTGTCCTCTCCAGCAGAAATACAAGTAGTAAACAAAGAATAAATCAACTATGAATACTGGGAATGATAATTAATGAATGTGAGCTTCAATTTCATTGGGTAAAGTTGGTTGTCAGTGACTCCCATTAATTGTGTAATTACACAGAGAGAACTTACTGTTTTTGCCCCATCACCAACCCCTCACCCAGCCCCCTACAGATCCCTAGCCCTCTATGAGCAGAGCTGCTCCTCCCTGTAGCTGCCTGTGGGCAGAAGTGCAAGTTTCGATCATGTTTTATGGGTGGGGCATCACTAAGGGCAGGGTCAAGGCAATGCAATCTTTTACAATTTTAAGTCTCTCCCAATAAATCTTGCTGCAAAAATTTTGGATCAAATATACTAGCAACACAGAACCAGTTAAAGACTAAAAATAATTTTCCTTTATTTCCATTTTTTATCACTTAACAAGAAATTGTAAAGCTGTGATATTTAGTACACATAAAGCGCCTGCATGTTTTTTTTTCTATTTTCAACTTGCTTGTGTTGGCAGTCTATTTGGTCCAGCTTGATATAATTGTGCAATCGTTAAATGAATACAAATGTGGTTTCTTTATGGGTGCTTGTGTATGTTAAAAGCAAGTGATGGAAAGAAACAGCTTTCATTGGAATAAACTATGCTGTTTTAACCCTCCTCCTGGATGCCCTTGTTTTTCTCATAGCTGCCAAGGTTGCAGCAGCAGATACATTTTCACCCTCAGTTCTAACTCTGATTTTGCAGGGCTCAGCTTGCATCACCCAAGGGTGCCACCAGAAGAACCACTACAGCAGCAGTTCAAGCAGAGTATAGCGGTGACCCTCCCTAGGCACCCATATCATGGCCTTGATCCACAGGTGAGCAGAACTAATCTTTGCAGGAAGTGTTGAGAGGTATGCAGGTGGTTTCACACTACTGGAGCTCAAATGTGAATCAGCACCAGAGTTCATGGTGAATGTCACATACTCCTGTTCTTAACCTTATAGTTTGCAGTACAGTATAGACATTATCTGCAAATGCTGCAGACTGTTAATTTTAGATACATGTACTGGTCTTCTCAGTTATTCATAATTCATAAACAACTTTTGGAAAAATAAGAGGAATGTGATGATATAATATTATTAGAAAAAAACCTCCTAACAAATATAAAATGTGTTGTAATTTTCCCAGGTTGTTTAAGTCATTTGTTATTGGCACTCAGCAAAGGAAATTTCCTGGGACAGCTCTACTAAAACATAAATCCTCTATGTCACATTTTTTGTGCCCCTGTCAGGGGCAAAGACCCAAACAGTTATTAAGGAGAGGTGATGAAGGAGAGGGTCAGGTGGGTTATTCCTATAGCCAGGGTTGGTTGGGCAGCCTGTTCTCTTTTGTCTTAACTTGAGTACAGACCTAGCCCAGGGACTGGCCAGAATTAGGATCTGATTCCTTCCAAGGATTCAAGGAACCCACTTGACCTTGTCATAACTTCCCTTTTTATGGAGTCACTGGACCCACTGCATACAATAAAATCTCTCAAGTTCATTCAAGTCTTGCGTTTTACAGCATATCATTTTGAGAACAGCTAGTGACAGGTAAACCAAACATTATTTGACTCTTCATACAGCACTAGGTTGATATAGCTGCACTAACAGTATAATTTCAGGCTGCACTGTTGCTCAGGATTTTGTAATGGACATGGTTCAGTGGACTTCAAGGATGCAAAATGACTAGATAAATGTCTTGCTGCAAGGTGCTTAGTGGGAGCATTTTGATTTTCAAAAAGCTTTACTCTCTGAATAGGATCAGAAGTGGGGGATGTCTCAAATAGCCTTTAACCTGCTTCGTGCCAGTGTAGACCAGTGCCTTTAGTTCAGAGACTATACTGTACATCACTATGTACAGGAAGGCTCTAGAGCCTCCAGTTCCTCACTAGTTTGTGTTGAAAACACACAGGCTCTGCAATCAATACCAGCCCCTGAAGACAAGTACAAGATAGGTTTGGGAGTAAACTCATAAACACTATACCTCCAGTATCTTGGGCTACTACTTATTAATGCCCAGGCTGGAATCTGACCATCTATTTTGCATTAGACATCTACTGCTAGATGTTTGTTATTAAGTATCATTTGGAAGTTAAATTTATATGACATTGATTTCTGAGCAGTAGTGTTGTGGTGCAGTGATGGCATTCAGCAGACTTCAGACTTCAAACTGCTTTGCAGTTGATTGCTCTATTGTCACTCAGGAATCTTTACTGTTTTGTTGCATCAGGTGATCTTTTAGTGTCTTAAGTGTCTATTTCCAGAAAATGTAGGGACTTAATTCATCATAACTGTTCTATGGAGTATACAATAATGTTGATTTAAAAAGCTATTAAGGTATAGTGAAATATGAAATGAAAATGTTACACAAATAAGAAGATGCATTACAGGAATTACACTGGTAATCGCTGATATTTTCAGCTTGAAAAGGAAGACAGTCAACAGAAATATTGTGTACAGTTTGAGTAACCAAAAAGCACACATCCTTTATCATATTAGTAACAACACTTAAAGGATGATTTTATCGAAGTCTATTTATATAGCATTTATGACTTTGCAAATAACAATAAAGATCGCTGATTCAGAATAAGTCGGGTCTCATGAGGATCTCTAAGTTGATAGGTACAGTTTTTGATTTTTGAGACTCTTATTATCTTATCCCCATGCACACAACATGCACCATATTCTATGATTAAATTATGAGAAAAAGTTTGTGTTTTCATATGAGGCATGGGAACCTGTGTTTTTCTAAAATATATTTTCATCTACTTAGCCCAGCCTCTAAGGTATCTTGCTAGTCTCATATCTGGTGTCATAATGTGGAGGGACTGCAAGAGCAGCTTTGATCACAGCCTAATTCCCCTACTCATTTATCCAATTACATATGTTACCACTAAGTACTGTAATTGCGCTTCCACATTTTGCCTGTAAGTATACTTCCGACCACTTTACTACACATTCCAACAGTATGGTTTCAAGTCAGATGATATCCAAAGTCTTTTATTCCCCTTTTCTTTTATGTTTCATTCTGTTATTGTCCAAGGTGTGAGGACATACTGTTACTGACAGATCCCTCAGTGGTGACATATGGTCTATGAAGTCTAGAAAGGACAGTTCTTCTAAACACAAAGCACCTCATATTCTTTATTTTTTCTGTGCTTCATGACCAACTTGTCAGGTTATGGTTGTGTGTTTTTTTAAATAAAAATGACTTCATGGTCTGTTGTGACATCAAAAAAAATCATTTGGTCTTTCAATGAGTTGGACATTAAAGAGGAATATATCCAGAGCAAAAGCATTGCCAACATTGTATGTAAGGGTCTGATTGTCCTTTATAATGCATCATTGAGAGATGTTAACCAGAAGCCAGCAAGAAACTTGTGCTAAGTGCTAAGTAAGCTAACTAAAATCAATGGGCTTTCCATTCCCTTTTAGCTGTTCTACACACCCACACCATCTTGTACACTGTGGAAATGGGTTGGGCAAATGGTGCACACCAACTGGACTGAGTTAAGCCTACTGGTAGGAACAAAGTGAGGAGAAAAACAGAGAAGTGAAGCCTATCTGAGGAGAGGACTTCCTTTATCGAGGGAAAGAAAAGCTTTTCTTCAAGGCCAAATCTATTCAGTGACATCGGCCCGATTCTAAATCAGCATAGCCCGGAGGAAGAATTGCATTGAAAATCAGAAACAGAACATCAGACGAGCTTTTCAACCCTGTGGCTATACACCACACTCTTCAGCCACCTCTCAACCTCGCTCAGCTTCATGCCTGTTTCAGCTCGATAGAGCTGCTGGTTTCATATAAGTAGTCAATATCAGATCTCCAAAGTAGATGGATCGATGAAAATTTTTTTTTGAGTTTTGCAGTTAGATATTCAGAGTGCAAAGGTGAGATTTGACTAGATATACCAGTATACTGTTAACATAAATTAATGTAGTGAGTAGGCTACATATGTCAGATGATACTGTTGATCCCAAATAAATGTATAAACATAACAATTGGGTGTTCTACACTTTAAAATAATTTAGATCACCTACAGTATTTATCAAGGTGATAACCTTATTCCATGTATGGGTTACATAACAAATGCCTCTCTCTTTCAGTATGAAGAGCAGTATAAAAAAATCAGCATGTATCCATGAACAATATGTCTTTAAGAATAAAATTACGATGAATGAAATCTTACATAAGCAACTGTTATTCCTGGAACCAGAAGCAGGTCATGGTTTCATGTTGCTGATCCACATATTTTCGTTCGCATGTAGATCAGGAATGAAAACATCACTGCAGTTCTACAGCTGATGCCAATGCGTGCACACATACTATTGGCTGTGCCAGTTGTTTTGTCCAGGTCTCCACCACACCCTTTCCAGGGGTTCATGTCCTACACAGTTAAGAAAAGTGAATCCTAAAATACTACCCAGTGATGATGCCTTCACTGTGGACATTGCTAAGTGTTGACGGTTCTTCAAAGTTTAAACATTTAAATATGGAATGATATTCCTAAGCGTTTATCCTTTGAAAATATACTCACAGACCACTTTATTAAGAACAGGAATTAGGATCATTCCAATACCAGAATCTTTGCTCTCAGAACAGCCTGAATTCTTCATGCCACAGATTCATCAAGGTGCTGGAAACATTGCTTAGACATTCTGGTTCATGTTCACATGGTTGCATCATGTTATTGCTGCACATTTGTCAGCTGCACATTCCCTGTTGATTTGCCGTTCTGTTGGATTCAGATCTGGTAACTGGGGAGACCACTGAAGTTCACTGAACTCATTGACATGTTCATGGAACCAGTTTGAGATGACTTGTGCTTTGTGACATAGCCCATCATGCTAGAAGTAGCCTTTAGTAGATGGGTGAATTGTAGTCAATTTGTGGCTGTAACATTCAAATAACGCTCAATTTTTTAGGGGACAAGAAAACATTCCCTACACCATTACACCAAAATCACCAGCTTGAACTGTTGACACAAGGCTTCGTGGGTTCGTGACTTGATGTTGTTTATGCCAAATTTTGACCCACCATCTGCGTGTTGCAGCAGAAATTGAGATTCATCAGCCCAAGCAATATTTTCCAATCTTCCAATCTTCAGCTGTCCAGTTTTGGTGCGACAGTGTCCCCTGTAGCCTCAGTTTCCTGTTCTTGGTTAACAGGAATGGAACATGAAGTGGTCTTCTGCTGTTGCAGCCCATCTGACTCAAAGCTTGATGTGTTGTGCATTCAGAGATGCTTTTCTGGTCACCGTTGTTGTAAAGAGGGGTTATTTGAGTTACTGTAGCTTTTCTGTCAGCTCAGTTCAGTCTGGCCATTCTCCTCTGACTTTTCTCATCAACAACCCATTTCTGCCCACAAAACTGCTGTTCAGTTGATTTTTTTTTTTTTGCACCATTCTGTGTTGACTCTGGAGGCTGAAATACTCAAACAACCCCATCTGGAATGAATTACCATGCCACAGTCAAAGTTACTTAGACCACATTTTTTCCTCATTATGGGAACTTGATGTGAACATTCACTGAAGCTCATGACCTGCAACTGTGTGATTTTATGCATTACCCTGCTACCACATGATTGGCTGATTAGATAAGTGTGTGAACAAGCAGGTATACCGGTGTCCCTAATAAAATGGCCTGCAAGTGCAGTCCATCATAAAAGAACCTTAAGTAATATGATATCCAAATTCAAACACAAAAACACATGTAACAGTTCGATTATATTTACATCCTGCTGTGAAAAATCCTAATTAGATTAATTATCTGTGTACTTTATTAAAAATATTGTATTCTGATGTGCATGGTATGCTCAGTATTATGACACATGCTATTTTCTACAAGAATTTGACAATAAATTGCTGCTTTCTCAGTCATAATTATTATTTTATACAATATATCTCAATATTTTTATTTTTCCACTATCTTAAAAGGTAGATATTACATCTTATAACTTGAAATTGCGGTTTTGATCCCGTTTTGAATGTTGAATCGTATGGTATATCTACACAAGCACCCAACTACTCCAATTGTTTTGATATGTTATGAACAGTGCTGGAAGTTCTGCAAAACAAACAGTGAAAAAGCAATGTTACATATGTAACAAGATTGATACTTAGCTAAATAAGTCTGGCTAATCCTGTGTATGTGCTGATATCCATGCTTGCCAAACTTTGCATTTGCTGGAAAGCCTGTGACCTGCCAAGATTTTCCCAAGCCCAACAGATTTGTATGCATAAACTGCTCTGCATGGCTGTTCTTATAAGTTGATTTAAATTATGCCCTCCGCATTATACGGCTTGATAGGAAATAAATCTCTTTAAATGAATTCAGTGAATAGGGAGGAGGCAAGGGTGGGCTTATGGGGGACCATGAGGGGAATACTAGCGTATGTTAACATAAATTAAAGTCTGTCTGCAGTGAGGTTGGGTGGTAAGCTTTTCTCTTTTTAAATGACAGCAAGAGACAGAAAAGTGTCTGATTAATAGTGGTAGTAAGTTGCTGGAATAACTCCAGGTTCTGGTGAGCAGAGATGTACAAGTGGAGGTCTCTGTCTGTGGATACGGATCCAGTAACTCAAGTTTTATGGATAGCATCTTTTGCAGGAAAGCTGCAGACTTTACTAGTCGAACAGGCCCCTGTTATTTCTATGTAAACTAGATGTTGAATGGTGAGGTGTATTTATGAAAGCAGTGTGGGGGGTGGGGGGGCAGTGAAAAGGCAGCAGGCTGTTGACTGAATGGGATGGGATGGGAGGAAATGGGGGAAGGGGGAATGTGGGGGTGTCTAGGCCGCCATTGGTTCAATGCAATGGCCAGAGCAGCTGTGAAAAGGGGTCTCTGCTTTTTCCCACGCCCAGTGCGACGTGAAACAGCGGCTTGGCCGGCCAGGGTCAATTCACATTTCTAATATATACACGGGCCCTGTATAATTATACAATACATACACACAGCTCATTTGTTTAATACGTGCACACAGACACATACTCACATGCACACACAAAGGGAGTGAGAGATGGGGAGAGGGCCAGTACACCCCGACACTAATTTTGACCGCTTTGGACCCATTGTTTAGGGCTCCAGACGAACAGTGTCAGGTTCTGCAAATTAACAAGTTGTCTTATAGAGCCACTTCTCCCAGGCCCAACACTGAGACACCTGTCATTCTGGCCAAGACAAACTGGTGTGACACCACTAATAAATACTTAAATCCTTATAGTTTGTAACTTTACAAACATGCGAACTTTGTAAATAATAACATGAAAAACAAATTCTTTTGTATGTTATGGTTTCTTTTTTGTCATTCTGTTTTTGTGAAGTATTTAGCATGTGCTTTCTTTTGAGTGGCATAACTTACCAATTTAAATACTCCAGAGAACCTTACACATATTTCATTTTTTTAATAGTTTAGTCTTTATTTTCCACTGTGTGAATTAGTAGTCTTACAGCCTTTTTATGGATTATATTCATCTTTAAAGTCAAGATTTTATTGCATCGGTTCATGAGTTTAAGACATTTACAGCCTGTGTCGCATCTGAATGTAAGATGTGTAAATGCTGTGCACCAGCGTCTGCTCCTTTGCCAGATGCTGTGCATTGTGTTAAAACGGTCTCTCTGCACAGCTGTGATGTCATCCTGTTTGTCAGGCGCTTAAGCAGGACCTTGGCTGTCAAAAGGATTGGTGTGTGGAGAGCAGGGCAGACAGAGCCCCAGTTGATGTGTAAAGGACTCGCTGTTTTAAACAAGGAAAGTGGAGGGGGGTCGCTGGTGGACGACATAGCAACTTTCCAGGAATGTCTTCCAGCCTGACTTTCAATTAGATCTGTGATCCATATCCAAACAATAAAGAAGAGTTGGACTTCAGCAGTTTGCTTGGGTTCTGATTCAGCGGGAGGAACTCTGGCACTTTATAGGACAGACATTTTTAATAAAGGCAGGAATTCCATAACTGAAAAGAAAGGTGGAGTAGCTCTACTGGGCTCCATGACAATAGCTTTGAGAAAAAGTTAACTGCACAGAAAAATTCTACATCTTTCCTAACAAGACAAAAAGATCTTTATGAAGTAGGACACTGGTGCGGAAAAATGCATGTTGAACTGTTACTGTGAATGTGGTGATGCTGAAGAGCAGGAACACTAGGGCTGGTCTCTTTCCCCAAAACCAGGAATATGACATTTTTATCTGACTACATTCTGATTTGATAAATGATCAAGGTCATGATAATTTTCCAGTTCAGTACTGGTCTTGGCGAAGTTTTCAGAGACACCACATGGACCTGGATTTGCTATCACATATTTATTTCTTCAGCAGCCTCAGGTGTATGTGTGTGGTCTGCTCAGAATCATAGCAGCCTCCGTTTACAATGCACTATACCACATTTCCCCAAAAGACTTGAAATAATATCAGTTGTCTCCATTAAATGTGCGCGGGTCATCTTTAGCCCCTTCCGGTCACCTTTGCTGTTTCCCCATTGAAAAGAAAGGAGAGGAAGGAAAGACAGGCTCTCTTAATTGGCTGGATGCGACAGAGAACAATATGGAGGATGGTGTGGGCTGTTGTTTTGGTGTTGTCCTGGGGGTCCTCTTGTTTAGGATTCACTGTCTATTCCCCCTGCAGGGAATGTGGCAACAACAGTGATCAGATTTACTAAAGACCAGGATCCATTTGGATTGTACCACAACCTACAGCGAACATAGTATTAGTAAAAGTCTTGTATAAGTCATAGCATTTAGACTTATTTAAGAAATAAAATTCATTTGCATCTGTATGTATGTAGTAGTTAAACTCAGATCTGTAATTTTGCTACATAATGAAAGGAAGTCTGGTCTCCTATCTGTTTGACTTCCCTTCAACTTCACTTTTTCCTTCAGTAAATTAGTCAAAACACAGGAGGTGGAATAAGGGTTAAAAAACTGACTTTCTGACCAGGATCCAAAGAGGTGCACTATTGTATTCTTGATCAAATTATATAATTTTGTCTGTTTTGTAGTGTATTCTGCAAATTGTTATGCTGATAAATTGATAAAAAATTAGAAGACCATTATCTGTGGATAACACAATGTTACAAGCAATTAAGTTACTTAACTCAGTGGTTTCTCATCCTTTTTTCAAGTTCTCCAAGTTGCGTTCTGTCATATTTGTGATGGCTTCCGGGGTTTCGGAAAAACCGTCACATTTCACTGCTATAACTGAAGGGTGTTTCTTTTATAAAGTCCGATAACATGTTCTGACCCTCCCCCTCACACACTCTTTTTAAAAGAGTTGCTTAACCTGATAAATAAAAGGGGGTTAGGGTGAAGGAGAAGTTGTGTGCTGTACTGTGTTGTCTGCAGAGCTCACCCCCACCTCAGCTTCAACTCAGGATCAATAATCGTTCTGGAGCACCTCAGCGTTTGAGTCTTGCTTCTGCCTCCGGCCCTTCAACCTCCCACGACCCCCCCCCACATCTCAAATCCACACGGGCTTTCACCATCGTGCTGGGTTACTGTGAATTGACGCCAATGTGTGCACACACTCAGATTCACACAAGTGTGCGTGGGGCCCCCTCCTTTAAAATGAAATCTGACATGTTCCATCGACAGGAACTTGTTCTCCCTTTGTTGAAGTTTCACCAGGCAGCCTGCACTCAAGCACGTCTTTGCATGCAGTCCTGATGGAATCAGCCACCTATGAGGCCCATTCATCTGCCAGGGCTAGAAATACCTCATTCATCCACACTCTTGCCCACCTCAACTCCTCTTCTCACACCTGTTACTACCTGTCCTTCCATTCACACTTCCTGTGCATCCTTTCTCCTACCAGTATTCAAAAGAACTCAACCTCCAAGCATTTCCTTCCTTTGATTTCCTCGGGAAGGCTTTATGTGCCATTTTTTCTTGCACTGGTCCTTGCCTGTTATTTGTTCTTCATCAAATGTTTCTCTTATTCTTCATCAAATGTTTCTCTCCCTGCCTTCTGCTGACCTTGTCTCCCCTTCTTTGGAAGACCTACCTCCCCGAGACCCTTCTCCCACTCTGTGCAAAACCTGTCATATCTTCTCAGCTCTCCCTTCTGTGGGGTTTAATTGAGTCGGTGAGCATTTGACCGCCTCCCTCGTTCCTCTAAAACACTGTGCCCCTCCCTCACAGGAGGGGTACATTGTCTGCCCCATCCTGCCAATGTAATCCCCCTTGGCAGGACAATAGCCGGCTCCCAGGCCGCTGAGATGCATTCACCCCCCAGTTAGGGAATGGCCGTCCCTCACTCTTTCAGTAGAAAGCACCCCGTAACCTAAGTTCTGCATGGGACCATGCATGCCAGGTTCATCATATGCTTATTTATAAATATGCCCTTACATAGTGGAGTAAAGTAACATTTGAAGGGCCACAGATACGTTAAGTAGAGCTTTACTTATCACCAACACTACAGTAAAATGTAGAGTTTTCAGAAAAGGCCTCACATTTAAAATTACACCTCATGAATCATAAAGCAGCTACTAGATTAAAATGTATATGTTATTTTAACAAATGCAATCAGTCAGTGCTCAAAGATTCTAACAACCTGTACAGTTTGTAACTTGGCAAACATTTGTTCATGCTGTTGCTCTAGGTATTCATGGACATTTATACAAAAAAAATTGTAGCCCCATTGTACGTCTCTATTGAGGAGTGCTACTGTTATATTGCTGTAATTTATTATTGTAACTATTTGGAGACTCTGGGTGTTTTGCAGCTTTTAAAGCAAATTGACTTGTAACCACTGGTACCAGGTACATAATTTGTTTAAGTAGACTGATGACTATTTTGGGATTATATGAGCATCTAATCTGTTATAAACAGCAGGAAAACTGTTATTAGATCAATCTCAAAATATGATTTTTACGTAATGCCGTAAATAATTCTTGATTATTCTGTAATTTACTGTTATCATTTATATGGGCATGCAAAACAATAGGGCTAAAGCTGAACTCAGCTTGTCATATTAGATCACTGTCATGCCATGCAATTAGATATAATAACAAACAAGTACAAATGCAAAGCTCACAGTGTGAAGAAATGCCTAGCTGAGGAGTTCATATTAAATTTTTCCATCTTAAAGTGACTTACCCATTTATACAACTGAGTAATGTGTTCTTTTTTTTAACCCAAGCAGCTCAGGGTAAGTACCATGCTCAAGGATACTACAGCAGGGGAGTCAAACCTGGGTGCTGCACGGCTGTACCTTAAACCACTATGCTGCTTGGTGTCTTATTTTTAATGTCAGAAGATTATCGGCTAGATAGACATATAAAGAAAAATTCACTAAAATGACATGGAAAATTTTATTTGTAAAAAAATGGGATAACTTTCAATTTTTGGCTAAATTTATTCTTGATTTGCTGTCTCTTTAACCTTGTAAACAGCCATTCATCTATTCATCAATTCATTTATTATCAATAATCACTTTAACAGAGTGGATTAAATTGCAGAGTCTATCTTGGATGCACAGGAAATGAGGCAGGGTGCACTCTGGACTGGATGCAGGTCCATGACATGGAAGCCCCACACACAGATATGCTCACATTCACACTATGGACAGTTTAGAGCCACCAGTCCATCTGATATGTGTCTTTGGCCTCTGGGAGGAAACCAGAGCACCCAGAAGAAACCCATGTAAACATCAGGAAAATATGCAAACTGCACAGACTGAGTCAAATTTGAACCCATAGCCAAACCCACAGCACAGGAACTAGAAGGCACAAGTGCTATTGACTGCCACCCCCTGTAATGACCTAGTGGATCTAGAAATAAGCTCCATTCTTGTACTACTTTTGCAAAAAATCTCCAGTATTGCACAGCACAACCACTGTGGGAGACAGACTGGGCTTGGGGGAATGGAGAGGAATAGAATATGTATTTAAATTACTTATTGTCATGTTAGGGAAATTATACACCATGTTGCACACATCTGAAAAAGAGTTTTTTTCTGCATAACATGCACTGTTTTTGTTATGAAAAACTAATGGCACTCATGCCCCTCCCACTCCTGCTCTTGACTTCCACAGAACAGACTACTTTAAACCATCTTTGCATTACAGTAAAGCTGGACAATACACATTTTGGAAATATTATAGAAAGGAGAGGCCAAAAAGATGTTTACTTCTTGTTAACTATAAAAATGAGACAAAATAGCTCCATATTATGCTAAAAATAAATCACAGGGTGATGAATTTGGTGACACTAAGACATTCTAGCAAACTGAATATATATGTGTATATTCATGCAGTTCATTGAACCAAAACATGTTTGCCACAGTACCACAGACTCCTGGTATCCTTTACATATCAGCGATGCACATGAGCAGCATCCTCCTTCTGCTGGCAGCCTTGCTTTGTCTCCGCCCCCCACTCTCTCTTTTGGCTGCAGCAAGATCAGGGAGACTCCCTCTAACAAGAGAGCACTGAGCAACTCTGCTGGCCTGGCGTCAGTCACAGAGAGGAGAGCAGAGGAGAGGAGGCGGTGTTGCCATGGGAACAGATGGTCAGCGTTAACCAGAGGGAAAACAAACAAAGTGCTGTTTGCAAGAGCGTGCCGTGTGCAGTGTGCCCACCAAGCACTGGGGCAGATCCCAAGGCCATTGGAATGTGTCAAAAGGGCATCTGGAGGAAGGGAACTTTCTCCTCCTGCTTCACATGACTTCACTTTTCAACACACTTTTTTTTGTGAGGTAGACAGTTCACCCAGTATTGTGAGATGACGCTGTGTTTTGCACATTTACTACTTTTCTATATATGTGTGTCTTAATTGTAAACTGCAGTGTCTCAGGCACTTTTCATTTAAAAAAGAACTTTTCAACTGCTGTATTTCATATGAGAATAACTGAACACAATAGACAGATAATACCTCACTAGACATAAACTGTGGTCAGATTCATCAGTTGTGCAGTCATTGTTTCATAATTTGAAGATTTCTTGAGTCATGATTTATGTTTTATGTGTAGGCCACTGATTTCTATCATTATCATATTAATATTTCATAGGTGTGCAAGGTTAATATCAATAACTGTTATGTGGATATCATTACAGCTACTTTAAATTACCTTTAAGATTAAAAATGCTTGTAATAGTTTTGACTATACTAATAGTTTTAACCTGTAAAATTAAAATGCAAATTGAACTGTCAAATAAGACATTATTTTGTTAGTGTAAGCAGTTTTGCAGTGTGAAGAACACAGCATGTTGATTGTCTCTGTCATTCCCATTCAGAAATCCTCCATGTTGTGATATAGCTTAGCAGAAGCAGTGTTGTTTGTGAATGGTGGGCTGGGTATTGACCACAGATCTTTCCATGTATCCCGCCTTTCTTCCTCTATAGTAATCACCTGTCCGTGTCCCTTTCCTCCTGCATGAAAGCTCCTACACACTCACATGCAGACACATACCCTGTCCAGCCTCTCCTCTCCTCAGTTTCCTACCGTTTGCTTCTTCTCCTCAACTGGAGGTAGATCGAAAACTGTATCACGTGGAATTTGGGTGTCAGCTCCGCCTGATCACAAGCCAAGCAGCAACAACAGCAGCAGCTTCCTGCAAAGGCTCTCTCTCTCTCGCTCTCTCTCTCTCTCTCTCTCCCTTTCTCGCACTCTTTTTCTCTCTGTCACACACTTTTCGCTTTTATTCTACGAAGGTGGAGCATAAGGAATACACTGACTGCATTGCCATTGCCATAACCGACACCCCCTACCTCCTCAATAAAAAAGAAACCACTATATTCCCAGCCCCCCTGCAAAAAAGGAATCACTAGTCCATTCACCTCACCCCGCACCAGTTGCCCTCTTTTGCAGCCCTTCAGTTCTGCACTTGGCTGCTTCAATAATATTTATAGCATTATCTTCTTCTCACCCTTTTCTCCCCTCTCTTTTTTTTACACAAGTCCAATGCCATGGGGCAATCCTCCACCCCCCTCCGCCGGTCCCTTCTGTCAGCACTGACAGATAGACAAACGCGCTGTTCTCTCTTTCTTTGCCTTTCACCTCTCAAGCCTCTCTCCGTCCATCGCGCCGGCCCTGCACAATGCAGCCGCTTTGTGCCACTGTGGGGGAAACGCAGCCCTGAACTAACAATATCACCAGGGCCGTCTGAATGCTGGGGAGGCCCCATTGTATCCTGTCGGAGGGGAGTTAACACCCATGTCTGGGCCCGATGAATGGTATTATTGTGTCTGAGACGTCCACTTCACCCCCCTCATTCCCTCCTAGTCCCCCGCCTCCCTCATCCCCTTCTGCCCTGCCAGCATGAACCCCTCTTCTGCCCTCCGTGGCCCCAAACCTGAACACCAAACACAGGCCAAGGTCCTCATATGACTGCCGAATCCCCAGTCTTAGGGTGTATGAGGTGGACAAGTTGAATGGAGATGACTTCAGAGAGAGTCTTTCACAACTTTGGAGACATAATGGGATGGAGGGTCCCCCTCAACAGAATGTTCTCATCACTGGATCCATAATAACAAAACCATGGTGAATCGTATGATGTAGATGTGTGTTTAGTTCTTAGCAATCAAGGGGACAAGTTTGGAATGAGCAACCTTTCTGTACTGTGATGTCTCACCAGAATAAACCATTTAGGCACTGTTTTAAATGCTACATTTTATGAACATAGTGTGGAGAAATCATGGTCTTGTCTTCCTCACTTTGCCAAAAAACTATTTTGCGCCATTCTCTGTCAGTCAGTGGCAAGAAAATGCACGTGGATAGAAATTCTCTACAGGTATCTCACTCTAATTGCAGTAGAAGTTGTGGGGGGTGGGTGTTCTGAAGGCAAACACAGTGAGCATTTCCAAAGCACTGGCGATTGGGCTAATTTGGAAATGGCCGAAACTCACTGTTAGTGGCTCATCTACAGGAACCATCGTAGTAATAGATGAGAATAGACCCAGCAGGCTGCCTCTAGCAGCCCTAAGCACTACACTCAAAACTCTCTCACTACTTCTGTTTGTGAGGTTAGAAAGTTCACGTTACCAACTGTTAAACCATTCCCAGCATTCAGCTTTTGCATCTCGTCGATCAAAGAGGTGGATAGCTATTTGCATAGAACTCGGTACAGGAAAAAAAGCTGAGAGTTAAGCTGACCTTATTTTTTCTCATCTTTGCTTGTTTGTTCACCAGGAGGAGGCTGGGAGAAGAGTGGGAGTGAGAAAAGGACGGAGCACGGTTGGGAGACCGGACTCTGAACGGGCAAGCACAGCTGTTGATGGCCAAGGGCTCTCCTCCTCTCCTCTACCAGCCCCTCTCCCCATCTCCAGGCCTTCTGGGAGCAGGGCCGGGGCCAAGCAGGGAGCTGCAGAGTGGGCTGCCACGGCAGGCAGCTATCCCCCCTGGCTACGTGTGCCTCGGCATCGGGCGGCAAGAGAAATCGATACGGAAGGAGGGAGGCTGCTGGAGGTCGCTCAGCACGGCCCCCGGCCCGGGGAACCCTTGGGGTGGTGGGGGTTCAGGCCCAACGCTCCCCCTGCCTCCCCCACACCATCCCCAGCTCCAGCCAGCACACAACAGGATGGGGCTCAGCCCTGCACTGCTTTGTGTGTGTGGTACTGCCGCAGGGCCTTCCCAGACCCAGGCCTGATAAAAGTTTGCCAGACAATAAATAAAAAAGAACAGCAAAGGTCTACTGCTACTTTTCTCCTGATTACATGTTCCCTGACTGCATGAATGAGACCGCCACCATGAGCCTCCTGATGTGGAAGCCAACAGCGTACAGCATATGCCTCCCATCAAATGAACCAGCATAAAATGACTTTATAAACACATTTGCCCTCCCAAATGAAACTATATAGGATTCTGTGGCATATACTATATATTCCTTTTCCCTTTACTTTACTCTCCAGTGCTTATCGGTTCATATGAGCAATGTTACTGATCCTGTATGGCCAAATCCCTCATAACCTAGGGGATTTTCAGCTCTGTGATCTAGGGATTGTCGAAAGAAAACTCAAAACAAAAATACATGCAACATTTTATATATATATGTTTATATATAAATATGCATATTTCTATATATATACTGAAGTTTCGGTGAAAAGAAAAAAGGAAGAAATGGACTGTGTGAATTCCCCTACAATTGCATTTTTGGTGATGAAAAACCAAGAAGCAGCCCTGTTGAAGCAGTCTTGCTCTTTGGTATTCCGTAACTGCTTGACCCTGTATGATGCCCTCATTTTTAAACTTTGTTATTTCCAAAAAATGAAGATCATCACCCTTTCTTTTTGAGGTGAACTTTTCCAGTCAAATTATACAAGATGTTGGACTCCAGGTAAATGTGGAAGACTCGCATGATGCTGCTGGCCCCTGGACAGGATGCTGAGTGAAACAGTTACGGCAATAATCTGTGACTATGGTTTAATGGTGCCAAGCCAGTAAGACATTTGCCCAGTAAGAGGATCTACAACCAGCCACTCCTGGTAAGACCACACACACCTACTGCATTAGCAGCATAAAGTCATGCTATTATTACATTGCTTTGCAAATTTTTATGTATTTATAGAAATAAATATTCAATTGTAGCAGTTCATGTTTAAGTACCTTGCCCAAAAGCTGCTTAGATATTAGTCCGTCTTGAACTGATAGTTGAACTGCTTAGAAGTCGTTGTCCGTCACTCTGCCTTGTGATGTGTTTGTTCGCTGTCTTCCTCAGTGAAGAATCTAGAAGGTCTAAAATTTCAGGTCCTCCTGAGAGTGTATATTAAAATGCACTGATTGTTCCCTTTTTTTAATGGCAAGCCTTTTAAAGGGTTAGTATTTACCTTTTTTATATGAGAAAAAGAAAAGAAATTCTGGTGATATCTGGAAAAGGTACCACGTTCCTTATGGTATTTTTTATGCGTGATGTTTGTCTATGTTGACCC
Source organism: Arapaima gigas (assembly GCA_900497675.1). NCBI lineage: Eukaryota > Metazoa > Chordata > Actinopteri > Osteoglossiformes > Osteoglossidae > Arapaima > Arapaima gigas. The sequence goes on from UFQX01000050.1 coordinate 395,313, forward strand.
GGCGGTTTGACTACCTGTTGTTGATCGGCTGGTGCCGCACCCCTTTGCTGGCACCGGGAGGCGGGCACAACTCAGCTCCTCCGACGGGCACAGCTGCTGACAAAATGTCCGCCACGGTCTGTCTGCTGCCTCCCAGCCCAAGATGGCGGCGACTCTGAGCCTCCCCCATCTGCTCGGCCATTAACAATATGCAAATGTTAGCTAATTTCATTTGCATACCTTCCATTTGGTTTGCGTGTACCCTTTAACGGTGCTGGAAGAAAACACAGTTCTGAGATGTGAGTGAGCATTTGGAAGCTCACTGTGCTGTGTGAGGTAATAACAGGCCTCGGTACTTCAGTACTACTTCTTTTGTTTGTCTTTTGTTTATGCCACTTTCATGCTATCCCTGGAAGTGTCATGCAGCCGTTAACGTGACCGAAGACATGGGGCCTGTTATCCTGTAGTGTACCATATGTGCCATCTGCGACTGCCTGAATTATACATCCTCCTATATGCAAATCCGACACTGTAAGTTGTACGCGACAGATCGCGGACAGGCGGCACATAATGACCTCCTTATTGTCCCCCTACGCCCCCTGCTGCAGGGGCACCACGCCGTGGGAGACAATGGCGTCCAGGCGTCACACAACCCAGCGTGTGACTTTGAGCTCCATCGGACAATGTGGACGATGCTTCATGTTAAATTGCCGTAATTTTACAGTTAAGAGTGAGCAACATGGGTGCTGTAGAAAAATTGCTTTCCTTGGTTTGTTTCTGAGGCTGAGCCACTGAAGTGGGAGCCACTGTCTCACGTTCCTGTTTTGTGGATTTGCATTAACAGCATGTATGTCAGAAAAGACCTGCTAAGGCTGGCTTTGAATGGACCGGAGCTAAATGACAGCTTATACCGTCATTTTTTTCCCGAAAATGTTAGTTATACTGTACTTGTGTGTTCGGTCAGCCTGTATTTCGGCTGCACTGTAGTCTGTTGGTGTTTCCGCAGGACTGTGGTCTGTTTCTGTTGCTTTTCACACTAGACCATAGTCTGTTTCTGCTAGTATTGACACAGCTGTTCTAAGTGAGACTGGTCACCACAAGAGGACCATGATGAGGATCTGAGACCCGTGTGACTGTATCACTTTTTCCCGAGATCTCTTGTGTCAGAACAATTTAATCACTTTGGTAGACATGGTGTGGCATTTATATATTCCCTCAAAATGGGGCAATCCAGTATGTGGTGCTCAGGTATGTGATGAGTGTGAAATATGTTTGACAGTCTTTAACAGCTCTATTGTGGGGAGCCGTGGAGCAGATGGACAAAAGAGTCATGCAAGGATGTCACCTAATTCCCTGTTTTCATAATGCTGTAAAACATCTAAGCCCATTATTTTACATTGGGACAAGCCCCGTCAAATTAAAAGTTATGCTATAGGATATCACTGTGTAGAGTTCTAATTTCCAGCAAACATTCATATCATGTTCATATCTCTTGAGATGACGTGTCATAATTCACATATTTTGGGAGCCCTAGAAAACGAACTACTGAAATTATGTCTCCACTCAGAAAGAGGGGGAGCTGAGAAATGACAGTGTAAATGGGGTGCTTCATAATGAAGTGGCAGCAGTGAGCCAATGGACAAAGAGGACGACTTTGTGCCACCTTTCTAATTGAGAGTTTTGCTTTTTTAATTGAATGTGAAATTCTATGTACCCAGGCTGTGCTGTCGCGGTGGTGCAGGAAGCGATAGAGGCTTCAACCGCTTCGAGTCACAACGGAGCTATACGGTGTCTTTGATAGACAAAATGGCGGTCATGCTTATCATGTTGTTGTCTGTAGTGGAAAGGCTTCAGGAAAGAAGCAGGGGAGGGGGAATGGGAGGCTTGGGGTTCTGTTTGAGGGGGAATATATTTGTGGGTGGCAGAGGGTGGAGGGGCTGTCTGGCTTAGACAGTGCACATATAAAGGGGAACTCAAGGGGAGAATGGTGTGTCTGGGTCAACCAGTATGTGCTTGGCTTTTCAATTTGCATATTCAGAACAACTGCGAAATCCATATGCTTCAGACACACCAGACAGAATTATACGCAGCCATGCCCAATGCCCCTCCCAACTCCACACACACACACACACACACACACTTTACTAAAGCAGACATATACAAAACGACAGACATGCCTCACTCTAAACCAGCCCCTTTGTTAACACTGAAAAAATATGTTCCCAATTTCTCTGGAAGCACACATGGCTCATACACACCTTTGCCAAAGAAACCCTTTTATTATAATCATTATTGGAGCCGTGTGTGTATGCAAGACACTGCAATTATTCAGAATTCCCCCATGAAGCGAGGATGGAGGTTTGGTACAGTAAATCCGCAGAGAGCGTGTTTTTAGGGGGGCGGGCATGCATACTTTACCCCTTAGGTGCCGAAGGTGAAGAAACTCAAAGTGGTCAGGGAGAGTGTTGGACAGCTCCTAAACGGCAGCCACCGCTGAGGACCCCTCTCTGTGACACAGTTCAATTCTACCCTTCATTTGTGCCTGTCTGGGCTTGCTCCTCCAGCAAGCCAGGGAGGAGACAGCCTGGGAATCAAGTTAAATGCCAAGTTCCCCTCAATGAGTCCTTTTTTATTAAAGGAGTTTAATTTAATTGGGACATGGCTCTGGAATGATCTGTTCTTTGACGGTGCTGATAGACTGTGGTCGAGCAGCTGCAGAAAGCTTTTCACTTCTTGTAATTATTCCCAGCACTGATTTCTGCACTGTGTTCTGCACATTTTATAATTCTTGTATTTATTTGTGTATCTATGTATGAGGGTGATAAGGGTCATTAATACTTAAAACGGTTTTAAAAAATACAGCTGTACGTGTAGCTCATTATTAATCATTTGAAAACCAAGCCAGGAAGAAAAGCTTTGAATATATAGGTGTAAAGCTGAATTTATATGGCCATTTTAGTATTTAATTGATTTGTCTTATTCTCATCTTGAAAAGGATGTGTTTTTAGTTATGTTAACATACTGAGTTTTTTGACAAAAAGCATAGCCATTTCTTGTCCTGTGTGGTGGTTCATTTTATCTCAGGGTTTCATAAATTCTGGCAAAGAAAAATTAAAATAAATTGGTACATGCAGATGGAGGAAAAATTACAACATGGTTTTTTCAGTAGTGTTCATAAAGTTGTGTTCACCACTCAGTATGATGGCCACTGGTCCATTGTGCGTATCTTTGTGCACAGTAGGAAACACCCTACATTTGTGCATCATTCTACCTCCCATGAAGACTAGTGTGCTTTAAGTAACCCACTGCTTTCACTGGCACAGGTATCGATAGAAAGTGGTCTGGTCACAAATCTAATATCTACTAAAAGCATTTACAGTACAGCATTTGTGATTAACACCTTAAAAATCTATTTAATTTTTTTGTTGCTTTGCATCAAATTAATATATGGGCTGTACTGCCTTAATAAAAGCAAACAAGTGTGACCTGCATTTAGGTAATTATAATAAATAACAGGAAATGACATAATGAAATCAAAACCCATTACATGTTTTCATATATAAAGTGAGCGCAGAATTGTTGTATTCCAGAAATGGAGGACATTTCAGCCAGGAAACTACTGTAGATTTTTATTTGTATATTATAAATGTTGAATTTACACCGGGGAGTAGACTATGTCGTGTAGCTTTTCGGTGTTGTTTGTCTTATCCCAAAGCCCAGATAAGGCTCACATATGTACAGATTATGAGGCTACAAAGGTGGAATCTCTGTGAAAGAGATAAATGGAAAAAGTTGCATGGCAGAGAATTTATAATGTTTTAATTCCTGTATGGGCATGTGGAGCACCCACACCCTGCTCTGGGCGGTGAGTACAGTCCTCCTGTGATCATTTCTGAAGGAAGGACAAACGTTTGCATAGGGCTGTGGCAGATTAGTGAACACTGGACATGCTGGAGGCTGAAGGCCAAGTGAGGCTGAAAATCAGCTGCATTTGCAGGAGAAAAAAGGGAATGCAGGCAAATGAAAGGTGTGTCGTTGAAAGGAAGCATGGTGACAGTGGGTTCCTCTCCCTGTCCACAGACCTGAGTTCTGATTTCTGCTGAGCCACAATCAGTGGATGGACCTGGGTTTCCAGACAATGGTAATGAATCACAATAGGGTGTATAAAGCTGACCCGGTGCTACAGAGGCATACTGGAGTTTGAGGGGCACAGGGGCGAGCCTGGGAACAGCTGATGTTACGTGTTTATGTGTGTGAGCCATCCTGTCAGGCACCGGCTAGACAGCCCAACTGTGCTGAATGCCTGAGCAGCAGGTGAAAACGGACCTCAGAAGTCAAGGTCACAAAGAGGCCCTCATGCGTTATGCAGTCTGGACGGCCGGGGCAGGACGCAAATGTGCTTGATTATTTAATGATCCTGCGACGCAGCTGTGTGCTCACTCCTCAACTTTAGTGTGTTTCACCCTTGCAGAACTGTAGGGTCCCGCCATCCAGGCCAATGTGCCCGTTTGTATCATATCCCAAGAGACCACCCTCTTTTAACTGACCTTTCTACTTCAAAGAGCATTTTACTGCGTGTAACTTTCTACCGCAAAGCTCCAACTCACACTGTCTCTGCAGGTGTGAGTCTGCTACATACGGGTGTCATTTTATGCTGTTTGTGTGTAATTTTGGGCATCTCCTGGACCTGATCATACTTGCTCACTTCCACAATTCCTTTTAAAATAAACATATCCTTCTGCACACAATAAATGTTTTTTTTACATACATAAAATTGTATTGGCTGGAAAACATGTTTCTAAACCTTTATGATGTGACATGTATTCGTAATCACAGGTCATACTGACCTCAAGTTATCGTGAAAAATGTTTGAAAACGAAGGCCAGGTGAAGAAAGACCACTGCTGTCTGTGGAGTGGGGACAGGGTTCCGCCACTGTGGTCACCGTGGCTTGTAGGGCTATAGGTGGACCTCTTCAGTTTTAATGAGTGTAGTAAGAGCAAGTATCCTCAGTCCCACCAACCAACTGCAGGTAGAAATCCTTAAATCAAAGGTCTGAGTATCTGAAAACTATGTGCTAGCATTTTAATTCTTTATTTCATTGATCCTGTTTGCATCTGCTTCCATGGAGGTCATATTAATGCATTAATGCATCTATACTCCCAGATCTCTCTGTTGCCTCATTACATGGCTTTTAAAAGTATCCCAGCGGTCCTGAGAGAAAACAAAATCACTGCCAATAACAAAATGCACAGTAATGACATCTTTACATATCAAACACTGCACGTATAATGACACCAAACCTGTTTGAATCTATTTGGTTATTTTTTTCAGAATAACTTATTCTTCAAAATATTTTTTAGGCAATACATTTTATGAGGGTTAAGCAGTTGTTGGTCTGACTCCTAAAAGTTACATTCTTCAGCAGTGTTATAAGTATTAGTGAGTATACAACTAAGCCGACAAAATATGAATGGAACAAAACCAGGTGAAGAAGTTTCAATCCAACATTCACACCAGTGATGAGGTGAAAATGTCACTGGCAGTAAACTGGGTTGTACTTACAGAGTTACAGGGTCAGCTGAGAGACTGACTTGGGGTCTGTTGCATGCTGTCATGAACATCTGTTTTACCAAAGATCCCTCCCTACCTGTATAGAGGTGACTTTCTGCTTCAGCTACACTGCCTAGTAACTCAGCTGTAATTAAAGTGACTGACACAACAAACTGTTCCTTTACACTTGTACTCTGTGTAGTTTATATTTACCCACAGGAAAACTAGCTTAAATAGTGAACAGCTAAAGACCCATAAAAAGTGTTCATCTGCGGTGGTTCATCTGTTTTCAACTGTGACCTACAATGATTCACTAAAACTTGAACTGGAATCATGTATTAAAAAGCTCATTATATTTTTTATAGAACCTGCATATGGTCTGCATACTGACTACAGACTTAACCCATAGATATATTGCTGACTAGCACATCATTGCTGCTTAACCTCCCTGTGCCTGTTTGAGTTTAGCTGTGGTCTTAAAAAATATACATAGTTGTGTATAAGTAGGAAGAGGGGCTCCTCCAGACCCCATGAATGACAACCTTGGTCTCAGTCCAGAAGAGGGCAATCCTTGGAACAACAGAAATACTGTGCCGTACCCTCAAACTATTACATATATATGCATCGTGAATGTAAACATTCCTATCCCGTTAAGAAGAGCTGGACTCCTACTTCATGAGATGTTTTCCTAGAGAAAGGAAGTGACTGAATAAGCAACGAGGACACCATCCCACACTCTGGTGGATTCCATTATACATCCCAGCTCATGCTTCATTACACCAACTGAAAAGGACCCCCCACTCCCCAATACCTCAATAGACCTGTCTATGGCCTACGGGGGCCCCCCACCTCCTGATCACTCCCATGCCTAATCGTCTCAACTTGTGCTCAAATCAAGCTTAGTAACGGCACTTTTGTGCACCCACCCCCTCACACTCCCATCACCCCCCCCCACCACAGTCAGTCCAGCCTCGCTTCACCCTCATTCTCTCACCCAGCTCAGCCAACCACCCACCCACTGCTTAAATCCCTATCAGCATGTCAACAAAATGTCTGCTCAGCTGGGGCTGACACACAATCGCTTCTGGGGTTTAACCTTCTCCCTGCCAAACTCCCCCTCCTCCCTGTTCCTCCTTTCCAAACTCTCGGACTCTGGGCTTTGGCTTTCAGCTGTTGCCGCCATTATTTTGGCACAAATGTTTGTTGGGATCAGGTTGGGTGGTTCTCTCACCATTGTTCTTTGCGGAACTAACAACGTAAGAGTGATCAGACCACGAGTGAAATTGTGAAACTCTGAAAGTCTAACTCTGTTCAAAATTTGTCCCACAGAGTTCCACTCTGGTTTCTAACAGTTTACATTTTTCATAGCCACAAATATGATTAGATAAGTGAACTTTTCAAAAACATGCCTACACTGCAATGCTAAACTTTACATAGTGCACATAAACATCAGTTTTCAAATAACTCAAGGAAATCAATACTTCTTATTTTGAGAGAATATCATCTTGTAACATCTGCCCTCTTCTAAGGTTCTTGTTGTAAAGTCATCAAAATGAATAGACAAAATCAAAGTAAAAGTCAGTTTATTTCTAGTGACAGTAGTTGACATGCAGTACACTTTGCTTGTCACCTTATTCATGATCATTACACAAGTCCAGCATTAAGGCCTGGTTCACATACTATGTAATCATCAAGAATTGTTATTATTATCATTACATTATCAACACCCTTGCATTTTAGGCATACCATGAGCAATATCTTTGGAAATTTGCCAAATTTTGATCATCAGAATATTTTAATAGGATGTCCAAAGTTATACAACAAAAAAGATGTCTGTTGAACTTCCCATGTAGTTTTTTTGCAGCAGAAAAAGAGAATATGTCCTGCATAGCATTAAAGGCACCTTCCCTAATACTTGGTTACACAACCCTTGGCCGTGATGACACCTCCAAATGTTTCTGGTAGCATCTTTAAGCTTCTTGCACCTTTCTGCTGGTAGTTTCTCCAGCTCTTCAACTGCAGTTTGTTTTTGATATTGAATTTTTGCACAATACCTTTTACCAGTAGCAAATTTCAGCTCTTTCCAAAGGTTTTGATTTGAACTGAGATCTGGACTCATTGCTGGCCAGTTTAACACAGTTCATTTTAAAAAACTTTTTCAGTTCTTTTGTGCTTTTGGATGTGTGTTTTGGGACTTTGTTCTGATTTCATAATTTCCTTAATACTTTCAAGGCTGCTCCAGTACCATAGGCAGCAAAGCAGTCCCACAACATAATGGAACCTCCATATTTAACTGTAGGTACAGTGTTCCTTTCTTTATAAGCTTAATTTCACTGCCTATAAACAAATGGCTGGTCTATATTGCCACAGAGCTCTATTTTGGTTTTGTCAGTCCAAAGAACAATTTCCCAGAGTGATGTTGGATTCTCTAAGTATGTTTTGGAATGGATCAGTTGTGCCTTTTTATGTTTGCCTCAGTGGGGTCCTCCTTGGCCTTTGCCCATAAAGTTCTTCTCGGATTAGTGTGCAAAGTATGAAACCATCACTTCTCATGGCTCCAGGTCAGCTTTAAGTTCTTTGGATGTTTTACGTGGTGTTTTTCCAATAGTTCCCACTAACCTTCGGAAACATTTTTGATCATCCTCCTTCTTCCCAACACATCTTAAGAGATACTTGACAATTCCATGAACTGCAAACTTTTTAATAACATTATGAACTATGGAAAAAGGGATACCAAGGTCTTTAGGGATGGCCTTGTACCATTTTGAATTTTTATGTCTGATGATGATAATTTTTCTGATGGTCTCAGACAGTTCTCTTATCTTCACCACTGTCAAAATGGAACAGGGAATGAAAGTAACCTTCTTTAAACTTTCGTCATTTGTTAATTAATCATTGGTTAATTCGTGTCACGTGACTCCTGGCAGTTTATCGCAGGCGAGTCCAATTTCACTGCAGTGAGACTGTAGTTCTTCCAATCAAACAGATTTTAATTGTTCAGTATGGTGCCAATAATAGTGTCATTGCAACTTTTCTGTTTTTATACTATTTCCACATATGTCCTTTTTTAATTGTTATTGTTTTATGCTGCACTGCTCTGTATTAAACAAATGAATGTATATAGATCAGAGCTGTTTCACTGCCCACTTCTTCAGGAGATACTGTACATGATATATGTAAAATGCAAGGGTGCCAATAATGTTGACCACAACTGTATATATTGATTTCAGTTCAATTTACTTTTGCATGCTACTCCTCAAATAGGAGCTCCACAAAGCATTTACTGTTGAATGAACCGAGCCTAACCTGATATAGGCAAATGTAATTAAAGAAGTAAGAGTAAATATTTTACCTAACCCAGTTTAGTGAAGAAAAATTCTAAATGACCAGTTACAAGATATGTAATGATTTTGTCCAGATAGAAGTGCTGCACATAATTCATTTGTGAAGAAACAGAACGAAAGCTTTACCATAGAGCAGTAAACCTCGTGTCTGCAGTAAACCTCGTGTTCCACATGCACTTATTCACAGCAGTGTGAGCAAAGCCTGAGTACATCCACAAAGTGCATTAATGCTGGTGGCGTTTGGAGAAATATGGATGCCTTACTGTGTTGTAAGGGAGGAAATGTAAGATTTGTACAAAGGAACTGGTTTGTGTTTGTGTACGTGTGTATGTACCTGCTGCCTGCGTTTGCCTGTAGGCCTCATGCAGCACTCAGGAACCAGCCGGTTTCCAATTCTGAAGCAGTTAAAGTGCCTTTGTTCCAAACCATCTTCTTTCAGTTTGTCCAAACCTCCTGCACCACATGGCATTTGCTAAGATTGCAAATTAATTGGGTTGCTGTGAACGTGGCTCAGCCACAGGAGGTCTGATATGACAAAACACAGCTTCCATTCCCCTTATCTGCAAAACAAACCTGCACCTTCCTTTTTTTGACTGTGTTTTTATTGTATTTGGCTGCAAGACGCAACCAACATGGTGTAATCTTCATGTAAATTTATTCCAATTAATTCCTGTTCCAGGACCATTAGCTCTGTGAGACTTTGTTCACTGGTAAGGAGGAAAGTGTTTCTGGTGACAGGCTGAGGTGCTAGGAGCTTCTTGTCGGTGTGTGCTGGATCTGGAAAAAAAAAGAGACCAGGAATGGTAGCCTTTGTGCCACCTTAGTTTTCTATCAGGCATGCAGCGGGCAGCTACAGAACAGAATCCAAAGGTCCTTGTTCATTGAGCATAGGGAGATGATCACACGAGGGTAGGGAGCCCCATCTTTGTGATGTCACTCAAACCAAAACCTGCGCGCATAATGTTTTCCACTCCTTGTTTTTTCTTCTCTCGGACAAAGTCCATTCTTCACTGTAGGCTTCATTTTGGACGCCTCTATTTGGTTCCTTCCTTGTCCCTGATGCTTGCAGTGTAGGACAGATGGAGTCATTAAAAGTCAAGAGGAGAATAACGACGTATCTTTTTCTACAGAAATGAAATATAACTTCTTCCTGTCTTAAGTATGGGGGTTGTGAGCCTGTTCAGCTGAGGAGATCATAACGTTGACGGTCCTCTGTGTTGTCCTAGTATTTGTTAAACCCGGCCTTGGTTGTGACTCAGGATCGTAGTGTCTCAGAGATGGAACTCATACTAAATGACCTGCTTTCAACAAAGTGATGCACCATTTTGCTACCGTGTGTTATCTGGATGAGCTACCAATGCACTGGCACATTGTGAAATTAAAAACATGCAAAATGTCAGGTTATGAACACAATCAGAAGCAAAGGTGACCAACATTTTGCACAGTTTGCCTCTTGCTGTAGACTATTACCATTATTCTGAATGAAGTGCAAAGGTAAGTGCTACCTGAAGGCAGGATGTCTTATATGTCGCACGGAACGGTTCCTCCATTCAGTGTTACCTTCCTCTTGCTGCTTTTTCATGTCTTCTTCGTTTCCTATTTCACTGTTTTTGGCAGTGGGAGATATAGGCTGAAGTTTGCTTTGCTAAGTCTATGGAAAGGAGTTTGAGAAAAGCTGTGTTTAACAGACAAACAATGGCTAAATGCCCCCCCCCACACACACACACACATCCCACAGTAGGATGGGGGTTCCCATGGGGACTCTGCTTGAGGCTCTGTTGGCAAAGCTGCACCAGCCCCCCCATTTCACAGCTCCGTCATGGTCACTTATGGCTGAGCAAAATCACTTGATTCATGCGAAGTGTGATCCAATGACATGTATTTTTAATGAGGGTCTACGTCTTTGTCGAGCGGGCAGTTGGGGGCCACTGGGAGCTGTTAGAGCAGCATGGGACCCCTGACTACCCAAGCTCACGCTCCCTTTCGGACTCTCAGCAGCCATCTGAGGCCAGAAACAAAAGCGGCAACAAAACCCCAGCACCAGGCAGAGAAAAGCAACGAGAAAAAAGTATTTTCTTGTGCGACGTGCACTGCGGCTCCTTGTTACCACAATAATGTCATCAGCGACTGCTCTGCTGCCCTGTTCCACTGGATTTTTCTTTTCTCTGTGCATTTCTGTGCATGTTTGTTAACAATTAGCATCAGATTTTTACAAGGATACCCTCTAGCAACAGAATCCATTTGAAAACAGCTTGGAGGTTCCTATAATCAGCCAGCACTATTTTTGAAGAACAAAAAACATAAATAACCTGTCCTGTTGCTCAAAAAGAGTTAAATTAATTGCTATTTAAACAGAGTTTGTGGTTTTCTGGCCTTTGTGTACTGTGTTGTCTTACTTTGCTGATTTGAGTAACTCTGGAGCATGAGCCAAGTAAACAAAGTTATAGAACCGAGTCTATTGTGCTCCACGTAAAGCAATTTGCTCCAAGCTGGTGGTGTAACAGTTTCAGATTTTGCTTAAATCTGTTCCAATTATATGGACTCCTTATTCTGGCAACCTGTTTTCCATATATGTCCCACAATGTGTCTGGGAGATCTAGAATTAATATGCAGTGGAGCACTTCTCCTGTACAGAGGGCCCTTAGAGCAGCAGTTAAACAGCATCACCCTTCCTTTACACCCCCACACCCCCACTGCCCCCCCCCAACTCCGTCCCAAACCTTAATGGGACGTCAGACAGACAGTCTGAATTGAACAAGAACCCCCCCCCCAGCCCTTGCCCAAACATAAATGCACCCCAGCCACCTCCCTGGGCTATTGAGGACTCCCAGACACTACAAACCCCCCCAGCCAAGCTCTGAATATATTAAGCTGCCCCCCTTCCCACCCCCCTCAGTCACCAGACTGTGTCGTGTTGGCTTCTGAGCTGCCCTCTTCCGAACCCCACACTGCACCTTCCATATTGGTGGTGAAGAGTATGGCCATAAATTACCTTCAGCTTTCTCCACAGCAATGCTGCCTGGTTTTCATACTAGTGCTGTTGACATGGATACAGCAGCCAGGGGTCCACAAGTTCAGATGCCTTTTCACACGTTGTCAGACTTGAAGGGTCAAGGATACAATATTGAAATGTGTGTGTGCATGAGTGCGTGCTCACGAATGCGAATGTACGGTATGCGTAAGTGCAAATGTACCTGATATATTTATACTGGCAGTGGGGAAGAAAAAAATGTTATTTTATAGCCACTTAAAAAGAGAAATAGATGTTACACCAGGCTGCTTTTATCTGACATGTAACTTGTGTATTAAAAAGCCACATTTGTTGCATTGGCTTTTACTGATCCGATCAGCAGAGGAGTCAGTACTTCCGCAGGTCGCGGGCCTCGCTACCGCAACTGTGAAATGTGGCAAAGCTGGGGGATGGCACAGCCCTGCTTGTAAATGAGTCTGGTCGCTAGTTAGCGCGTCTCCATCTTAATCCCAGAGGTAATGTTTGTCTAGTCCCAGCTGACTGCCTCCCCCTCTGCTCGGCTGCAAAGAGGTCAAACAGGGTGCCCAGACAGGCTGTGCTGTGACCTGTGTCTGTCTGTAGGCTCCAGGTCACCTCTTGCCCCCCCCCACAACCCCCCGCCCCCAGCTGTTTTCACCCCTGCCCCCGCCGAGACGTAAACAGCAACACGGCAGCACGGCTGGTGCAGGGTGGCCAGGCCCACACAAGCCATCTTGGCTTGTACGTGTCAGTCATGGTGCTCCACAGCCAAATGAGTGATGCGTTATATGCAGATTAACCCAGCATCATAGACACAGGCTACCTGTACGTTTCTATACCTTTTCCTCTCAAGACATCTGTTCAAATTCAGGTGTAAGGAGGTGTCCTGTTGAGGTCTTTCTGTTTTTCTGCTGTACCTCCACAGCACCCTGGACTTGGCGGCTGTGAGCTGTGAGCTGAGTTACATTTGCTTCTCCACAAAGCTGTTTAAACACAACCAGGTACATGTTCCCCAACAAGTAAGTGTGAATTCTGGAGAAAACAGGTAAGTACAGAAATATGAACATCTGTAAACATTCATTCAGTTTGTTGTTGGCGGTGGGGTGGCTGCCTTTACTTTCGGAGAAATGGTTCCTGTCAGCGGATTTTTAATTCTGGTTTAATTTATTTTTTTTGTGTAGTTGAGCATTTCCAGAAACTAATACTCCACCTTATATGTATTTGTGTGCAGGAGACAATTTTTGCACCTGGTCATGTGTCTGTTGTTTTAGAATTTGATGCGATTTACAATTTGCTGTGCGGTAAAACACAGCAGAATCTTTCAGGGTTGTGATAAGCAAACCCTGAACAGCAACATGAAGACACTTTTGCAGAGAGTGGCGAGGAATATTTAAGTACAGATTTAATTGATCCCCAGACTACGCAGACTATGATAACATCTAACCAGAAAGATTAACCAACAGCCCACCCCAAGCTTGCCGAGGGTGTTAGTGGTATTAATATAGAAAAAGGTTATTTTAACACTGGCATATTCATGGCCAGACCATCTCGGCTCCCGAGGGGTCCTGCATCTGCTCGGCTCTGCTCCTCCTCAGCCCCTTGCTGACACACTGGTGTTTTTCCTTCTCTCAGAACAATTACGAGATAAAAACCAAGAGCTTTCTCAGCCTCTCCTTTATTCACACAGAGCAATAACAATGGGTGTTATAATCAAATGATGTGTGCAAAATATTTTGAACCCGGATGTTTTCCCATCTAGAAAAAAAAAATAACTTGAACAATTTCTACCGGTAACATCTGTGTTTGTTTTTGTTTTTTTTTATCTACAATAAAATGTTTTTCAAATGAACTCCGTTTGGTGTGTTGTATTTTTTTAATGATGAAGGTCTTGTTAGGAGTTTATAGAGAGATCACATTATGGATTTATTATTATTGATTCTAGATTGCCAAATCTAAGAGGGAAAGGTCACGGAAGAGTAGTTGGCAAGCCCATGGAGCTCCGCCGCCACACACAAGCTGACCAGCTCCGACCTGACATTAGGATCTCGGCCGCCAGGAGGGGAGGCTCGTCGCCAAAAGCAAAAGGGAGATTATCCCTTTCTGGGCAGCCAGTGGAGGGTGCAACGCTGACCACAGGCCACCCATGGAGGCTGCAGTGAGCCGTGAGATGGCCCTGTATACGTGCTTACTGAGCATGGCAGATTCCCCTACTTTCGCCAAGGATAAACTTCAGAGTACAAGCCCCTTTTTCAACAGGGCTCAGGAGATTACAACTGAGCCTACTGCCCCCCCGCCCCACCACCACCACCACCCTCCCAGGTTCCCTCCTGAAACCTCCATTACAGGGTTAAGACAGACCTCTTATTGTCTTTGCCCTGCGATGAGACGGCCCTCCGCTTGGAGAGCTGATTTCTCCCGCCGAGGAGAGGGTGCTTATCAAACGGGGAAATGTGTTGTGAAATCACTGTAATTATAGCTAGGTAGGTTATACAGTTAGATGCTGGCTGCTAAAATTGAATAAGAAATTAATAGGAGCCCAGGCACAAGCGTTAGAACACCTTTGGACCAGGGTGGAATTAATGGTGCAGAAAGATGGCAAAGGGCATTGAAAGGCTAGATAGGGATCGTAAGAACATGATCGAATAGAGGCCATTGTTAGACACGCACTTAATATTTATGCACAAATCACTGTTTTGTTCGTATTTTCCTCAATTCAAAACGTTTGCAGGATTTTGTGAGAGGACAAACAAACACGGTGTGTGTATGAATCAGGTGACAGGAATTCCCGCAAAATACTGTAGAACGATCACGCAGAAAAACTTCACTAAAGCAACATTTATAGTTTATAGTTTTTGTCCTGCTTGTCGGTTAACGCAAATACTCAATAATTTTGCGTGACTAATTCATCCTGAATATACAGTATAAACCTGTACCATGTATTCTTTAATTATATCATCAGCCTTCTGGTGGTTTAAAGCTAATGCTTTTGAAGTGTCTCGTGTGTCTGGGGGGGGTAAGAGAAATGTGTTTTGTTATGGGTGGGTTTGTGGGAGGGTGGCTGGCTTGAGGAACACGTTCTGCACACACTGTTCTCCCCCTTCAGCCAGTGGAATGGTTCCCTCCAGACGCTCTCAGCAGAATGGGGCTTGAACACGCTTGCCTACACACAATCACACACACACTCACAGGAACATAACAGTAAACTGCTCATACAGATAGAATATTCCTGAAAGGGGATCCATACGAAAGTATAAAAGTAGAAGAAAAGACAATGTCAGAGATCTTGTACATTGTTAGCTGTCTTTGCAATATTTTTAGCAGACACCTTCATCAAAATCAATGTATGTTTTTATTTTTATGTTCACAGCTACTTTTGATTTTGCTATTCAGATGCAGGTAAGGCACCTGTGACCGATGCCACAGCAGTGAGGCATCACCAGCACCTCAGCTGCCCGGCTTTTTCACACCTATCCAATCATCTATAGGGAAAATGACCAAAAGTTTTTTGGAGAATCCATTTTAAGATGCCGGCCTTGGCAGCAAAAATGACCAGCGCTGTGGTGAAAGGGTCACAAGGTCAATGGCTGGTCAGTGACACAGTGACTGCATATCTGTGGTCAGTTCGAGGTTAATGAGTCAACACAAGTGGGCCAAACAAGAGACACGTTCATAAATGTCAGGTAATACCAAGGAACATTTGTCTTTGTTTTACACGGCGAATATGATAACTGGAATTGCGTATAAACTGGAAAATCGGATATGATTTGTCAAGATATTATAATTAACGTTAATAAAACCAGTTTTCTTTTTCACATCCATCCAGCTGTTGTCATTATTGATGTTGTTCTAGTCGGTGTCACACTGGTCTGGAGCCTATCCTGGAATCACTGGGTTCTGGACTCCCCACACACACCCACACACCCACACACACACACACACACACACACACACACACACACACACACACACACACACACACACACACTGGAGGCAGTTCAGAGAGACAAATGAACCTGAAACACGTGTTTGGACAGTGCAAGGACATCCATGCAGATATGAGGAGAATGGGCTGGTTGGAGTTGGAGTGGAACCCAGCTCCAACCAGCCCAGCTCAACACCACTGAACCCCCCTCATTTTAATATACATACACACTCACACATGTTTCTTTAACCTATTTCAATACAGGATAAGAGGAGTAAATGTTGGACATGAAATTTGAGAGGGAAATTGAACCCTGTGGAAAAAAATAATTAATAACGTATTTGACCAAAATTAGAACAGGTTTATGATCAGGTTTTGCACTGACTCACTGGTGCAAGAGAAATTCTCCATCGTTCCTTCATTTGTTTCCACCTTTTTAAGGAAATTGGTGTTTCACATGTATTGCGTTAAAGTGCAGTCACTGCAGGGCGTCGAAAAGCGAGGTTTTAAAAAGGAAAACCCAATATTACCTCTGTTACAGTGAAAGTCATTTCAGTCAGGAAAATGTTTTCAAGAAAATTTCCCCTTGATTCTTTCTGAACAGCGACATTTTAAATTTTGCGTTTAAAACACATAATAAAACACTGCAGACAGGTATATAAATTATGTTGCTATAATGATATATTTGATATATTACAATGAGGACCATAAATAGAGGCTCCTGTGCTGTAACTTTGATGAGGTTTTTCTAGTATTTTCTCCTTACGTACTTGTGTTTCATCTACTTATTACGTTTTCCTTCTTAATATTGTGTTTTTTAAATATGAACTTACCAAGTTTTAATACATTCGACAGTTTCTTCATTAAAGTGATGCCTTGAAATGCTGCTTCTGTTTAACTTCAGAGCTGCCCTTAAAGTAATTGGAATGTATACAATATTAATTTTAACGCTTCTTTTAAATGCATTTACATTCACTGGCGGGTTTCATCCGTGTTTCATACGTGGAACCGTCCCTATTTCGTCTCGCCCACTTTGCAGTCCTCATTAATAAGACCAAAAAAGGATCATTAATTGCATAAGATTCCTTCAGTTAATTGAGAGTTTGGGATAAAACCGGTGCAGTTGCTGCTGAAGAGCCTATTCAGTGTGTGTGAGGTGTATTCTGGGTGCTACTCACATCTCCTAATCCAGGATCAGACAGCACAACCCTCACCCCTCGTCTGACCATTATGCGCACAAGCCACAACTATTTTAAGGCCACCGTTTGGGGGGGGGGGCGGTCTTCAGACCCGCATCCTTCACTATTACTGCTAAACTAGTATTTGAAGGCCAGCATCTACCGGTAAGTTTCGTTTAAACTTTTAGTTGGAGCCTTGGGGTATGTTCTTAACTGTTTTAGAATTGTACCGTCATGTTTGTAAATATTATTTGGTTTTAAATTTGTGTTTTATTATTAGTTTTTATTTGTACATGATGGTTTTTAACTATTTATTGTAGTGGTTTTAGAAGTTTTAATAAAGTCAGAGATGATGAATGGAGAGATTATAACTTGTGTTGCCCAGTTTGGTGGTGCTTGACATGGTCAATGCATTCCATTCTGATCTGGTAAAAAAAAAAAAAAATCGAAGGCCAGCGTTCTCCACGCGCACCCACCCCCAGCCGAGCAAGCCCACACAAGAGATTTATAAAAAATCCCAATTATGACCCAAGAAGGACTGAAGGGGTAGGGAGGCGGCATGGTTTGCCATGGTAAGTGTGTTTATTCACTATTGAGCACAGCGTCATGGTAAAACAGGGTGCAGGGGGTTCACAGGACCTCCGCCTTTCTCATGCTAACTCCAGCCCCCCCAGCACCCACCCACGTCTCTCCAAAGCAACTTGCAAAACTATCCTACTCCTGATACTTCGCCTGAGAAATTTCCACCGTGTTGGCTGAGTGCAAACAATTTAGTTGAGGACACAGCAGCAGGAGGTGGGATTCAAACCCAGGTCCTTCACATACCTATAACCACTGTGACATCTGCTGGCCCACTAACTCATAACTCCCGAAATGTCCACCTTGTGTCACCCAGCAGACGTTCTGGACCACAGAGTAAAGTTTTTCCCAGCAGCCGCAGGTCACATGGAGGACATGACTGCTGCTGGTTGTGAAGGGAACAAGTGAGTAGACAGGTAAACTGGTAAACTGTCCTCAGCGTGAAACACTTGGGTCTTATGCACATTTCACTGAGCCTATTCCCCCCAGGGATGTAAGGTGTATTCAGTTTTGGGCTCCGGCCTTAAACATTTATTATCCAGACAAAAGGTTCTTTATGTATACAAAAACCTGACTTCTGTACATTACCACTGAATGGATTTTATGAAATTGTGTCCTAATAAAGCTGGAATAAAATACATTTTCTGTTGTGTCCATTTTGTGAAACATGAAGGCATCTCCACGCAGGTTTCATATCAGTGCACCTTTATAAATTCATTTATTGAGCTGTATTAATTCACTGAAGATGCAGTTTAGTGGGATGATCAGGAATCTCCCTCTTTTGTACCATGTTTGGATTTAAATTTAGATTTAGAACAAAAATCCACTCTAATTCCATGCTTACCTGTCCAATTTGATGTCATATGCTTTGCTCATCTGCCCGTCTATACAGCTCATTTGTTTTTATTTTTTTTAACATTATGATAATAGTTAAATGTAATTTTTGGTAGCTGAAGTGCAGGTTCAAGTTTGGGGCCTGTTTGGAAGTAGAAGCTATGCATTTGTTTTAATCGGGGCACAGAAAGGAGGGGTAGTTGAGTATGTTTGGGAGTGCGTGGACCCCCAGCACCCGGGCTGCCAGCACAGGGGCCGTGTTTGACAGAGCGAAAGACGGCGCGGACAGAGCACTCGATCTAATTGAGGTAACAGGGTCGCTGCCGTGCCTTTACAGCAGCCGCAAGTGCCAATATACTGGATCTTATCAAATTAACTGGGATGAAGGAGTGGAGGTAGGTATGCAGGGGGGGGCATCTTCCAGGGGTGTAAAATGCAAATATCAGCCTCCACAACAAAAGGCCTTTCCCCTCCAGGAGCATTTATTCAAAATGGTGACCCTATTTTCCGTCATCACGGCTGTCATGCATGTTCTGTTTTGCCGCTTCTTCCCATTTCACAAGGGGCTGCTGTGTTTCATGATGATGAACATGAAGAGTTTAATTTGCCTGAGATTAGGGAACTTGCATTATTTCATCACAAAGCTGAATTATGATCCCTGCTTTTGTAGTTGCTTTTAATTTAACAAGAAGCTAAAACGACACATTCGTAGGGTGGGATGCTGTACAACGTGCAGAATATCTACTCGCAATCTTTGCAGGCAAATTCTTTTTTGCTCTCATCTTCCTGCCTTTTTTTCTCTCTCTCCTCTTTTTTAGATTTTCATTTAGTTTCTTCCACCTGATTTCTTCATTTAAAGAGCTTCTGGATGCTGCAAGGTTTTTGAGGACAGACAGCAGAGGAGCTGCGATGCCCGCAGTTGAAGGCCTAGTGCCAGGAAAGACCTCCAGCAGGTCTGCATTTGCACGACGGACAATAAAGACGTGTTGGCCTCTCATTGTGTCGCTTCCGTTGCTGTTTTTGCATTGCATCTCTTATGTTCATCCGCAGCACACGATGCTATGAGAAACAGAGCAAATATTGCGACAGCACCGTGGGAATCATTAGAGGATGGTTATTTCACACAGCTGGTTTGGTCCTTAGCCGTTCCTGTTTTTTTAAACTTCTCACTATTTATGGCCACGTCTTCTTCTCAGCGCAAAGTGTCCCTCAGCTTTCATGATTGATTGAATAGGTAGATGCTGCGTGTGCGTAACAAGGTGAATTGTGTGCCGGTTGTAAATTATTCATGCTTCATTTGAATACATGCAGATTATTTTTTCTCTCTGCTGGCAAAGGTCCAGGTACCTATGGCAACTGTGGCTTTCTAGAGCCTTCTCTGTCCCCTCCCCTGCTGAGCATGCCCAGTCCCCCCACGCCCGCTTCACAACGCATCCCTGATCGTGCCCTGCTTTTGTTCCGGGTGATTCCAGGGCCTCTCTTGACTGGGAGCTGGTGGCCACATCAGCAGCATCTCGCAGATATGGCTGTCAAGGTCAAGGAAGAACTGAAGGTCCCCAGCTGCCCTGTCATGGTGTCAGTGAGCTGCGACACTCACACACAACAGGTCTGCGTTTTTATCCCAACCAGATTCAGCATCTCGTAACTCTCATCTCATGACACTCAAGTCACATTTTAATGCTCAGCTTTCACACGACCATCAGAAGGCAAAGGGGAGCTGCTGAGCGTCTTCAGCTGCAGAGGAGCAGAGCTCCATGTTGACGGTCACCTGTCCACAAGAAACGTTTCCAAAAAATGGCAGGTGTGTTTTCGGCTTCAAGGCCGCATGCTCACTAAATTTTACCTCTAAGTCAAGCTCGCTGGGGAGCGATTTTCCCGTTAGCTGATTATGAGGGGTTATAATCATCATTATTCCTGCCATTATTCGTTTCACATCGGGGGAGGATTGCTGGGTTCGCAGCAGTGGCGAGAAAGCGGGAAGAGGAAAAAAATATCCACAAAGAGTTTCAGCTGCTTTATGACCTGAAAATGGCAGATGCATAGATAGGCTGTAGCCTTACTGTGTGACCTCCGCTGTCCGCAGAGTAGAACACTGCCCTCTAGTGGGAAACCAACGGAGTTGCCAAATATTCCTTGTGCCCATCTTGAAAATTCGTTCATGATGGAAGATAAATTGAGGAAGATAGGAGATAAAGTGCTGAAATACAAAAAAAAAAAAATTCGAGTCGTGAAACTGCTTTGCATAGAGTAAGTAGTCTAATGCAAAATAACTAATATGAAATGTTTTCAGGACAATTTATCATGTTCGCACTGGTCTGATTATTCCTTGGGCCAAATGCTAGTTGAAAATGCATTCTTTTTTAATGCAAGATCAAGTGATATGTTAATGTTTATTACTTTGTATTCCGTTTTTCCACAGATTCTGTACAAGTTAATATCCATGTATATAACTTATACAACAGTATTTCATACTGCATACATAACTTTCAGAATAGCTTTTAATATGACATTAGGATATTAATAACACATCAGCAATTGACGTTACTATTATTATTGTTGTTGCTGTCATTGTTCTTATTATTGTTGTCATTTTTGTTGGTGATATTCATTTTTTTTTGTTTTTAGCTGATACGTTTATCCAACGCAACAAACATTTGTTTTGGATTTTACTGCTTATTTATATTATTAGTGACAATTAGTGTCCCACTCCTTTCTAGAATGTTCTGCAACAGAGCCGTTCCTAGGATTTCAGATCACCGTCAGAACTCTGTGCTGTAAATAATTCATAATAACATTTTTTGCAAATTTTTTATTTAAAAATGTTTAACTTAAGAGTATAGAGGCTTTTAGAACCTCGGTACAGCCTGGTAACTTCTATTCGGGAGAAAAAGAAGCTTTCAGTCAAGGTCAAGTTCAGGGCACGACTTGGCGGGTTAAACACTTCGCCTCCTTGAGGTTCTGCCTTCCGTTGCGCAACACCGCCACCTAGTGGCGACTCTGTCGTCAGCGCAGCCGGCCTCGTTTCATTAAACAGGAATACTGTTAGAAATGAAACACAACTTTTTTTAATTAATGTAAAGTTCTGTCCATTTATAAGGGTAAATGCTAAAACTATTTATGTGGTTATTTTATATACACAAACGCACACACTCTGCGGCCACTTTATTAGGAACATATACACCTGCTCCTTCACGCAATTATCATCCAATCATGTGGCCACAGCGTAACGCATAAAATCACACACAGATGACCATCAAACTTCAGAACGCGGGAAAAATAGTATCTGAGTGACTGTGAGTGACTTTGACTGTGGCGGGGTTATTGGTGCCAGATGGGAGGGTTTGAGTGTTTCAAAACTGCTTATATGTATATATAACCACATAATAATATTATAAATACTATGGTCTCATTACTGATAAAAGACAAAGCTACAAGTAATTTTACAGTGAAAAAAATCTCACTGTTGATCGCAGATCTGTACACAAGGTGTCTGTGCGTTAAAACAGGGGTAATGTTTCTCTTCCGTGTGAAGTTGCCTTGAAAAAAATTGATGGTGGCTGGGGGGGGTTAAGCGCGGAATTTTCGCTCATTTGGCGCCACCTTGCGGTCAGTTTAAATTTGATACCGAGACAGACCAAACACAACCTAGTAAACTATTCATAAAACAGCAATTGTCCGGGTAAAATAAGAGACAAACAGAATTCTTCACTCAAGAGCTGGGCGAGAGACAGGGCTGTTCAAACCCGTGACTCTCTTCGACATTTATAGTTATATGCAAATGTTTTCCACCTCTGGTCAAATTACGTTTTGCTGATATTCTTTGTAAAACTGTGTAAAAACAACCTTTTACTGAAAAAAATACTGTAACACGTTTCTAATTCATTCATAATAATTTTAATGCACAGTCAGGATTCATTTGCTGAATTTAATAGATTAAAAAAGGAAATGCTGGATGTAGCATGAGCAAAAGTTTGTCAGTAAAATGAGCTACTGCTTGTTAAGTAGCCCCACCCCCCTTTGGCAGAGAGGGAAGGGGGAGACAGAGGAAGATGAAGAGACAGAGACACAATAATAGAAAGTGGTCCCTCGTCGGAGACATTACGCAACGTGAAACATTTAAGGGACTTGGAAGTGTTGCATATCAACCATCCATTGGAGACTCTGTGTGTGTGTGTGTGTGTGTGTGTGTGTGTATAAACAGATTCGGAGAAACCAAACACAGTGACACGTCTCAGACACGGCTTTACAGAGCTGTGCCTGGCTGCTGCATGCTTCAGTTTATAGACACTACATGTCAAGCACTAAAAAAAAACTGATTTATTTTTACAAATTATATTTTACAAGTTACAAACACATAACATGTTTCAAAGTGGTTTCCGGTTGGCCTGTTAAAAAATCTGTCTCTACAAGCAAAGTGACTTTACTGGACACCCTGAGTGGGGTGCCCAAAAGAGGTTTTACTGGGTTTAGCTACTTTCCGGTGTCTTAGCGTGAGCCAACACCCCAACACAAAGATATTTATTATGTATTTCTTTGGAAATGATTATCTTACAGGTAATAATTACCACACTGTTATCGTCTATATTTCCTTATGGGAGAGTAAACGGTGACCAGTCACATACTAACTATGTCAGACATATAACTAAACCTATAACCTATTGGAACATGACGACTGTTCAGCACTTTTTCCAGACTAGACGTAATTTATGGATTTGATTGAAACTTCAACGAGTCTCACTGAGTCAGGAATGAGTAAAATGAATATAGAGTAACAAATAAAGTAAAATAAATTTAAAAGTTACATTTGTTTATTTATATTTACTGGTTGGTCCAGTTATAAGTCCAGCCCTGGTTTAAGATTGTTTTGACTATCTGGTCGGCCATCTTTAAATATTATGCTTATATTGTTTATAAAATGCAGCAGATGTAGGTCTCCTGCTAACTGCCAACGACAGAAGTGACGAACAGAGCTACTGGTGGCAACATGCTGGTGCGGAGGACAGCGCTCATACTCCCAGCTCTATCTCAGCTCCGCTCAGTTTGTTTGAGTCTCCATGTTCTTCCCTTGCATCTGCTTTGGTGTCTTATAAGTGCTCCTGTTTTCCCCCACAGTCCAAAGACATGTGTTTAAGGTGAACTGGTGACCCTAAATGGCACATAGTGTGTGAGTGGCTGTGTGTTTTGTCATCGCTGGACAATCTCCACTTTCCCCCTCACTGCCACGTACATTCGAAGTCCAGACTGGACTTGATGGACACCTTCACCTCATAATGACAGCATTCCGGCATCAGAAGTAACACCTCCACCAGCAACCTGGACACCACCAATGCCAGGGCCCCATCCCAGCTGAAATGATGCAGATGAAGACCCTCATTGAAGTCTGTGTGATTTCCTTGTGATGGACTCTTGTCCTGTCCAGGCCATGCCCTTCCTCAACCCCTACAGCAGGCAAGCAGTCACTGATGAATGAATGAATGGATGAAGACAGTGTTCAACAGTAGAAAGAACCTACACCCCTGTGTTGTAACTATGCATTTTGAAGGAACTATGACTGGTAGCTTTAAATGGGCATACACAGCAGAATCCCAGCAGACTCATGAACCCACAACCTTAGGGTCAAAAGTTCAGTTCTTTACAGACTAAGCTGCCTGCAGCTCCAGGGGTCCAGAGCAGGGTGGCTGCAAAGAGGGGTGTGAAGGTGGGATGGGTGGGTGAGAATCTGAGGAGTTGTGACCCAAACCACATCAGCGATGGACTGTTGAAGGGAGACAGGATCCTGTTACTTCCAGTGCTCGCACTTCACCCGGCCCACAAATGATGGCTGCCATCACTCACAGACAAACACAAGGGAAAACACACCGGCTCTGGCTGCCAGTGGAGATAAGCTGGTCACAGGCTGGGTTAGAATGCCGCCACGTTCAGCGGCATGCAGCAAGAGAGATAGGCCAGAACTAATAAATTCCCCAATAAGGGCCGTCCAGGAAGCATGTGCAGATAGTGTTGCGTGGGTCTTCTGCGGATGATGAGCGGGAGCAGCTCACTGGAGATAATAGACAGGACTGAGTGTAGCCTTCCAGACCACAGCAGGAACCAGGGGCTACTCTCGCTGGGCTTCTGCATCTCCTGTCAGATACACCCAATACAATCCTATTATTACTACATCTGGATGCAAAAAAAACATCTAGCAACCTAAACAACAATAGTGTGATTGTCCACAAATGAATTTGGTTTTTGAGAATGTAAGACAGGAAAATGAACGTATCTGTTGTTGATTTTCAGTGACCTCTTCCTTCAGATTTGTTTTCAGAGTCCTGCTTGGCACTAAGACGATCAAGGTTTGTTTCAGTCAGAGTAATTATTGCGTTGTATGAGCCCCCATGTTGTAGTTTCCCCCCCCTGGGATTCACAGCAGGGAGCCTCAAAATCCTGCGTACCTTCCAAATGTTTTAATTGGCATGCGGTTTGCACCTGAAACACCAGGTGAGATAGTTTATCTTCCAGATGATGACATCAGTGCAGCAGTTCAGAGCTGTGGCTAAGCAAGAACCAGCAGGAACTGTATGGCTGTATCATACCCCTCACTGCCTGCTCATTCATGCTGTTCGCTTTTGGACCCCATCATCATCACACCCAGTGTTTCAAATGTAAATATGTCACTGATTAAATGTTAAATTTGGAAACTTGCTGGACTGAAAAGGCTAGCATTGCCAGTTTATTAGGTACACACTCAAGACACAAACTGCATTCCAAAACAAATCATATGTCTTGTGACTGCAGCGTGTGGTACAACTCAGACAGACCAGCAGCTGAGTGTTGGAATGAACAAGATGAGTGAGCTTAGTGACTCTGAATGCGGATTGTTGGTGCTCCAGTTCCTGTGTCTCTCCAGCAGTTGTCATCCTGGATTTTTCATGCCAAGGGTTTATGGAGAATGATGTGAGAAGCAAAGAATATCGGTGATCCAGGGGTTAGAAATAGCTTGACAGGTCAAAGGAGGATGACAAGAATTGCACCAGCAAACAGATGGGTCACAAAAAGGAAAATCAAATTTGAATTCAACATTGGTGTGAAAAATATCATCTCAGAACAGATCATTAATTGGACTTGGCACTGAATGGTCCACAACAGCTGAAGACTGTTCTGGGTACCGAAGAACAAGAAAGTGCATCTCCAATAGGTGTAGGAGCATCAAAACTGGACCTTGGAGGAGTGGAGACTCCACCGCTGAAGAGGGGCAGCGGTCCCCTGGCCTGTTCCAGGTTCTCTTTTCATTGTGCTAATGGAAAGATCAGAATTTAGCAGAAGCAGCATGCAGCAACCCTATTTGGTGTCAGCATTACAGGCCAGTAGTGGCAGCGTGATGGTGTGGGCTATATTTTTTTGGCCACACATTAACAATTTAACAGTTCTGTATTATTAACCAGGTTTTGTGTTTTATATTTGAAGGTAAGTAGTCAAAATACTTAAATCCCTACATTTTATTCAGTCTGTTATGCCCACGTTTGACAGAAGTACAGTAACTGGCAGAAGTACTGCTGAGCTCATTTCTAGATACAACTTAGCTGGAATAAAAGACACATCTTTGCGTGCACTGACATACTTTTACCGAAGTGTACTGTATTATCAATGCATTGCATATTTTGTTCTGATTACTATTTTAATTGTTCCTCTGTAAATGAACCAGAGAGAATTGACTTTAATAATAGTGTAACATCGGGTGGTATTGTAGCTCCCATCATGCTTTTTATTGTACATAGTTGAAGTGTCCAACTGTGGTAGGAAGTCCAGGGCTTGGCAATGACCCTGAGGCTGTGCTGAGTGTATATAGTAGTTTGGTGGGTGGGTATATTGTTAATTGTGCTGTGCAAGACTAAAATTTGTGTTCCCACAACTCTGCCTTCTGAGCCGTCCGTCTCTAACACCACTGATGTGGGTTGTTACAGTAGTGTCAGAAGTGGGAGGGGTAACGAGGCAGACCTGAGTGGGGTGCCCAAAATGGACGGCTCACAAGAATGTGAAATCCGTTTTCTGTGGGAATGAGTGATAGATGTGTGCAAGAGCATCGAATGATTCCAGGAGAAGTCATAGGAGTATGAAGAGCACCTGGAGGAGACTGTGAAAGGTGACAGAGAGCTGAGCACCCCGGCAGAGCAATGTGGCAGATTTGCCAGCTTTGCAGGACAGCAAAGCGTTGTGGCAACTGTGCGCAGAGAAGCTTCATCAGGTCTGCTTGCCACGATACTCCAGTGGTGAACCCTGGGCGCTGTTTGAAGCACAGCTCTGACTGGCAGCACAGCACAAGGGGTGGAGCGATTCCACCGCAGCGCTGCAGCTGGGACTGGTGCTGGAGGGTGGAACGCTGATAGTGTTGCTGGACGTCACTTTCAAGCAGCACGGTGACTTGTCCGCTCTGATGGCCGCCTTCAAACGCCGTTTTGGGCAACAATAAGCGGCACTATGCTACCAGAACTGCTTACTGTAGAGACACCATGATAGGGGAGAGCACTTGGGAGCGCTGGGGGCAGACATTCAACTTTTGAATTACCCAGCATATCCGCCGGAAGTGCAGGAGGACCTGGCCCTGGATGTGTTCCTTCGAGCCCTGGCACTGGAATGGCTCCAGCAGCACATGAGCCTCGCTGCTCCCATCAGCCTGGAGGGAGCCCTGAAAGAAGTGGAACGCGGAATGGAGGCCATTCTAGGCAATGCCAGTAAGTGTGGGCACGGGTGCAACTGTCATGCGTAGGTGGTGAGCGGCGCTGCAGACAATGGGGCTGCATGTTGTTATGGTATGGCAGCACCTAGGTGGCATGGGCACCATGCACGCGAAGAGCCCCTGGTTCTGAGGAAGTGCTGCAGATGGGACACTGGCAGAGAGGACACGCTGCTGGGTGAGTTCGCCTCAAACTGACGAAGAAACTGTCTGTATGGCTGCCTTCACTAGGTGGAAGTGTGCACACTGTCCTTGGGTTGCCTGGAAGGCTGCAGGGAAGGATGGAGCCAGAACACTGGAGGAGGTGCAAAAAGGACAAGTGCAGCGGTCACAAAAGGCACGCAGTCAGAGCAAGCCAGGGTGAGATCTGTGCGACCCTGACACCAGGCACAGCGACAAGGAGCAACAGGCCCGAAAACGGGGGGACCCACCTGGGCTGAGATGGCTGCCTGCAGGTCCCCACTTGTACAGCAATGGGAGTGCCACATTACCCCCTGCCCACAGACACCATGTGGACTGAGTGTGTGTTGCCGGGGTGGTTGACCCTTAAGGGGAGGACTGTAATGTCAGGTGGTTTTGTAGCTCCCTTCATGCTTTGCATTGTACATAGTTGATGTGTCCAACTGTGGTAGGAAGTCCAGGGCTCGACAATGACCATGAGACTGTGCTGGGGGTGTACAGTAGTTCTGTGGGTGGGTGTGTTGTTAATCATGCTGTGCAAGAATAAAGGTTGTGTTCCCACCATTCTTTCTTGCTGTCTGCAATACCGCCAACACGGGTTGTTACAACTCAGTGCTATTCATTTCACTTCACAAAATACTTAATAATAAGCAAAAGAATTGCATTTGCGTAGTCATTTGCTCACGTAACTAAACACTGGTCTGGATAAACTATTCCCTTAACGTTCACATGAATGAAATTATTAACAAAACCGTCATCAGGTCAGTGAAATTTGTGTTACATATTGTTGCGATGTATATGGATTGTATTTATGCGTTATATCTGGTCTTCGATGTTTAGTATTTTGATTACGCGGTAACCCAATTCATAAAACTCAGTCTCCCAGGAAACCGTTCGGTCGCGACATCTCGTTGTATTCTCGCGATATAGCGTGAAATCACATGGGGATGGAGCGCCGCCAGTACTTGTTGTTGTTGTCGGCAAAATG
Source organism: Arapaima gigas (assembly GCA_900497675.1). Lineage (NCBI taxonomy): Eukaryota > Metazoa > Chordata > Actinopteri > Osteoglossiformes > Osteoglossidae > Arapaima > Arapaima gigas. The sequence continues at coordinate 423,571 of UFQX01000050.1, forward strand.
GCGTCCGCTGCCGAGGCCCCGGAGTCCTGGTATCTCGCCCTGCTGGGCTTTGCCGAGCACTTCCGCACCTCAAGCCCTCCGAAGATCCGCTTGTGCGTTCACTGCCTCCAGGCCGTGTTTCAGTTCAAGCCGCCGCAGCGAGTGGAGGCCCGCACTCATCTACAGCTCGGTTCCGTGCTCTACCACCACACGAAGAATAGTGAGCTCGCCCGCAGCCACCTCGAGAAAGCGGTGAGCGCTCCTGGGGAGGGCCGGGGCTGCGGGGTGGCCTGAGTCCGGCACAGCGCGGCGTGGCATGAGCGACGCGCCTGTACCCCCCCATACGCGCGCGCGCGCGCACACACACACACACACACACACACACACACACACACACACACACACACACACACACACTTACACACACTTCCTTCCTTCTCTTTGTTTGGCCTTGTTTTTTTGCGCGTAAACTCGGCAGGAGGAGCTTTATAAGCACAGTGGGTGTATAAACGCTCATCTGAGGCGCCCTGTTCCCTGTCTTTATACCTTCAAATTTTATTGGTCTCCTGCGCCTCGTGGGTCCGCTATAAAGTAACCCAAGAGGGAAACTTATCCTGAACAGTTGAATGGTTGTGTAAATCTTCTGTTCCGGGTTAAGTCCATCATTAATTCCTCATTTTCTTTTTTCCAGTGGATTATATCCCAGCAAGTATCCTTTCATCATGTTAAGGGCTAAAAGAAAAAGGCAAATGTGTCCTGTGTCCCCACTGAATTTTCAAACAGGTTCAACTGACTTTGAAGAGGAGCAGTTTTTATTTTCCACTTTGAAAACATGTACGTGTGTATTTGGCAGAAGCTTTTCTCCAAACCCCCTTTGGCTGGTCTGTTAACACAAGACTGCTGAGGGTTGTGCTGCAGCCTAAATTCCGTGCAATAGCATTGAGCTAAATGACATCCCAGTTTGCTTGTGAGTATAATATGAAATGCAACAAGTTTCCTTTACAAAGTGTATCAGGTCCCCCAGTTTGAAGATGTTAAATTTGAGGCTGCCAGTCTTCTCTCTGAGCTCTATTGCCAGCAGGTAAGATCTGTCTTTCATGCTTCTTGGTCCAGAAACAACACTCTTTTCACTACAGAACTTGCACTGATTAACAGAACTTAAATTGAGATTTGTAACCTGTAGTTTGCAGGTTCAAGTCCTATTCTCACTGCTGAACTGCTCCTGCAAGAGTTAATAGTTGCTTTAGGGAAAAGGTGTCTGCTGAGTGTGAAAAGCGAATACCAGATTGGTTTAATTTTAAAAACTTTCATTTTAGTTCTGAATGAAATTCATGTCAGCTGATTCACTTTTTTTTTGTCTTTAGTGTCAACTTATCTTTTTTCTGGTTATTTACAGAATTTGGTGGACTCTGCAAAGCCGTTGCTACGCAAAGCCATCCAGATTTCACAGCAAACCCCATACTGGCACTGTCGACTACTCTTCCAGCTTGCGGTAAATTTAAAAACTGACTAATGCGTTTGATTCAAAACAATATCCAGGTATCACTTGAGATGCGAGTCTTATAAGTTTTCACCTATACAAGTGAAATCATTTAATACTTTTACTGAGTTACAACCAAATATTGCTGCTTTTTTGTATTTTTTTTTTTTTTTGGACTAACGAGTGGAGCACAGGGTAATTTCAGGGTAATTTTCAAAGTTCGTACCTTAATGGTAAATTACATCACCAGCTTACAAGATTTTACCGTGTAGGCCGGGAACAGAATACTCTCACAAATGGGAGGATACCTGTATGGAGGTTATTACATGCATATATGCAAAGCGAGATGGTAAAAACAGTAAATTGCTTTCTGTAAAATATACATAGTTCTATGTGCTGCTTCTGCTTTTAGAAGGCAGGAAATCTGAGTCAGTTTTGATTTGCATAATTGACATTTTTATGGTATGGCAGAATAATTGTGTTTTATATGTAATTTTTTCTTTGTTTAGCAACTGCACACACTAGAGAAAGACCTTGTGTCTGCTTGTGACCTGCTAGGTGTTGGAGCTGAGTATGCAAGGGTTGTGGGCTCAGAGTATACCAGGTATTGTCCTTCATGCATGTCCTTTTCTAATGGGTTCAGTGTCATGTTTGAATAAATATGTGCATTGCATGAGTTGTCAAAGCAAGATTAATTATTTGTAAAATAAACACTTGAAGTCTGTTAGTAACTCATCTTTTTCCCCCTACAGAGCCCTGTTTCTCCTCAGTAAAGGAATGGTACGTTTTCAAGCAGTAACTCATGAGAATGGGAGTAAAAGAAGCACTAAAACCCACTCGCTAGTATTGTCTTGAATTTTTATCATCACCATGGTTATGAGATGAAGTACAGATCACAAGTTGTTGTTTACAACTGGGTTAAAGTTTGCCTTCCAGGAGTCTTTAAATGGAGGTTAATTCTTAAGTCTTAAAGCTCTTTGTTGTCACTGTTTGTACTCAGTTACTGTATATGTTTCTGTGTGTTTTGCTGAAGTTCACAGTGTGTATGAAAGTAGTTTTGCCATGATGTGAAAGTCTCAGAAAAGGTGCTGGGTTACAACCTATCAGTAACCCTTTTCTGTACGTCAGCTGCTGCTAATGGAGAGGAAGCTGCAAGAGGTGCACCCCCTACTCACGCTCTGTGGCCAGATCGTGGAGAACTGGCAGGGAAACCCAATTCAGAAGGAGTCCTTGAGGGTCTTCTTCCTGGTTCTTCAGGTCACACACTATCTGGATGCTGGGCAGGTTTGTGCTTCATGGTCTCATCTGATGTCCACCAGTAGGTGGTGAAGCCAGGTTTTTATCTGCAGCAGTTGCAGTAAGTAACACTATTGTTGTGCTTGTGTGGGCCAGGTGAAGAGCGTGAAACCCTGCCTGAAGCAGCTGCAGCAGTGCATCCAGACCATTTCTACACTCCACGATGATGAGATCCTGCCCAGCAACCCTGCTGATCTCTTCCACTGGCTGCCCAAGGAGCACATGTGTGTGCTGGTCTATCTGGTAAGCTCCTCCAACAGCTGTTCTTCATGGCTCTTTGTTACACCTTCTGTCCAAGAGCCCCCAATACAGTATCTGCGCAGTTTTGCTTTAAAGGTAACTCGTACAGATTTCAACAAATTGACAAAAATTGTTTTTGTGTGTCTTAGGTGACAGTTATGCACTCTATGCAAGCAGGTTATTTGGAGAAGGCACAGAAGTACACTGATAAAGCGCTTATGCAGCTGGAAAAGCTAAAAAGTAAGAAAGCTCAGTTTCTGTTTTGCTTTTCCTTTTTCCAGTATGGAACAAGACAGTGTGTGAATTCCCTATGTGGTCACCTCATATCTTTTTCTTCCAGTGTTAGACTGCAGTCCCATCCTGTCCTCATTCCAGGTTATACTGCTAGAGCACATCATCATGTGTCGACTAGTCACCGGTCACAAGGCAACAGCACTGCAAGAGGTTTGTGCAGCTTCTGTGCCCACTCGACACCATCTTATCGCATAAGACTAAGAAAATTAGCACCGTGTTACTGTGTACACCCTCCAGCAACACTTAAAAACTTTGTAAAGCATTTGCCTTGCAAATGATGTAGATGTATGCAGTGCATGGTCACCAGAAACTCACTGGTTAGTTGTTCATGCTTTGTTCTCTGTTGATGCTTTAACAAATTAGTCCCTTCTGACTGTGGGTGAATGCAGTTACTCATTTTTCCTCTCAGTAAGGCAAGAAAAATGCTATGAATGTAGGATAAGTCACAGATCTCCAGTGTACCTTAAATTCCATGTAAAGACTATGTACACTCATATGTTAGAGCCATTGTAAATTTCCATTGTCTTCCCAACTTTTGTTATATGGCCATTTCCTAAACAGATGGTCCTCTGCTTACTAAGATTGTACATTCTGAATATATATGTGTACGTATAAGATATTGGAGATATGGTCTGCATTGCAGGTTAGGTTTGCACTGAGCACATATGAAATTTTGCATCAGCTCCAAGGTTCCCAGTGATCCATGTGTTTTGGTGGGACTGAAGCTGCTCCACTGTTTTCTTAACTCTGTCAGTACTTGTCTTGTCCCAGATATCCCAGGTTTGCCAGTTGTGCCAGCAGTCTCCCAGACTATTCTCCAATCACGCTGCTCAACTTCACACTTTACTTGTGAGTAGCTTCTTCCCGTTGCCCAGATGCGTAAAACTGTGTACGGATGCAACTTCTGTACTGTTTAAGGACACAGACAGGTAATTTTGAGGACTTCCATTTCAAGATCCTGGAAGATGACAGTTGTAGCCTTGAGCAAGTACTTGTCTTCAAGTAAAGGGTCCATCTGTGTGTAAAACAGAAATTTTTCCCCACTTTCTCTGAGTGCAACAATTATTTTAAATGAATAAGTATTATATATAAGTATAATTAATAAGCATAAAATAAGTGCAAAAGTTAGTTTGTTGGATAATTTGGTAGTCGTTTGACTTGAATTTTACGGTCTTTTGCCAGGGTCTGTATTGCATCTCTGTGAATTGCATGGACAATGCTGAGGCACAGTTCACTACGGCATTGCGGGTGAGTGTACAGGCAGCACTGTTTGAAATTATTGTTCTTTCAGTATTATCTTTACGAGATGCAACCCTTCATCCACAGCAGCTTAGAGATAATGCATAAAGTTCTTACTGAAGTATCTGTTGCAGCTGACCACTCACCAGGAGCTCTGGACATTCATCGTGACAAACCTGGCCAGTGTTTACATCAGGGAAGGAAACCGGCACCAGGAGGTCAGCACTTGTACTTCTGTCAGCATCCCAATATGGTTTTTGTTCCCCAAGTTGTACAGCTGATCTGAGTGATTGAAGTCCAGTTCTGAATGCAGAAATTAGCTAAAAATTAGTTTCTAAAGTACTTTGAGTTGAAAATATGATAACATGTAGTAGTGTTTTAAAAATATATTCTTTTTCCAAAAGTTGTATAGTCTTCTAGAAAGGATAAACCCGGATCAGAGTTTTCCTGTAAGGTAAGAAAATCACTTTTCTTTGGTGTGATGTCCAGTGCACTCACTTTTTAACACCATATGTTTCAGACTTTGGTAGTTTCTTTGCTAAGTAAACAGCAGCTCTTATAATGTAAATGTCATTGAATCCTAAAAGATTCCAAGACTCATTGAAATGCATGAAAAGCGTTTATGGTGTATTCCAAACAAAAGTATGAAGGCATTATTGAGCAAACAGTATCAGTGCATTTTTAGAGGTCAGATGAGATACGCTACCAGTAGATGCTGCATCAGCTCACAATGGCCGGAAGGTGCCAGATCCCAAGACAATGATTCTCTCGTTTACCCCGCGCTTACTGATGCTCTGCCCCTGTCCTACCAGCTCACACTGCCTGCGGGCAGCAGCTTTCTACATCCGGGGACTCTTCTCTTTCTTCCAGGGACGTTACAATGAAGCCAAGTAAGCTTTCTTCTTCCTCCTCTGCTCTGCAGTGAAGCTACAAGATACTTGATGTGTTTTGCAAATGTTTAGACTGTAATGAAAAATTTGAAAAGATGCATTTCCACGTTAGGGCAGCAGGTGGCAGTTGCGGTTGCAGTGACTTTGTAAACACGGGCATGAATGAAGGCATGAATCCTTTACAAGGCTTCTGAACTGCTGTATGAAAGCTGCTGTTACACCAGCTGGAGCCTCAACATTGGTAAAATGCTCTCTTTCTCATTTCAGGCGGTTTTTGCGGGAAACTCTGAAGATGTCAAATGCTGAAGACCTGAATCGGTTAACAGCCTGTTCTCTGGTTTTGCTTGGACATATATTCTACGTGCTGGGAAATCACAGGGTAAGGACAGTCCAGAGGCCCTTGTGTGTTTCCTCACTGCCCCCTGCTCTTTCAGCTTATACCGTCTTACCTGCTTCTACCTGTGAGCAACTGCTTTTGGTGTGAAGTATATACTTTTTTCTGTTTGACGGTCTTTGTCACCATAGTTTTATACACACTGTTTAAATTTGCAATAAGGTACAGTTGTAGGTTTGTCAGCATATAAGGTTATACTTTGTCAAATTTTCTGATTTTTGTTTGTAGTCTTAAGGATAAAGTATAAACATGGCAGTTAATTAAAAAAAGTAGGTTTTTGGTGTCATGCAGCCATTCCCATCTTCTCCAGGAGAGCAACAATATGGTCGTCCCTGCCATGCAGCTAGCCAGCAAGATCCCTGACATGTCTGTGCAGCTCTGGTCCTCAGCTTTGCTGAAAGGTAAATAAGTTTCCTGCTCTACTTCTCTCAATAACCCCAGATAAGATAAATAATGGGGATTTTCATGAACTACAGATGAAATATGACCAGTTTTGTTAGAAGTCATGTTTGTATAGTTTGACAGATCTGCTGCGCAGTTATTTCTTTTACTTCATCAGTTGCAAGTGAGGCCACTGTCCAGAAGAGGTCGGTGTGATTATGCTCGGCAGTTATTGCTGCTTGTCCTTGCAGACCTGAACAAGGCTTGTGGAAACACAATCGATGCACACGAGGCAGCACAAATGCACCAGAACTTTTCCCAGCAGCTGCTGCAGGACCACATCGCTGCATGCAGTCTGCCAGAACACAACCTCATCAGTGTGAGTAGCAGCCCTTCACTCATAAGAAGCAAGATTAAAAAGGCCTAGGACCTTCAGACCCCCATTTGGAGTTGTTTTTCTTTCTTTTAATAAATTTTATTAATATCGTCTTTGTCACTGCTACGTTATATAAATTTCTTTCTACAGACAGGCAGCTGAAACGTGCATTGAAACACATGCAGGTGGTGTGTTTTGTCTTATCACTGTATCTGAGACTTACTGAAACTCCTCGGTGAATAAATAGAGGTGCGATTAAATAGTCAATTATGGCTTTTTTAATTAACCAGATGTGTTAATCATGTTTGCGTCACATCGATGGCTTCGTTGTGGCCACGGTATTTACAGTGGAACACTTTTTAGTATGTTTTTCCCCTGCAGTCCTCTATTGCCCTGCAGCAACCTCTTATTTCCCTGCCCTGCTGTTTGAAGGTGACTTCAATCTTGCTTCGTGTTTGTGAAATTAAAATAAATTGGAATCCAGTCCACAGTGGATCCAGTCTCACACCAGTGTAAAGAAATTTTGACACCCTCTGTTGTACGACCTGTTGGTGAATAAAATGAACGATTTCACTGTATTAAGTTTTTATTGACTGTTGTAGTGGCTGAACCTAAAAAAAAGTTTCTTGGTTATAGAGACGTCCTGTTTATAAATGAGCATTTTGAAGCTCAGCACTTTTAAAGGTTGACATGTGTTTGCTTACAGGTGGCTGTATCTTTTGTCTTCACTGTAGACCAACACAGTTTTTGGCTTGTGTGTCTTACAGTGGACTGACGGTCCTCCTCCAGTGCAGTTCCAAGCCCAGAATGGCCCCACCACCAGCCTGGCCAGCCTGCTTTGAGGTGTGTGTGTGTGAGTGAGGGTGAAGGAGAGGGACCAGGAGGCTCCTTCACCAGAGGCTTGGCAAAGACTCACAAGGGCTCTACTGCCTCTGCCCGAACTGTATGTCTAGTTCTTCAGATGTTACCTGAGGATGTTCCTCAGGGTCGGCAGACAGTGGGGGGGGGGGGGGTTCTGGTTTTAGGTTCCCTTT
>UFQX01000050.1:431193-462995 GCA_900497675.1 Arapaima gigas
GGGGGGGGGGGGGGGGGGGGGTTCTGGTTATAGGTTCCCTTTGTAGTTGTGTGGCCAGGAGATGGATAATAAAATGGCCAGAAAGCGGGAGACGCAGCAGTGGCCAGGAGAAGCAACCCTACCTCACGAGGATAACCTCCGACTCATGACGTGGAAGGTGCCGGCAGTGCTCCGGCCGAGACGCTCGCCTTCGGGGAGGGGTGACAGCAGCATGCCGAAAGGAGTCTGCAAGGGGGGGCTCGAACATGGGTGGAGTTCATAAAAACCCTGCATTATGGCCGCACTGTAAACAGCTTGGGAAACAAACAACTGGCTGCAGTAACACTAGTCAAACGCAAAACTTCCTGCCACTGAAACTCCTGTTTTCCAGCGGCCATAAAAAAAAAATTTTAATACCACTAACTTTCTGGGTTTTACACTGTAGGAAACTATTTTTTACTTATTTTTGTATGTAGTTACTTTTTTGCTGCATATATGAAACCTGGCTGTACTACAGTTTTACAGATATTACTGAAGAGAGGAGAACAGCATAACCATTGTATAATTTATTTACGTTTATATTTTTGTAACTATAGAGAAACAATTTTAGAGCTTGGTTTACCTTGTCTGACTGCTTTTTTTGCATATGCATGCAAAAGAGATTAAATTTATTAAAGCTATTGTGTTTGAGGTCTCAGTAGTGTAAAGATGACTTATTTTCTGAAGTTTTAAACAAGTATAAATATTAGCACAACTTGTCATAAATCTTAAGTAGGAGAAATAATTTGCCTGGCTGTCACTTTATATTAATGGAATCATTTGACTGTTGCGATCATATGTGTACATATATAAGAATGACATTTTAGTTTCTGTAATGATGTCTCCCAGAGGGTGGAGTCGCTTCTGTGCCGTGTGTTGAGCAGTGGGGGGGATGAACACAGCAAGCCGCTTGCTGGCCGGCCGCTCAAGTGCAGTTCCTTGCTCTGTCGGCGTTCCGCTCATTTGCTTGTCCAATTGAACCTTTTTGTAACTTTTTTTAAATTTAACGGCAGGAATTTTTATTCTCCTGGCACATCTGTAATAAACTTTTCAAGACTTTATGTATCTCCTCTCATTTTTCTTACACGAAATGTATGTTTGTCAATTTCAGGAGCACTTTTACAAAAACAAGTGTAAGCTTTAATTTGCCTAATTATCCAATGGGAAAAAAACTGGATAAATTTTTAAACGTTTAGATATTTGTATGCATTAGAATAACTAATGCATATCTTTGCCTTTAAAATGTTCATTTGACCATTTGAAAAACAACTTTTTAATCCTGAAACTGGTGTCATGTTAGATGTTTGAAAGGCCCCATGTTGACATAAGTTGTTTTTAAAAAAAAAAATAGATCTAAATTCCAGAATATTTATTTTAATTACAGCAACATCCTAGTATTGTGTTTTCCACTTAATGTGTTTCCTTTTTCAGGTGATGCTATGAACATTTTCTTAAAACTGGGGAATCACTCTTCTCGACAGCGGGGTGGGGGGATAAAATGGCTGTTTCTGCAGTAGGGAGTTTGTCAAGTCAAGGCACTGAACTCTGGAGAAGTAAAGAACAAGCTATTGTACTGTTTGTGTTTTGCTGTGTACAGGTTCATTCCCTGGTTTGCAGCAGGTCACGTTTCCAAATGTAAAGACCTGCTGAGTGCTTGTGTAGTGCTTACTCCCAGGTCAGGCTTACTCCCAGGTCAATTTTTGTGAGCATAACTGCATTACATGCAGCAAAGTTTCCCTGAAGGCAGGCAAGAAAACTGAATTCTGGCCCTGTTATCCACATCCAAAGGCTACTTAGACTACAGTGTCGTAGTTTGTAAATGAAGGTCATTAAATTGGTTTTTAGTAGTGCATTTGTCAATAATTAAAATTCTCCCGGTGTCAGTTGTGCTGTTAATACTGGCACAGTAGGAGGGTGTTCAATGTTCCCCTTAATGTTCAAGCTGCAATTAGTCTCCCCGGTAATTAATCTGAGCATCTTTCCAATCAGAGTATTTTTTTATTCCCCCAATGTATGACATATTCTCAGTTGAGCAGCTGCACATGTATAAGCAAAGTAAATACTTACAGGCCAGATGTGTAGACAAGAGTTTCTCAGGTGTAATTTGTCTTGTGCTGAGTCTATAATTTTCACTGTCATCACAATTCAAAGGCAGTTTCTTCAAGGGCTTCTTCACATTGATCTTCCAGTTCCATCAAGTGCTCAGCTATAACTGCAGTCTGGGACTGTGCGGTATGGAGCCCGTCATTCCACAGAGACGGAGATCATTTACGAGTAAAGTGCAGTACTGCTCCTTCAAGGCTGCTGCTGATGTACCCAGCAGTTGGTGCCCCAGCAAACGGGACTTAACATCAGGCTGTTTAATGCTCAAATTGTACAGAACTGAAATCCTAGAGTCTATTGACTTCTGGCAAGGCAGTAAAATTTAGATTTTAAGTCTTTGAATGTACCATGAATTCCTCTCTGTACCAGGGCATTTTGGAGGATTACATCCTAAGCATGTTGGTAAATTTATGATCTGGTGACTAAAAAATAAAACAATTGGAGTTCTGTGAAGGACAAGTCAAAGAGCAGACCTCCATCCAGCTGAAGGTGTTCTGGTGGGATCTGAAGATAATACAGCAGCGAATAAACAAACACTCTGAAAAATCATGATGTTCAAGAAGTGGGCCTCTTCGTGTGTTTACGAAATTACCCCCGGATGGGTTGCCGGTGCACTCAGTGGCCACAGACACATAATCACACCTTTTGGGCAATTTAGTGTGAAAAATTAAGCTGAAATTAATCTTTGAACTGTGAGAGGAACCTACATAGATTGAGCTGGATTGGAACTCATACCCAAAGAGCCCAGGTGGTGTGAGGCTCCAGTGCTACTCCCTAAGCCACCATGGCACCTTGATTCATGAATTTATACAGAAAATAATGACTTCCATTTGTTCTTGTTAAAAACTACTTGGTTCCTGTTTGTGCCATAATCTTTCTCAGTGTTGTCTGTCTTAAAAAAAGAATTGTATACTCCATGTCAGTTCTCCACGCAGCTACTTGTGTAACCCACATAACTGTGGTTTCAGACCATCTGACTGCACTTTGAGAATCGAAGCTCTATATCTGGTGCTTTCAGTCAGTAAGGGAAATGTCCTTTGTTCTTCCACAATTTTATGTTGCTTTGAAGAAATGCCTCTGTTAAATGAATAAATGTAATTGTAGTGAATAATGGGATGTACTTATATTTTCATGACTTCAGCTCATTCCTGCGATGGACTGGTGTCCCATCCAGGGTTTGCTCTCCTAGCCCAGTCACCCAGTGATCCCAGGATAGGCTAGACCAAAAGAACCAGGACATTTCTACTCTTTGATTTGTTCTTTTGTTTGAGTAAATAATGACAAAGTGATGTTTGTTTTTGTCATATGAGGTTAGATTTATGTGTTACTATGCCTGAACGAGGACTAGGTGAGGGTTATATCTAATATGTAAAATCATAGAACTAGAAGAGGTCATACCTTGTTTTTCCACTGCATTTTCTCACTGCTTTTTACTGATATAAACCCATCCCTAACCTAATAGGGTGCATTTTTGTTAAATCACCCTGTTAGAAACATTCCCCTTGTCATGTGATGGAACTACTATTTCTTTTGAAAAAATGATTGATTCCCAAACAACAAAATGCCAGCTGAAGTTCATTACAATAAAACACTAAAAGGTATTTTTTTTTGGAATGACAGTTATAACATCAATGTATGTTATAATATTTGTGACAAAAATTCTCAATAATCAATGGTAGGAAGGAGAGGGTGTGAAACAAGATACATATCTCTGTGTTTATAAAGCTGAATCACTTTGTTCTTTATGCACGACTTTGTTTTTCAAGCCACAGACTTGAAGTTTGACACGCAGGTACTTCTTGCCCAAACACATGCACTTGCAGTCATGCACACATTAGTGAAGTGTGCCTCCAGGCAGTTTCCAGCTGATTTGTCAGGATGAAGACAAAAGGGCTACTTCACAGACAAAAACCCAGGGTGTATTTCTTTCCTAAAATGTGTGATACAAGTGGTAACCTAATGGGCCAAAATGCTGGTAAAGAGAATAAAAAACATTATATGAGTAAAGGGTATATTCTCAGAAATTCATCAGTTATAGAGGTTTTTCACTTTAGCAGGACCCATTTTGCAAAGGATGAGTGTAATGACTTACAGGTTTGTGTCCCTTCCCCACTGGTTCCATAGACAAATCATACAAAACAATCACAGTTATATATTTTACAGTTATACTGATGCTCTGTGGATATTGTCAGCACAGTCAGGTGTACAGATTTTATTGATACATGTTTTCCAGTCGGGCTGGTCCATCACCACAGAGTAGCAGTCAAAATTATTTAAGTTAAAATCTGAAATGACACTGATGAAATGATGTTTGCCAAATATTGCTATATATTTATTAAATATAAACATACAGTAAAATGTGCCAAGTTTCTGTGAATATGTCATAATTAAATATGGTAATTGCAGGAAGCCCTTTAAACCCTCAGTGACCAAACAAAATGGGATGTGTTGCATCAGCTCCGAAGGGGGGTCATTGCCTTTTAGCAAGGTGGCCAGGCCTGCCAAAGTCCCATGCAGCCTTAGATCTTAAAGCTGACCACTGGAAATCGAAAGGCATGTGGTGCAAGCACTTTAAACGTTCTGGTTTATCTTCCCACCTGCAGGGTAGCCAAGAGAAGGCTTACATGGTCCTTCTCAAACCAATACAGCATCTCTGCTGGGGGGGCAGCCTGCAGTGAGAATCAAACTGCCGTTTCCCATGCTGAAGGTGACAGGCTTTATACGTCACCTTTGTATGGCCCTTGCAGACTGCTGTAGCTCTAAAGCTTTCACACAGTGTCAAGAGGTCCAGTTACAGCTTGAATGAACATTGGACTGGACAAGACATGTGATCTCAGCAACACTGAATGTGTTACGATGTCTGCTGGCCACTGCTCTGCTCCCAGCGGCTTCTGTGATGCAGGATCACTCTTCCAGAGATAGATTCATTATAGGATGCACACTTTTTCTCTTATCACCAAACCACTGTTCTGCAGACAGGTTTATTATATTCTACACAGTGCATAAGAATATTCATCGATGCATAAACCTATTACAGTGATATTGTTGGCATAATACAGTATATGTGCTGAGCAACCAGCATTTAATTCAGTTTAAAACTATAAAAAAGCCCTTCTTCAGGGTTGTGCTGGAGCTGTACTAACTCAATTATTGTTGAAGGAGCTACCAGTGCTGAGATCTTATGGGAAATTCTGTTTTTACTTGCTACCTAGTAGCTGTGACATATATGATCACATGGCATATTTACACTAAAGGTTAAAAAGGCACATTCTGCTTAATCCAGGCCAGATAACCTTAAAAACGTCTATTTTGTGTGATTCGGCGTAATGTGTTGGGGGATCAAGATTGATCTTCAACCACGATTGTAAAAACAGTTGCGCAATACAGTGATGCTTATTAGGTAATAGGTGTATGCTGAGCATGTGGACTGAAAGGGCACACTTCCTGCCAAATAGTGAGTCCTGAAGACTGTGACAGGGAGGGGTACTTCCTGCATTTTTACTGTACTTGAGCGAGGATCCAGTTCAGGCTGTCATGTTGTTTGTGTCAACCATTTGCCTGCAGCGCTGTTAGGTCTCAGCAGCTCTGAAGTGTTGGCAGACCACAGGTTAACTGCTGGTGAAGACATAGGAGAGAAACACCCTGATGATAGGTTTAGCATTTCGAGTTTTATGATCTTTTTTTTTGAAGGTTTTGGCTGCTTACATTTCTTTTCAAGCTTTGGAAACTTTGCTCAAGCATTTGTTTCTGAGGTGTTGTCCTTAAAACCAGCAGTGAAGGTGTCTAATGGCATTCGTGTTGATGTACTTATAGTGAATTGGTGGAAGTTTTGTAAAGTTGTAAAACAAAGCATGAGATTATTTTTCCCCTCAGCAAAACTTTATTTTTTGTTTGCTAAACAACAGAGAAGAATTTGGTCACAACCAAATAGAGACAGAACCAGGGTACTGAGCAAAATATATAAGATGCTGAACAGAACTGAAAGGCAAAGGGTTATAATATTTATGACACCGTCTCAGACGATCCACAAAGGTTACCAGTTCTTCCAAAATTCATTCAATTTATTTAAATGGCAGAACATTAACTTTTTAATTTAGGCATTGGAGTCAACTACACATTTGTGAAAGGAGCTTCTGATGTGGCTCAGAAGGGCACAGATGATTTTTTAAAATTTGTTTTTGTAAATAGCTGAACGAATACAGTTTCACTAAGTTTATATCCTATCACATTTCCTGCATAAATGTGAATAAAGTGCCCAAGATGGCCTTAGATTAAGAACATAGCTGAGATGTATCCTAACGTAACCCGGAAGTATCGTAATGAGCGTTATGTCCTGTTGTCTCTGGACTGTCCAACTGGAAGATTTGTTTTTTTTATCTAAGGCTATAAAACTCTAAAGTCACATTCTGCAAGTAAAAACATAACTTCATATATCTGCAGTCATTCAAAGCACCTTAACTGCATATTTAATAGTATCCTGTAAACCTCAATAATCTTTGAAGACAAAGAATGGTCCTTTGCACAACTATAGCTTGTTAAGCTTCTAAATCACACACATTTGAGAGTTTTTTTGTGAACTTGGGGATCTGGATCATTTTATTTTCTAATGGACTGCATTTTGTGATTTAAACTTTTACAGGCCGCTGAGAGACCTTATGACCAATGTTAATGATCACTGTGTCTCTGTAATGAGACTGGAGTTTACCTTTGGTTATACTTTGAAAGTCAGTCGTGGTTAAGAGGAATTCCACGAATGAACAAGCACCCTGGACTTTTGAGCCAAGTACGAAGAGAATAAAACCTTCATCACTTTCAAGAAGGAAACTAAAGGTGAATGATGGAGGGTATCTTTTACTGTGGTTTCACCTTAGGTGTTATCGCTGAGTCTGCATTTCTTCAAAAAAGTGTTTCCATCTACAAATATCCCTGCAGCTCAGCCAGTGTGACAGCGATGCTGCTTCTCACTAACCGAAAGGAGTTACTAGTATAAAAAGGATGATGGTAGAATAAAGGGTGCAGGTTACAAGTGACTGAATGACACCGTTTTTTTGTCCCCGTTCCCTGTCCCTCTCTCTGGTGTGTGTGAGTGAGTGAGGAGGAGTGAGGGGGGGAGAGGGGGAATTGGGGGGGGGGGTTGCTGCAGTCGCCGCTTTGCATTGTCAGCCTGAATAGAGATGCTGCAACTATTTTTTTTTCGCTTTTTTGGTGATGGTCACTAGTTGTGTTTTCTGGGTCCCCCTGGCGTTCCCAGTGCGCATGCCCAGTGTGGTGACGCCGCGGTTCCATGTGTGAGAAGCGCATTATTTGGCAACCGGAGAAGCAGCGGGGAGGGTTGATAAAGGGGGATCCCCGGGATATTTTTTTAACAGAAATACGGGGGTAAATAGTTACCCAAACCGTGAGGAAGACCAAGATAGAAACACGTGCAGCACCACCTCTACTCCGTAAGTTAAATGTGTACATAAAGTTTTGCTTGGAGGGGAGGGGGAGTGTAAAAGGCTACTCATTGTGAATTACACCGAGCCGAGGGGAAGTTTGTCTCCCTGCGCGGTGGGCGAGTGCGGCGCCATGGCGCGCGTGCGGACGGCTCGCGAGCCGCGTCATTAACGCGTCTCTCCGGGTCGCAGAAAATAAGTGGCCGCCGGCTGACGGTGGAAAAAAGTGGCGAGAATCGGCAGAAACTTCAACCGGCAGACGCTTTCAATGCGGGGCACGTTCTGGGGCTGCTAGCGCACTTGTTACTTGTACTGGGGGAGTTTGAACTGGAGCGATTTGAGGTTGAATTTGGCAGTGCGTGTGCAGGGGGGTCGGATGGCTCTTCGGGGCAGCTGGCCGTCGTCTGGAAGCTCGGCTCGGTCCTCTGGGTTGGTTTTTGGTCCGTCTTCAGTCAGCCCAATTAGTTTAGGAACAGTGTGTCTAGTTTGTGACTCGATGTTTTGCTGGGTATCATTTTTGAAGTAGTGAGTGTGTGGAAAGTTGATCCGTGTGTTTGGTGTTGAGGCGCCGTTGCTCGTGGCGAACTAGCTGGCCGTAGGTAGCTACCATAACCCGACTAACGAGCAGTAATCCCCCCCACCTAAACAGAGTGCCAGTTTGAGGCGTTTGAAGAAGCGAAAAGTTGGTACCTTTCATATTTTTAACTCAAACCTCGTTTAACTCTTTAACCTTTCGTGATATTTTAATGAGTCAGCTGTGGATTTATAACAGTAATTAACCGGTGTTATAACAAGCATTTGGTGGCGTAATAAACTGTATTTGGTGGTGGTGGGGGGGTCACGGCAAGAATTTTGATGAGTGATAAAGGGGGGTTCAGTGGTGGCGTAATGGTGGACAGTGTCTGTGTTCCTCAGCTTTGGCCCCCAGTCGTGGCACTTAACCCGATTGGCAGTTTGTCTGTGTTGCTGTCAGAATAAAAGTCCCCACGTTCTTCCTAAATGCGTTGCTCCCAATTCAGCGGGCGGTCTTGCTCTTCCTCATCCTCTTAAAGGTGTATACACACACACACACACACACACACACACACACACACACCGTACGCACGCACGCACAGACGTCATGGCACACTGATCTGAACGTCTGATACTGAGCCCTGTATTCTATGCTTCTCACTGATCTTTATTTTTCAGAACGGACATCTAGTAACTACTCAGTTCATTTGTTTATATCGTGACGTTTTTTTCCACAAGCTTTGAAACTGTACTTACAGAAAAGTGATGAATATTTAAATTCTGGATTTTATTGCACATATTGGGTCTGCAGTTATTGTTGATGGATGGACATACAGTATTCTAGTTTTCCTTGTGTAGGTTTTATTTTACACTTTCCTAACACTGTTAACATGTGTAAAAGATATTAATGGAGTGAAAATCGCACTGATGTTATGTGATAAATTCTCACCAAGGACTAAAGTTCCATATTTTTTATAATGTTTGAGCTAAGATGAAACCACTGTTAAACTTAGAAATGGTTTCTGAGTTTCTCATTGTTTTGCCAGAATTGTTCATACCCATTAATTTGTGTAATTTCTGATTTTTCAATAGAATCTTGCTGCCTGATGAATAAATGAATGTACTTTGTTTAGCCTGTCTGCTGTATCTGGTGCTAATGCTGTGGCCTCAATACAGAGGGCTTGGGTGAGGCTTATGGGTTTTAATCTCAATAATTGTGGGTTTAGAACACAATTTGTGCCTTCAGAGGTACAGAATTACAACCTGCCTGGGTCTGTGTGATGTGTACAATTTGTTTTGCACAAAGCTGAAGCTGGTGCTGGTCTCCTGTATCTCACCACTCTGTGGAGCAGTAGCTAGGGCTGCTGGGGTTTGGCCTGAGCTCAGAAGGGCCACTAAGTCATTGTCCAATGGGATTCTGGTGATTCTCAAGTCTGAAGGATGTCCCTTGGTAAGATTTGCCTCATTGACCCAGAGTGGTAGAATGTTGTCTCCAAATGCCCCACTATTGTTTTTTGAGCCTTCATTTTCTTTTTAAGGTGGTTTACAAAATACTGAGCACCTGTAGGGTTTGGACTGTAGGGGCTAGGTCCTTTCCTAAGTTAGTGATTCAAGATTAATCAGACTTCTCAGCACAAGCTCACTGTCTTTTTAACAACTAATGATTAGAGAAATAGCCTCCCCCATAACTACATATTAATCTGTGTTGACTTTTTCCAGTTGATGGATGGCAGTCAAGAGCTTGATTAATTCTTCCCTCAACTCCAAATGATTTTGAACTATGGATGCATATTTCTGAAGGATGCTTATATCGAGGCTGATGTATGACTTGTTCAGGCTGTTGGGACTCATTCTATGAGGTGATGCCACCTATTCAACCTAGAGACTTGGGTGACACCCCCTTGAATACATGTATAAATTTTGTTCTTGTTTACAAAGTCTTCCACCTATTAAATGAATAAAACAGTTCAAACTAAGTACCTGTACAAAGAGCGGTCACTTAACTGCATGGGAGCAGTTGAATTGTTCATAAATATTTCACCTGAGTTTAGTCATGAGATAAGATAAGGTTCAGTGGCTGGATCAAAACAAAACTTTTAAACAAATTTTTGTTTAATTTTAACAGTAGTTTTTGTGCCATATTTAGATTTATTCTTGTCCCTTCAGCAGTTGATTTTCATTTTAAAAGTACTACTTTTGTCTAATTTTCATGAATTGAGTTAATTTAGCTTTGAAGTTTGGGAAAGAAAAGAATATCATGGAGAATTGTACCTTCTGACCTTAAGATTTGAAGTTCTGGAATGGGCCAGATCATCTGCGTGCAGGTAACGGGTTTTGGTTTTTACCTGAGATGTCACATGGCTGCTTGCTGTACAACCACAGCAGTTTCCTCTGTAATGGCATGTGGAGTCTACAAAGCGCCTTTCTACACGTTTAGTGCAGGACATGATTTGCCATCAATTACCAGAGCATTTATCTAAAAGGCTTTATTGAGGGTCTTCCTGAAGAGATCTCTATAAGTTGCAGAAGCACTTATTTATTATGCTTCTCAAAAACTGTATAATGGAAGTAAATGATTCCAATCCCAGAATCATTGGGCAATAGGTTATGAAACTAGCCCTGGATGGGACATCAGTCTATTGCAGGGTGTGTGCACACTATGGACAATTAAGAATGACTGGTTAAATTGAAACGCATGTCTTGGAACTGTGGGAGGAAACCTGAGCACCTGGAATAAACTCATGCAAGACATGGGGGGAAGATGTGAATGCCACACAGCCTGAGCTGTATTCAAACCCACACCTGACCAGCCACCCCCATTCCAAACGTTCAAGGTGAATATCTCAACATTTTACTGGTTAACAATTAAAATATATACTTTGTATTGTTTTCGACATTGCCATTATACTTGGGAATTTAATGGAAAATTGTGCTTGGATCTGGATAACAAAACATTCTTCACTTTCAATCAGTGGGGTTGAGTATAACCTAAAGGCTGATTGGGGGCTTATAATTCCGCTAAGAGAATGTCAGGGATGATGGAAGTTGAATGGTGTTTTAGAAATACTGTCTGTAGTTTCCTGTTTTATACATGCATTATGTTGTGTGATCTTGGGCTTTAGTCTGTCATAGCCATCTATAGAATGGTCCAAATTGCAGTCAAGTTTGAAGTTTATCTCCGTGTGCTGCTGAAATGGAAGAATAAACCATATATACACTGTGTGCTTAAATCAACTTTTCAGATGTGGCTTTGGAGTAAGGGTACAGTATAGCTTGTGCAACAATCATTATTTCATAACCAGCTGGTTTGGTGATGCTGTAGGTGCCTCTAAACAGAAGGCCTTACACTTGCTTGTTTGCTGGAGTAGGGCTTCCTGGAGTGTGGTTAGGAAGGTCTGGGACCACCCAGCTCCTGTCCTGCTTAGTTTACAGTGCAGCAAATGGTTCATTAAGACTGTGTCAATACTCATTTGATATCTGGTGTGAGCCCCTTAAATTTTATTATATCCATGTGTTTAATGAAGAAATACTTGCCTTGACAAGGAGCCTGGTGTACAGTGTACGGCAAACCCTAAATGTGACCAGCAAAATATTAGTTGTAAAAATGGTTGAAGTTTTGGTTGCCTTTTGAACTAGAAAAGTAGTGGATAATTTCAACCTTTGGCTTAAATATCTCTTATGAACAGCTGATTCATAAATACACCTCACCATTATCTTTACAGGAGGAACCACCTGAGGTTTTCCTCTTGGTCTCAGATTGTCTGTTATGACAGTTTACCAACATTTTAGCACTGTTTTTGCTGTAGTGTTAATCTTATTTCATAAATATTTTGAAAGCCAAATCCTTTTGAGTTGGCACCCTTTGTTTGTCAGCTGTGTTTGTTGTGGTCTGGTAAATGATATTTCCACTGTTTTAATACCGACTGAGGTAAATTACTATATATACTTGCCCATGACACTGTAGAGGGTTTACATACTGGTCACCATTTCTGAAGTCTTCAAATTGCAGATCACTGTGTTACTTTTAAAGTTCTCCAAAAAAGATAAATGGCTGCAACCTTTTTGATTCCTGAAAGCCTGAGGTCAGAAAAGGTCTTCCTGCTTTCTTGGGTGTTTTGTAAAGGCCCCTTATTCTGTGTGATGGGCAGTTGATCTGAAGTGCTGTGGGCTGGCTGTTAGAGAAGAAAATGCTCCATTGAGCCTCAGAGTGCTGAGGCTAGTGGCAGGGGGGCACACGCCACTCTGCTTCCTACGATGGCCATCATTTCCCCTGTTGACATTGTGCTCTCTGGAAAAGTGAGCAGTAATGCATCCAGACTGCCTTGATTTGGCTGGGTAAGATCTGTTCTAATAATATGTTCTAATATTCTGTCAATGAATTTAGTTAAGGTGTTTTAATACCATGAGGTACAATGCTAAATGCTCATTACCACCCATGTTTTTGTATGTTTCTGTCGTCAAGAATGTCAGTTTGGTTATAAATTTCCCCTCAACTACAGGTGGATTGTTCTATATCATTCTTTTCCTTTGGACAGTTTTAATATATATAATAGAACTGAATCTGGTACCCTCAGTAGTACAACAGCACAGCCACTACTGGAGGGTTTTTTAAAAACCTGGATGGTCCTTTTTAACAACTTTGTTCCAAAGTTGTCTTTACTGAAGGCAGCAGGAAATTACATACTTCTATTTTTCTTAACATATTTTTTGCAGGCCAGGTCTACTTTATGTAATTGCAGTTGATAAATATGCTTATAGTTTCAGAGAAGAAGCCAGGTGGTAAGGGGTGTCACAATGGTACCATTGAATAGTTAGAAGGGTTTTCTGGTAAGTGTCACTGAGATTTTGAATTTTATAATGAGAGAAGCTCAGGATTCACTTACTGCACCCTCACTATTGCAGGTCTTCAGCTACTTTGGAGGTCTTAGCTTGTGTGGCCAGGGCAGTGGAACCATGGGAAGCTATTCTGCCCTGCATGTGCAGTGATACACCTGGTCACCTGAAGGTCTGCAGAACCACTTTTATGAGATTTATGCTTTCCTTATTACTCAGAACGATCACACCCTGTCATCGACTTTTATTATATCCATAAAAATATATTTCTGTGTTAAATTTTCAGATTCTTGTATGTAATCTGTGGTGAATTACTTGAATAGTGATGAACTCTGTCATTAAAATGACCACTCTGCTTAGCTGGTGGTTCTTGGTGTAGGAGGAAAAATAAGACAACCAGAAAAGTGAGTAACCGTGTAAGAGAAATGATGCAGCGAGTTAGCTTTACCCATTTTATGATAAGGCAAGTTTGTGCACACACTCCTTTGTTGTCCCATGAGGCCTTTGGGATGGAATATTTTCACTTTGGTCTACTGTTTACTGCAGTCTATTTTTGGTGACCCCTGCATTAAGGTAGACACAGCAGCACCCCAAATGGAGGCCTGATAGCCCTGCACAGAACTGTTCTTTCTCAGTAGCAGGACCGTCAGTCCCAGTGACTGTGTGTGTTGCAAATGGGTGGTGTGAAAGTGCAGCAATGGATGGCTTGGTGAAGCTGTCAGATGTTTCTCATGTTTGTGACAGCCTGGCAGGATGTGGCCACACTTATGTAGACAGCAGTAGAGTTCAGTTCACCCAGCAAACCTGGAGTCCAGAAGCAGTGATGAAACAAATGGACATGAGAAGTTTACACTCGGTGTACGTAGACTGCAATTTGTTTGGATGATGTACTGGGCAGTAGGTGCCTTGAGATTGTGTACAGTTTCCTCATGGTCTCAACATGTTTGCTGCTGTTCGCCTGTACGTAATGGTCATAAACGGTGTTACAAATAATTAGGGAACCTCAACTACAGAATAATTTAAGCATCTGTGTCCTCCATACTGTTTGTGTTAATGGTTGTTCTCTGCACATGGAGAAGCAATTAACTTGATTATTTTTGTTGGTTGTGTGGCTGTTAGTCAGGTGAGGGCTGCTGTAGATTTTCCTTGGGGAAATGACCACCTGCTATGGAGCCTTATGGCCTGATAGGGGCAGATTCTGTGAGGCACTTGAGTCTGGTTGTTTGAATCCTGCTTATAAGTGTCAGCCAAATGAGATATGAATGAAGAATAATGTATGCTAAGGTATTTAAATGCTGGTGCGGTGTCTGCATTTTTTTTTTTTTTTTTTTTTTTGAAAGGTCAGGGTTTATAATACCAAGCAAGAAGGTTGTTTTCGGATAATATTCTCAAAATTACGTTAGCTTTGGGAGTTGGTGTGTATGCAGAAGAGAAGCTGAGAAGCTGAAATTAGAAATGCAGGTCATGCTGATGTGAAGGCAGTATTTGTCAGTGCTGTTCTGTTGCTGTGTATTGTTCTGGCATTTCACTGATGTGGCGTTTTTGTGAACTACTTCTTTAACTTTTACACAATAACATACTATTAAATAAATGCTGGAAACTATCTGTCCACAGTAGATGAACTTCTACACTGTGCAAAATCTTTCAAACTAATATTTCCAGTAGGACCAGTTCACAAGGAATCCCTCATCAGCATTATTCTGCTTGGCAGTAGACTGCCAAGACTGCTGCTTAGTTTTTACCTTAAAGCTGTCAGGTGAGGAGAATGTTTATGGATGTATTGCTGGTGCAGCATAAGGTCCAAGAAAGACTTTTGATAAAAACATGTTTCAGTTCTTACATTTAGAAGTTGCTGTTTTAGATGCTCATTTTGTTTTTTCTGTCTTGTTGCAGCTGTAGGGTTGAGATTTGAATCTGTGACCCTCACTCATACAACCTGTGACTTTTACATAAATTCACCTTTTTATCAACTCTTACTAGAATGTCATGTAAAAGTAACAGACTGTATGGTTCATTCAGCTAGTCAGGGCAGTGTGGTTGGTGGGGCACACAGTTGACAAGGGCCGTATTTCACTGTCCTGTAGGCGGCCGCCGCTTCTAAGTTACTCCTGATAAATGTTACATGATGTGAAAAGGTACAAGTTTGCATATAGTTTGCAGTATCTGAACTTCCTGGAAACTCGAATGAGGGTAACTTCTCAGACATCTTGAAACAAAATAAGGGATAATGCCATTAGGTACTAAATGGCTCAACTTTGATTTTAAAATACAGTCAGCCCTCATAAGAATCCTGTATAGCGAAAAGCTACAGCTTATGAAAATACAACCCCCCCCCCATACAGTGGGCTTATTTGGTACAATGACAAGTTTATAACTGCATAATCAATTTATAGTACAGCTCCCCTCCCTGGTTATTGTTTCAACACCAAAGCAAAGTAAATGTGCTGTAAACATGGGGGCAGTTAACATTACAGGATGCATTCTTTAACTGTGTACAGAAACCTCATTATGCTTAGTGTGAGGTGACTTGGGAAAACTCCTGCCTATCATTCAAAAATCTTGATCAGTCAACTGCATCAATGGAAATCTAAACAAGACTAAAACCTCAGACTCAATATATGACTGTTTTCTTACCTGCAATTATTAAACCAGTTGTATTGCGGTTTTATTTCTACTGTACCGATTCAGGGTAAGTATCTTGCTCAAGTATACTACAGATGGAGTGGGATTTGACCCTGGGTTCTCTGAACAATTAGCAATTGGCATACAACTGTCAGTCATTTAAATTCATTCATAATATGAATCCTCTTAGGTGTTTGTAAATAAAGCCTTAATCTCATGATAATGCTTTGTCTAACTACGCAGCACCTTTAGCAGCAAAGCGTCCATGTGCTCTGCAGAGTGAGACATGCTATGATGTGAACTTTATCTTGTAAACATCCATGAGCTGAGTTGTCAAAATACCTGTTTTACATACACTATGGTTGTAGGGTAGATTCTGGACCAATGCAAATCTACACTAGACAGGCAGTTGATATCAAATGAATGAACTGAAATAAATAGATGGCATAGAAATTATTTTTGACAAATATCATTTAAATGTGTTGGTCTGATAAATGCCTTTTATTCTGATATATTAATACTTGGTTCCCAAATAAGGTCACCTATTTATCTTTTCTGTAAGATAAGTAATAAATAATGTATCTTCCTCACAATGGGGAATTTTGCCTAATGTTGATTTCACGGTATGAATTAACCTCATTATGTGAGGAATGGATGTAATGGTTTTGGCTGGATAGCCACTTCAAGCTATATTACAGTTCAGTGTTACAGAATTACCTCCCCCAGCATATGTAGTGCATACTGAGTATTTTACCTCTCCTGTCCTCTCATACCTGTCCTCAGTGTAACCATTTAACCTAGTTCACCAGTGTGTGAAATTTGTGGTGAAGCTGGAGTGTAAAAGATTTCCTTGCAGTGGTAAAAGCTTAGGTAAAACACTGATCCAGAACTTTCTCGGAGCTGCAATGTGTACCAAAGCCGATCAATAATTTGTGAAGAAACAAGCCACAGTGCTGCCATCCAGCCCCCTCTCCCAAATCTCCAGCAAGATAACAATAGCTTCCACTGTGTGTTGACTAGCCAGTGCTGACATGGCAACTCTGGGCCTCCCTGGGTGCCATGGCCATGCAAACACAGCAGTGGCTCTTCAGTATAGCAGAAGAACCACATGGCTGTCTTGTGTGACAGTAGGTCCCACCATCAAGCCGATGACATCAGCAATGCAGCTGAGTGTGGGTGGAGGCGTCGGAGCTGCTGCAACACACCGCTTGTTGCCACGGCTTTGTGGCGCTTGGTCTGGCCCAACCCAGCAGCAGGCCGTCATGCAGTTTCGGAACACATCCCTCTGGCGCGTGGTCCTTTCGCTGTCCATTGTCGATGTTTCTGCGGGTGTTTGCAGCGTTCATCTGTCAGTCTGTCTCCTGGGATTTTGTGATCCCTGGTTACCTCGGGGTAATTCCATACAGTGTAATCTGATACGACCAGTAAGCGTCCGCCCTCCCTGAGTCGGCTGTAGAACAGTTTGTCTACTGGGATGACATTTTAAAGATATGAGTCAGTTCCTTTGTGTGCCAGCTTTCATGTCACCAGGATGCTCTTTTCTTTTTTTTTTTTTTTAAAGAAGCCTGAAATGTGTGGGTATATTTTGATGTCTTATTATAATCAAGGGGTGCAATTGTGTGCCTAAGAAGATGCCTTGTTCACACTACGCATTCTTCACTACCTCACCCCACTGTCACCATTCCTGACTTGTGTAAGAAAATCAATGGTCGGCAGCCTGGAGGTGCTGTTCTTTGCAGCAAGAACCTTTAGCTCAGTATGGTAGGACCGTGTACAAATACAGTAACTGCTGATGATGCTTTGTGGGCTTACAAGTGCTGGCCACCTGGAATTCTCTGCATTTGTGCGCTGCAGTCAAATTGAGGATACTAATTGGATTATGTGAGGATTATGCTGACCCTCGGAGACCTTTCTTTTTGTACAAGTGTTGGCAACTATGTCACGTAGGACAGTAGCCTACATTGAGTAGAATGACATTTGCAGTCGTGTTCTCGGTCATCAAATGGCCACGAATTTGAAGGAGTGAAGCTAATCTTGAAGTAATCACCCTTACTTATCACCATGACCCCCAAGTGCTTCTACAGTGCGAAGGATCACTTGCGCTTTAAATCATACAAAGTGTGTCGGCATAAACCCAGTTGGGTTACACTTGACACCTTTTTCAGTGGTTGTGATCCCCTCACAGTTAAGATGGTATATGGCAGACGTTTACTGATCCCTGCAGGAAAATTGCCACGTACAGCAGCTTAGCACAACAAAAGTTGCAGGTTTGAACAAACATGTCTGTCCATCCATACATTATCATTAACTGCTTCATTCTGGTCAGGGTGTTGTAGGTCCAGAGTCTGTCTCAGATTCAGACTATGAAACTACACCCTGGATGGGTTGCCGGTCTCTTGTAGGATGGGCAAACAAATAAGTAACCAAAAAATAACAACTAAACAAGTACCAAATACAGTAATATTAGAGCAACAAACAAATCTAGCAACTGTACGTTTATAAGGAAGATTCTGGTTTGCTGTGTAGAGTGAGTATGAAGAGTCAGCCTGGGATGTCTCAATTTTGCTGCTTCTTTCTGTTCATTTTCCTTTAAAACAAACTGATTGGTAATTGCACACTGAAAGTGACACATTTACAATGAAATTCAAAGTCTAATTTTGATGCCTTTTTTTGCAGCCGAATTTAATTGGAAGCAAGTTCTGGGGCTGCACAGAGACTGCAACTGTGAGTCCCAGCAAAAAGTTCTGTGACCAAAATGGTTCTGACAGCAAACTAGTTCTCATCTGGCCTTGTTACAAGTTAACCTACGAAGTAAGGACCTGTGTGACGCTTCATAGTTGCAAACAGCTGTCCCTCTTATCTGTCCATTGAGCCAAAGGCCACTTGTTTCAGGTTGTATGGTCACAGCTCACATGTGGAAAAAGAGGCACACTGGTTGTGTTTGTGCTCCCATGAGTCCATGTTCTTGTTACTATGTGTAAGCATTCCTTTGTGTTGCTCATGTGCGGGGGTGGGGGCTGGCGGTTGCAGTGGGGAGGGGGTGCCTCCTCTTCCTGGTGTTGCGCTCATCATGTTGCTACGGGAAGTCCAGGTGGGGAGTCTCTGGCAGGCGCAGGGTTAAGTGCTTCCATTTTGTTAGGTAACGCCCTAATAGCCCGATCTGTCACTGACGCTAAAATGGCAGGGCTTAACCCTTCAGGTGCTGAATTGAGGTGCCTGAGGCTGCTGCCCCCCCAGTTCTCATGTGCACAGCTTGAGTGGGGGAAGGATGCAGTGGGATGGACGGCAGGTGCTGCTCTGAGGTGGCAGTGAGTGGTGTCCACGGTCCCCTAACTCGTCACAAGGCCAGACGGCACCCTGTGCTTGCACCCAGTCAGCAGAGTACTCTCAACCTGCTCACACTGGACTACTGCTGCACCAGCCGAAGCCAGATTAGGCCCTTCTTACAGTTACAGATTTGCAAGGGAAAAAAAGGACAGGAGCATGAGTGGCATGGTGGGGGGATGGGTGCTTGGTCATGTGAGCTTGTTTTTCTGCTCCGGGCTGAGGACGGTGAGTCGAGAGGATCAGCTTTACGTTTGTTGCTTTGAGAGTGATGTTTGTGGGTTTAGTACCCAGGTGGAATTGGGGTGCCATGCTGTGTTTAACCGGGCGTTGGTTGTGCTGTTAGTGTTATGATAGCAGACGTCTTCCCCCACTCACTGAACCTGATGGGATGTGCAAAGGACATTTCTTGATACATTGATTGTCGCATCTTCTGGACAAGCTGGTCTTCATTGCTGCAGGGTAGAACATGTATGTGTATGCACAGACTCACATGCTCGCGTGAGTATGCAGTGCTAAACACAGCTTAATGGGCTTG
Source organism: Arapaima gigas (assembly GCA_900497675.1). Taxonomy (NCBI): domain Eukaryota; kingdom Metazoa; phylum Chordata; class Actinopteri; order Osteoglossiformes; family Osteoglossidae; genus Arapaima; species Arapaima gigas. Next base: position 450,580 of record UFQX01000050.1, read on the forward strand.
TTTAGAGTTTCATTCTTTGGGGACCTTTACTTTAGATGCATCTGTTTTTCTGTGGCTCATTGTGTCTTGCAGATGCAAAAAAATTTCATTGGTGCCCAGCTTTTCAAACAGAACGTGATGTCTGTAGCAGGGCCTGGTGTTGAAGCTTCAGCATTGGAACAACTAATGGAATGTGGATGAAGCAAACCTCTCAGGAACTCCTTGTCATCGGTTCGCCAAGTTGCAACAGATGATTTTGATGCATGATTTTATCACTAGTTTTGTGCCCTACAGGACCTTCAGTCCAAAAGAACCTAGCTCTGATGTCAGTGCTGGGGCAGAAACCTGAGTGTGGGTTTCAGTCAAGAGTTCTGTGGTCTTAAAGCTCAAGAATCAAAGGAATGAACATTTTTTACTGTCCTTTTTGTGTGGCAAACCACCTGTGTCACTCGTGCTGAATTTCATGTTTCGAGCTCACCTGTATCTGCCTTTTCACTGTGGCGGTTATGTTGTTGACCATCTGTATGTATTTCACTGTGCACTTCATACCATAGTCTGGGCCCCATGTGATAGGTTTGTGATAGTGGATGTGACACTAACGCCAGGCCATTTCACTCTGCACTTTGGATCCAATTCAGTTTATTTTCATAGAGTGACACTGTGCCCCAGAGATACAGGGCTGACCAAAGATCCATTGAGTGTCAGAAAGTAGTAGTTATAGTTAACTATAGTGTAAGCCACTTGGCAGCTGAGGAAAGGAAGACAAAAAGCTCCCAGCTACAGAAAGAGGGGCAAAAGTAAATCTCTGGATTTGCCAGTGGCTGCCCTCCCTCTCTTGGGAATTTGGATGTGGAGACAGGGAACCAGTGTAGATATGAAAAATGAGTAAGACTTACAATAAAACTGGACTGAGTTATAGTCTCTGGAAATTTGGCACCCAGGCTCAAGGATGCTGAACCCATCGGTGGTGGTATGCAGTCATTGCTGCCCGAATGTAGAGCAGCAGGTGGCTGTCGTCACCTACCTGGTTTGAATCTGTTCTTTCCTGAAGGGCTCTTGAGATGTTCTGTGGAAGACTCTCTGAGCAGTGAGTCCTCATTAGCCTCTTCTGGCTATTCAGATCAGCTGCCATGTCTCTTCATTATAGCATGATTCATGGAAATGAGATGCGCTTGAGTTGAATACTGCTGGGAAGCCATATGTTTGTACTTCTTTGTTTTGCTCATTTCACCCAAACGACTAACCACTTGAATGCAGCTAGATATTTTACTGGAACTATTTGACTGTCCTGCTCAAGGGTACAACAGTAGGCCCCTGTGTTAAATGTATGCAGGGCAATTTTTTCCCCAGATAAGAATTTCAAGGAGTTATGAATCATTACTAGTAAATAATTTAAACCTGAAAGCAGGCTTTTGAGAATTTTGAGTGTATTTTCAGTTTTAGTGACATAATCATTTGTGAAGCATGGTGTAGTGATGGTGGTTACTGATGAATCACTTAACTTACAGGTGTGCATTTGCCATGCAAGGGTGTTAATTTATTCATTGGTGTATAGACTATGAGGAGATAATGTTGATAAATAGTTGAGAGATAATTATGGTCAATTTTTCCTTTTTGGTTTAAGTGATATCTTGAATTTTAGGAATGTTCCGATATCCTGCCTAAATGAAAATGCAAAATTGATTATTATTCAGCTTGCTGAGGTCTTGTATATTGGTATACAGCAGATATATTGCAAGTGTACAACAGGGATAGTGAGTTGATTATACAATTTGTCTGTTCTTCTCTAGACATTAGGTTGTGACTTCATGGGTCAGTAATCATTAACTACTTCTCCGGTCTCGGCAGTCAAGGAGGCATCAGGAAATGGGGGTGGAGGTATCGCCACGAGCATGTCCAGCTATCTGTCATTTCATTTCAGTGAACTGCATAAGCGAGATGAAAACATCTACCAAATTCAGGACCTTGGTGACGATATAATTTTGGTTAAATTGAAGCCTGTAATGGCAACAAGATGGTTGGCTTGCTTCCGTCACAGGTCTCACAACCTGTGTCCTGTGGTAGAATATAGTACACTCAGACATGAAACAGTCTTGTTTATATACCCTGGAACTCTGCTTTGTTTAGATAATTAGGCTTTTTGTGGGGATACGTGAAGGTGTATGAAAGCTGCTAGCTCACGCACACATGCTCAAAATGGAGGAACGGGCAGTATGACCTACTTTTTACCACTAAGTCACACTCCCAAGCAGACTAACCAGTTCATTAGTCTGCCCCTCTATAACCTAAAATTGCTTGTATACAGTAACTTGTTGGGTGCCTTTTTAAACCAGTTTGACTATTTGAATAAATGTATTGTGATATTTGACGCTGTTGTCAGCAGTTTCTGAAGAAACTGAGGCCTTATGGAGTCCAGATGGCAGTGTGAGAACACTGTTCTGTAACAAATTGTGAGGAAGTTCAGTAAGGGTGTATAACCATTAGCCCCTACAGTACAGTCACTTGCAGTCATTGTCAAGGTCCCCTTTTTCTGATGCTTTTTTGTCAGTGTTAAGGAGCAGTGAACATGTCACTTTCATGACACCTGAAATGCGCAGATTTTTTTTCCACTTGTTTCTTGATACCTGAAAAAAATGGCTTCTTTTTTGTTCTCATTCCACTTAGTTCGGTTCTTTGGACTGTAGTATTTTAGAAAGCAAGTTCAAATTATTGAGTAAAGGTATATCCATCCAGAGCTGACCTTGGTCAAGGGTTTGGACTCCATCTGACTGTAGACCTATGGTTTACTCGTCCACTAAGTGCAACTGAAAGCTGCGGTCCTTACTCTTTCTATTTTATTAGTGATCCTGGATTTTAATGCAAAGATTTGCAACCACAAGTTGTTTACAGTTAGTGCCTCTTACCTGGGCCCACCATGAGCTCCACGAGGGCAGGTGCATTTGCATTGGAGCTCTTTGTGCTCATAGCACCAGTTTGCTTGTATGCTTTGGCAGCTCAGCCATGTCCACAAATTTCCATAATGTTTACTCAGAGACCAAAGCTGTGATAGTGCAATAAGGACTTTATAATAAAGCTTATATCTTGCAAGAAGAGATTCTAGTTTTGTCACCTTCTTTAGGAGAAAATTTTTATCCTTTCAGATTTTACATGCTAGCATCTGCTCTATTGTGAGCCTATACTACCTATAGTGACCATGCTCTCTGTTTATGCCTCTGAGACCGATTGCCCTGCCCCCTGTTTTGAACAGCTGTTCTTGTAACAGATTTTTGGGGAAAAGGTATATAATTCTTCTCTTTATAGTCTATCTATAACATTTATATCCTAATCACAGTGGTCTAAAGGTTATCTTGGGAGCATACTGCTTTTGCTGTTCCATTGCAGGATAGTCACAAATCCACGTGAAATACCTGTCTTTGAAGTGTGGAAGAAACCAGAGCTCCTACAGGAGAGTGACATGAACACAGGGAGAACACGCAAATCGCACATGAACCGAGTGAGGTTTGAAAGTGCCTGGTCATGTAGCCTGAGCATTGTGACACTGCTACACTGCAGCTTTGTTTGGACAAGACTCCTAAATTTATGACAAACAAAGGATCATTTAACATTCATGCCAGTGGGATTGTCAGTGTTTACTGGTAGATGACTGGGATCTCTGATTGTCTTGACAGTGACTTGCAGGGGGCTGTTTACAAAGCACTTGTGTTGAGAGGAGTGGCTACATGTCTCCTCCAGGCGAAGGAGCTTTCCAGACCTCCTCCAGTGGCCTTCTTCTTAATCTGACATGAGGGACTTGGGCTGCAGGAAAACAAAAAGCAGCCATTTTACATGGTTGACGTGTATTTTAAACTGGCATTGTCTTGATTTATAGTCTTAAGTTGAATTGGCTTTTTTTGGGGGGGGGGGGGCATATTTCTTTGCACTATGAAATGTTCATTTCTCTGACCTTGTTAGCATTTACCAATTCTGTACCTAGTTAAACATCATGCACTTGTCTTGGTATTGCATTTGTGTAGAGTGCTGACCTCTCATTCACAAAAAAACCCTAGAAAGGCACAGAAAATTATGTAATTGTTTTCTGTGGAAAATAATGTATGAGTTATGATAGATGTTACTTTAACTTTACTCTGACAGCCCATAAGCAAATATTGAAGCGTATCAAGACTCTCGGTGAGAAATATCTATTTGCAATGATTAGCCCTTTTTGCGGGAAAAAATGCAAAATAGAGATGCAGAATGAGAATCCTGTGCTTTTTAGTCTACCAATACACATTTACGATATACAGTGAAAATGGGACTAGATCTGCTTTCTTTTTGCAATCTAGGGATGATTGAAATAAATTGATAAAAGCATAAAATGATAAAGAAATAACACTGCTTAACAGCAATTTTTTGCGATTCATCATTCTATGTGTGAACGCGGGGCATGTTTTTCTTAAGTGCATGTGTTTGTTGCAGGATTTTCTTTTTGTTGGCCACATTAGAAGCTGCACTGAATAATTTCTTGCTGTCAACACTAAAGTCTGCAGTTGTTACAAATGGCATTTTATTTTACTCTCGTTTTGGAAAAACTTCCACACCACAGACATGTTTGCACTGTATGTATGATGATTGCGTTCTCAAAATATTGAATTATTGGTCAAATCTAAGCATTGGTCCAATGGCAAACATTAATTATCGGCTGATAGAACACGATTCTGATTTCATTATACATTCCTAATGCAAAATGTTGTTGTTTGTTGGACTCAGAATGTGAAAAATGTGGATGGAGGTTTCTACATATAGCAGCCTGAGCAATGCAATATCCCTGCTCAGTTGGATGCTGGCAGTTTGATGTTAAACTGTGACCACTTGCTTGGTCATTGGTCCAGTTTACATCACCCAGTATGTATGCAGTGGTGAGTTGCAGCGTTAGGTTGTCTTAGTTGTTGCTGTGTAGACAGGAAGCACCGAACAGTTATATTACATCAACGAAAAAATTCTTTGCAAGTCTTAAGATTATGATTGTAATGAGACAGGGAAAACAGAATTTTTTTTTTGGCTGTTAATATACCTAAAAATTTGGTTGTTAGCTGCTATTTAGCACAACTGTGTCCAGTGAGTTTGTTACCACCAGCTGTCCCTTTAAGTGGTCATGTAGGACTTGCTGTCAGTATCCCTCCCACTTTCTCCTCTGTGGCACTCATGTTTTGGAATGTGCCTGGTGTCTTTCTTGCAGGCGCCTGTGGCTGTGCATGCTACCAGCCCATCCCTCTGAGGGTTAAAACCTGCTTCATCCTCTCTCACTCGCCAACTGGTTCAGACCGGTTCTCAGGAAAGTGCTTTGTGTGTCCCGTGGAATCCTGGGAAGGGTCATGTGGATCTCCAGTGATGTCACGTAGAGATGAGAAAGACCTTAAGTCAGCTCCCTTTATCAGATGAGAAGTTTGCAATGCAGGTACGCAGTGAAGTGCTGCTTGAGTTTGTTCTTTCAGCTCTTTCAGATTCTCCAAGAAAGTTCTAAGGGAAGTCCTTTGAGGTCAGTGCACCAGTGGGAGGAGTTATTCTGTCTTTAAGAGCTGCATGTCTCCACAAATGTAAACCTGCATCTAATTGGTTAGTTTTGCTTAATTTCATTAAATGAATTGTTAAAGGTCAAGCTGCGGCCCCCCTCATCCTGCCCAACTAAAATGCAAAGGTGATTCTTTCTCCAAGTGTATGTGTGACATGCAGTTAGATTGCTCCACTGCCAGTAGACAGATGTAGTGATACTGATGGCACGATTAGGGTCACCGTGTGGACGTGGAACTAAGGAGCCCCTGTCACCTTATGATTCAGCTGCTGCTCAATGTTTAGTGCTCTTTATTTGACAGGATTCCCTCATCTGTAGCTTTATCAATAAAGTTTACTGGGTCCTTCAAAGGGGGGGGGGGGTTATTGATCTGCAGATGATGCCATCAGGGTGCTCTTGTGAGCATCAGGTGGGATTCAGCTTTCCGTTAACTGGATTTATTATTTTTAATTTTAATCTGCTTCTTTTGTTTGCCCCTTTAAATAAACAATAGGGTAAATGTGGCTTTTAGTTGATGCTGCAAGGAGTGATTTCTGGAAAATATGCTCTAGTGAGTCTTGCTGTGTGTAGCTTTTTGATAAAATGTTTCTCAAGGTGACTGAAGTCTTGCTTTTAGTCTACAGGAAAAAGCATTTGGGTTGCTAATCTAGTGCACCTTTGTGCTATTTAAATTATGTACAGTCATCCCTCAGTTTACATATGCTTACACCACATGTTTATGCTAGATTTTAATTTAATTTTTAATATTTCTCCTTCATCTGTGCCAATCTGCTCAATGCAATACAAAAAAGGCCAATAAACCAAGAAATTCCCAGCCTGCCCTGTATGTAGTTGCATCAGAAAAGGTGGTGCTATATAGTGTTTTTACCTGGGTGAATATGGTAGTAATAGTGCTGTTGTACACAGCTGCATACAGTAAGGTGGTAAGTTACCATTGTCTGAAGAGAATAGAGCTCTAGGGGGTTTGTCTTTGTGAGAAAGCTGTATACATGCTAGCTTAAAAAGTGTTTTATTTGTTTTGGTTACTGTGGTGAATCCTTTTAAATGCTACCATGACAGCGTACAGTGTTTCTAAGTTGTATAAGCTTTTTTTGGTGTTATGGTGAAATTTGGGGAAATTGTGGTTTTCAAGTTTAGCTAAAATCCATTATTTTCCCCATAAGAAATGAAATGATTTTCTCAGAAATTGGGTTTTCATACAACTTTCTCAGAAACCAATTAAGTGCATAAATCGAGGAATGATTTTAGCTGGTTACAGCTGTGACATGCTGAGTAAGTCAATACCTGATGGTATGGTCTGTAAAATAGAGAGGTTAACCACAGGTTTAAAAATGTTGCCTGTAATAAACTTGAATAGATCTACTGCAAGTTCTTATAATGAATGGCTGTGACGCTCTGAACGTGATGCAAAGTCTTCCCCTGACATGATTCTCAGTCTAATGCTTCCACCTCTCAGAATGAAAATCAGTGTTGATGCACTGCCTTGCAAAAGTATTCAGACCCTTGACTTATTCTCTCATTTATGCTGAATCACAAATGGTATTTTGAATTTGTTTTCTAAGAAAACTGAAACTCCATTATGGTGACTTGACATTTAAAAAATATTTTCAGAAAAAACTCTTTGCAGTAATGTTTTAATCCCACACATTAATACTCACTAGAGCCACCTTTTTCTGCAATAACAGCTTTTAATATTTTAGGTACGTATAGACTTGTGGACTAGAATTTTCAGGTATTGCCTCAAATTCTCATTGATATTGAGATCAAGACTGACTGGCCGACTGTAGGAAATGTACCTTTTTTGCAGCGTTTTCCTTTGGATGGACTTAATCTACGGATAGCTATCCTGCTGAAAGGTGAACTTTCTGCAGAGCTTCAGTTTGTTTAACAGACAGGAGGAGGCTCTCTTGGAGTTTTCCTTGTATTTTGCCCCATCTTTTCTTCCTTAGTATGCAGCCGTGCAGCATGATGCTGCCACCGCTTTCTGCCGCTGTCGAATAGTATTTTTTGACACGGGCAGTGTTAGGTGTGCTTCTCCGGGGGGAAAGAAGGTATTACTCCAGAAGATCCATCTTAAAGCATCTCTGGGTTTTGCCAGACATTAGAATAACCCAGCTATGATGGAAACAGTTTTGTGGCCAGATGAGACAAAGACTCGAACATGCAGAGAATGAAATTTTACTACACCATTTAGGATTTGGTAAAATGAGATGGTTGTAGATGTTCAAGGGTCTGAATACTGTATGTATGACTTGTGTGACTGAGAGAATGTGTGTCTTCAGTGAGACATGTTCCATCTTAAGACTGCTTCTCCCATGGCTTGCAGGTGCTGCAATGTCAGAGGATGTGGTGCGCCAAACGCGCAGTCAGAAGCGGGCACTGGAGCGGGACTCCCTGCCTGGGGATGCTGACAGCAAGAAGACCAAGCTGGACAAGGGGGAGCTGGCCCGGTCTGAGATCACTGCAGTGGATGGGCTGAGGGTGCCCAACATCCTTAAGGCAGGGGAAGTGAAGGCCACCATCAAGGTGGAGGTGCAGAGTGGGGATGAGCCAGTGGACATGAGCACGACCAAAAGGTGAGCCTGGTGTCTCCTGTTATATCATTATATGGAAACACTATAACGCCAGTGTTGGAAAATAAATTCTCCGCAGTGCAGGGGTGTCCTCATTGCCTTGGGTAAGTTGTCAGTAGTCCGTCAGCAACGCCCATAAGGCAGAGGGGAGATGACATAAATGATGACACGGTGATGTTTGTTTTTATCTTAATAATCCTGTGACATTGGGGTTGTCTGAATAATGATGGTGGAAATGACCTCAGTTATCAGTCACCTGTTGGCATCAGTTGTTCAATGTACAATGGAGTTTCTTCTGTATGAATTATCACATTGATTTTGTTTCTCCTCTTCTGTGTTCTGGCCTTTTCCCCACTTTGTTTTGTGCTTTTGTGTCCAAATTTTGTTTCCCTTTGTAGTTTTGCAGGGTCCCTCTCGGCCTTATACTAACTGAATGGGAACCACCTAATACACTTGTTTGGAATCTACTTTTTGTGGTTGTTTTATGGTTCTCTAGCAAAGATCCAGGTTTTCCTTCTCCCTGTTTCTCCCTATATAAATATATATGTATATGTAAAGGTCATACACATATATACTTATGGTAAATAGATTTCTTGTATAATTTAAGTGAATTGTTTGGCTTTTTGAACAAATAAATACTCAGTTGCCAAATTGATGTTGGACCCATTGATATGTAAAGTTCACTGCAGGGTTTTGTTGTAAAGATTTGTTCATTGCTCAGTATGTAGACATTACTTTGTGGTAAAAATTTCTGGATACAGACAAGTATTCGTACCTGGTATTTTGGTTTTGGCAGTGGCTAACCCTTTGTTTAACTTAGTGACCTGAAGATGGTCATGCAGATGCCTATCCTGGTGTATATGTGTGTGAGCGTGCACTGCAGTGCAAGAGGGCTCCACACTTTACACAGGAAGTACAGCCTCTGCTGCTGTTTTTCCCTTCTGAAAGTTTGAGGCAGCAGCTGCTCCATTTTCTTCAGCACCTGAACTCTGCCTCACTTCACGAAATGAAGGCTATGTGTCACAAACCGGTTTCAGCCAGCCGTTGCCATGGTTTCCACACTAGAAGAAACTGTTAAGGGGGGGCTATGTGTGTGCGTGTCTGTGTGCGTACACATGGGTCACATGATCACAAAGGGAAATGCCTGGGTCACATGACTACTTTAGTGGAGTGATTAATACACAGGAAGTGATTTCAGGGCGTTCAAAAGATGCTGCTGGGCCTGAGTAACGTTTTTAATTTTTATAGGGACAAGCAAAAGTTGATTTCATGTGAAAGATTAAAACTCATACCACCTTGCTCCCTTCTTCCTGCCTTTGCAAGTCTTTAACAACCTTGGCCATAGTTGGTAAGTGAACTTTAGCCCATGCATGTAGTTGCATGTGAAGGGTTGAATAAATGCACTGGCAGACGGCTGCTCTGCCCTACAACTGGTGGCCTGGTAAATGGAGTTACCGTTTTTAATGCCTAAACCTGAAAGGGAATGGCTGTCTAGGTCATATAATGAAGCAACTCATGTTCTTCTGGTGGAGCTCATAAGGGAGTTCTTCTTGTGTGGGGCTTTACTTTGACTGCTGTCCAGCAAAACCATCAAATGGTCTAACTCTGCCTGATTTCCTGGTCCACTTGTTCATACTGCTTGTACATAATCTGGGCTGTAGTGTGGATGTGAGTGCACAGTCGTGTGCAGGTCTTAGGAGAGCTAACACACTGTTCCTGATGTGGTTGGTTTCTAAGACACCAAAGGATCCAGGGCCTTTAAGTTGTGAGGGTCACTGCTTTACTCTACAGAAAATCTCCTCTGCAGCTGAGAGGTGGCCAGTGTTCACTGCTGCCCTCTCCATCGTAAAAGATGGTCGGAAGTGGTACCTCTAGTCAGTCAGCTTCAGCCACACCCTTGGGGCATCTTCATGTTGCATCTTTTTTGTAGATCTTTCTCACAGGATTTCTTATTTTTCTGACCAGTTTTCATCACTGAATCCTGCCCTTTGTCCTTCTGTCTGCTAGAAGGTCCTTAATGGTTTGAGGTAGTCTACTGTGCTTAATTTACCTTAAACCAATTGCACATAGAAAAAATACAGCTTTACTGCCCTCTAATGGCCATTGAATAGCTAATATGGCACCATTTAGATTATTCTGTGTGTTTGTTTTGCATCAGCTGATTTTGCATCTGACAGACTTGCCAAATCGCTAGAGACTTGACAGAAGTACTTCATTTTGTCCCAGTGTTAATATGTGCTGTAATACTGTAAGTCTGCTTGATTTCCCCAAAATCCCCCTGATGAATCTAAATGCTGAATGCCTTGTTTGTGCCACGCTTTTTCACTGGAAATCAGCGGATTGAGTCAATTCAGGATTATAGGCTGCATTTTAGAGTAGCATACAGTCTTCCCCCTACTTAAAAAGGTTACGTTTTCCCGAAATGCCTTTTGTAAGGTGACCAATGATTTTTATGCTTTTCTGACCCTCCAAATTGACACCTAGTTATGCTCAAGTATCACAAAATCCCAGTAAAATTGGCACACTTCCTTTAGTAGTTAACATTAGTTATCATAACACAACATAATGCATGTTTTATTCCTTAACTGCTCTAAAATACTGTCTGTTTCAACTCATTCAGCCCTCTTGCAAACACACTGTTCACTTAAAGCATTAGTTTTTTCTGGGTGCTTCACACTGCTCAGTCCAACATGCTCTACTGGTGACTGAATTTGTGTGTGTGTGTGTGTGTGTGTTGCAGTGCTCTGTTCTGGTAATGTGCTGTGTATTGTAACACTTATCCAAGTCACCTTGGATAGAAGTGCCTGCTAAACATTGCTTAGTAATCATCCAACTTTGCTTTGGGGAAAAGCATCCGCAAAATGAATAATTGTGTGTCTTGTAAGTCAAAGCAGGGGTGTTTAAATAAATCTCAGGGGATGATTGTACTTTTAAAAAATATTTTGGTAGCACTACCCACATTTGTTCCTTTTTTGCACACAGTCTACCTCTGTCTGGATGAAACACTTGAATGAAGGTGGTTGGATTATAGACTTGCTGCTCTGCTGCACATCATGTAGAAATGCCACTTTCTCTTGTCCCTCAGTGACTTGGAGAAGCGTCCACCATCACCGGATGATGTCATCGTGCTGTCAGACAATGAGCCCTCTAGTCCACAGATGAATGGATTGAACCACTGCTCCAAGGAGTTGGATACAGACTTTCTCATGGTAAACCCAATTGAGATCATGTTCAGAGTTCAGTATTTGAGGAATAACTTTGGCTAAGTGCCTCACTCAATTGAACAACAGTAGGAACTTAAGCTTTTGACCATAGAGTTAAAAAAAAAAAAAAAAAAAAAAAAAAAAAAAATTTCTCATTTGCCAAGTACCCCGCAAAGTCAATTCTTTGTACANTTAAAAAAAAAAAAAAAAAAAAAAAAAAAGTAGTAGAGTGGTCTCTGAGCTGTTGCCTCCAGATGGTATGCTGCCAGTCTCACTGTGCCCCCTCCCTTTGTTGTGTGTAGAAGAGCAGCCCGGCTGAACGTGAGCGCATCATCAAACAGCTCAAGGAGGAGCTGCGGCTGGAAGAGGCCAAACTGGTGCTCCTGAAGAAGTTAAGGCAGAGTCAGATCCAGAAGGAGAACCCAGTGCAGAAGGCGAGTCACAAACATGTACGTTTCCAGGGCTGTTTCTGTCACTCTGTGGAGCCTTCTGCTCATACTTTCCCTCTCCTTGCTGGTCTCAGACTGTAGGGTCATCCAGCTCTGTGGCCACCCCACCTCCACTTGTCAGAGGCACCATCGTGGCAGGGAAAGGAACGCTGCAGGTCAGTGCACACCCTCTGGCCTTCATCTTGGTACCAGTGACCCCCCACCACACTTAAGCAGGGTCTAATAAATTCAGTCCTGCACAAAACACATACATCCTGTATGCACCTTGTTCAAAAGAAGCCTTTTTGAGTTATATGGATCTTGGCTGCATCAGTACCTGTACCTGTACCTGGACAGATGGCGTCAGGGCACAATTCTGGCACAGTCATCCCTCCTCCGCTGGTGCGTGGGGGTCAGCAGGTCTCCTCCAAGCTGGGTTCACAGAATGCCCAGATTGTCATGCCACCCCTGGTTAGGGGAGCTCAGGTGAGCACATGTTATACTGGCTGGGTTAGGGGTGCTTCTCTTTCACGGTCTTTTTTCATTCTTGTTCACCATTTCCCTCTGGGGAAAAAATGAATGAGTGAATGAAAAGATTCCAGTAATAAAATGTTTGAGTTGTTGGTGATTAAGCCCCAGCTCACTAAGATCAATGTATCCTTGTCCCCCCCCCCCCCCCCCCCCC
>UFQX01000050.1:463027-576307 GCA_900497675.1 Arapaima gigas
TTTTTCCTTTTCCCCCCCCCCCCCCCTCTCTCTTTTCCCTGCACTTTGCTGAACTACACCCACTACCCTGATTCTCTCTGCCATGCGTGTGGCCCCATCAGTCCATATCTGTGTCTCCTCAGCAGATCCACAACCTGCGACAGCAGCAACAGCAGCATTCGGCCTCAGGCCCTCCCCCACTGTTGCTCGCCCCCCGTGCCACAGTGCCCAGTGTGCAGGTGCAGGGCCAGAGGATCATCCAGCAGGGCCTGATCCGGGTGGCCAACGTACCCAACACCAGTGTGCTAGTAAACATCCCCCAGGTCATTGCAGGCCCTGTCAAATTGTGGTTCTTATTGAAGGGACTGAGTTGCAGACATGACATAGAACAAAACGAAGGCCAAGGATGACAGTTCACTGCAAGCAGCTGCACGTTTTACAACATTTCTAATTACAGTAGTTCTAGTCAGACTAATAAAATTGAGTCACTATTAAATTATGGCACCAAAAATGGAAATTACTAGCAGTGTTTATTTTTTAGTTTTTCTTTCAGTTACCGGTGTGAATTAACAGTTCACTTAAATGCTTGAAACACACAATACAATAGAATACAATACAATAGAATTTTCCCAGCTCACAGCTTACAAACTTAAAATGTTTAGTGTGATGTTTTATATGATGGGTGACACCTGGATAAGGACTTGGGAGGAGCTGACTGCATTGTTGGCCCCGGCAGCTTTTCCTCGGCTCATTCACATGAGTGAGAGGCTTTTAAAAAATAGAAATAACCTGGAAGGATAGCAAAAGTGGCATTGTAAATATTGCATGCTAGATTTGATGTTAGTTGTTTACTATTCAGAAAAAGAAGAACTTAATTGCAGATTAGTGGAACTGAATAGTAGCCTGTAGACAACTTTGAGAAGCCATACTGAATGTTTAAGACCACAGCTCACTATGGCATGTGTGTTGCTGTCAGCAGGCCCCCCAAACCAATCTGAAAGGTGCTTCAGTGACGTCGCAAGCTGGCCTGGGCAACAGCGTGTCCACAGTCAACGCCAATGACTCCCCAGCAAGCCGACAGGCGGCTGCCAAGCTGGCCCTCCGCAAGCAGCTTGAGAAGACCTTGCTCGAAATCCCCCCACCAAAGCCCCCTGCTCCTGATCTTAATTTCCTGCCCTCAGCTGCCAACAACGAGTTCATCTACTTAGTGGGCTTGGAGGAGGTGGTGCAGAACCTGCTGGACACTCTGGGCAAAGGTACATGAACTGTACTGAGATGCTAGCATAAACTTAAGTGTGAGGACTTTAGGGATAAACCTTGACACAAACAGCTTGCGGCTCATCTTGCTCGACGGTGGTGAAATTGATTTATGGACAATGTATGAATGCAGTAGGTGGCGTAAATCAAAGGCATAAACTGAGATGGTTTTCCTATTATTTTTTTATGGTAAATATAAAATATATTGATGCTTCCCAGCCCATCTGAAAACTCCAAAAAGTCACTAGAACACTGTAAAACTTACATGCCCTGGGGATCATCACGCAGCACACACAGGTATGCTGCTAGTTGCTATAGTAATAAATTACTCTTACAATTTGTCCTTTTCATTTAATTCTAGATGGTGAATGAGCATCTTGTACCTAATTAAATCATCTATACGTGATTATTGTGTACAACATGCAGAATCCGTACAGTGCATCGTGCAATGTCATGGCGTCTGCCAACAGCTGTATGAAAATGTGTTTTGCAACATGATTGAGAGCTTATAGCTCATACTGTAGGTGACAAATGTCTTGGAAAATGCACTAAAACATTGCGCACGTGTACCTTCCCAGTCTGCGTGTATAAACATTGCAGTGAAGCGAATGCTGCATGAGGATGGATGCTATGATGCGATGGTAGCACCTCACCCACGCAGTCAGCAACCATCTTCTTGCCTCTTACAGTGTTTGGTCATGCTAAGGTGCAGACATGGCCAGTTAATTCAGCCCCTTTTTTTCCTTGTTGTGCATCTCTCAGAATGCCAAAAACCCTACCTCTCATGTGCTGTGCAACAACACCATATATCCTATCCCCACACTAGAGCGGTGCTGCATGCCAACATGACAACGATCAGGAAGTTTTCCCCAAACATCAAGTTTTGAGGGTTTCAGGGACTTGAAAATCTCTCCCAGTTGCTTGCGTTCACATTCTCATGCTGTTGAAAGGCCTGGTCATTGGTTCCTAACCCTGCTCATAATTCAAGGGCAGTCTGTCTTTGGATTAGGTAACTTGTTTTCAGGTGCCAGTGATTTCAAAAATTTTTCTCTTTCCGTGCAGTTTAATTCACCAGTTTTTTTTCTTTCTTTTTTTCTGTGGAATGTTCAGTGCTGCCGCAATATCTGAAAAGTGATAATTGATGACCCTTATGTGCAGGGAAGCAAGTGACAGCAGCAGCTGTCCCCAAGGACCCGTTTATCTGTGCCCAGTGCAAGACGGACTTCACCTCCCGTTGGAGGCAGGATAAGAGCGGCACAGTCATGTGTGAAACCTGCATGACTACCAACCAGAAGAAATCTCTGAAAGCTGAGCACACCAGTAGGCTCAAGGCTGCCTTTGTCAAGGCTCTGCAGCAGGAGCAGGAGATTGAGCAGCGCATCCTGCAGCAGCAAGCCCCTTCGCCCGTGTCTAAGACGCTCTCATCCTCGTCGGTCAAGACAGAGCAGCAGGTGCTCGTGTCCCAGCAGATGAAGCAGGCACGCATCTCCTCCGTCCAGCACAGTCGAGGTGCTCCTGTTGGCCGCCACCACTCTGCTGTCAAACAGGTCTGCTGTGACGTTTTGCACTGTGTTTTCAGTAGTTGCCCTCCTCCCTTTTTATCTGAGGTCCTAAGGTTATATGTAATCAGAGCTGAATGTAGTAACTAATCATATTCTGAAATGTGAATCATTCAGAAGTTCATTGAAGGGGGTCACAGAGGAATGTGATATACTAAATGTACTTTAATACCAAAAGACTGTTCGGTAATGTTTTACTTTTAGCTGATAAGGGAGAAAATGTACAATTTCTCTTAAGTAAAAATAATGAAGCAAATGTAATGCTCTTGTGCACATATGTGTATAATATATCTTGGCATAATTACCTGATTCTCTCCAGCTTGGTTTCAATCGGGGGACTTTGCTCGGCTTCCACAAATAAAGGAGTTAATTTATATATAATTTAATTTATAAATAAAGAAGTTAATCCTTTTTTTGATTGTTGCATGTGAAGATCAGGTTTGGCTTTATCTACCAGTTACAGGCTACCTCCTATAAGGAGAAGTTTGACTTGTTGCTGTGGGATTAGTTTCCTGCCATATATGCAGAGGGACTTCTTTGCATTCTAGCAAATGCCTTTTCTCACTTGTTGCATTTTTACACCCCCTAGAGTCCTGGTCAGCTGTCTCGGAGTGTTCAGACTATGGGGGCACGTGGAGTGCCCCCCTCATTCTCTCCATCTGCGCAGCTCCAAAGTGCCGTGACTGCCGCAGCTCTGGTCAGCAGGCCAGGTAAGCACGCTGCATCAGCTGGGGGAAAGGCCAAGAGAAGCTGTAACCCCGTCTCCAATGCCTGGGGGAAGAAGAGCGCCATCAGCTCAGGTAGGTTACATCTGGCCCTTAGCAGGCACTGTACACATCTCTTTTCTTGAGAATAGGGTGGGGGGTGACTATGTTCATGACATTCTCCAGGGAACAACATTAGTTTCATTGCTAATATTTATGTATATATTACGTGTGTGTTCAGTGACAAAGTTCAAGGTTAAGGTACGTGCCAAAAATATTTGGTTGTTTGCATAGTTCACTTTTTTTTTTTTCCCAGCCATGTTGTACCACCCCAACTTCCTTAGTACTGCAGCCCCCCCCCCCCCCCCCCCCCCCNCCCTGTTGTACCACCCCCAATTCCTTAGTACTGCAACCCCCCCCCCCCCCACTCACCATGGTATGTCCTTCCCCAGCAGCAGTGACTATGGCCTACGTGAACCCCAGCCTGTCTGTGCACAAGACCTCGTCCACCGTGGACCGCCAGCGAGAGTATCTCCTGGACATGCTTCCTTCACGCTCCATCTCCCAGACAGCAAACACGTGGAAATAATGCTAGTATTCCTTATTATTAATGAAAATAATAGTCACGATCATCATTACCAACGCAATTCGACAAACTCCTGGAAACCAGCCTGGGATGAATCGACCAATAGAAATAAACCTGTCACCTTGGCTTTCCCTCTTCCCCACCTCTTCCCCGACCTGCCAGTACTGTAGGGGAGAGCTGTAGCATTGTACTGGACATCTGCGTTCATTGTGGGGGACATTTGTTTCAAATGAAAATGGACTGAGGAAAATAAGGACCTTGTGAAATCCCTGTTCCCTGTTCTTCAGCCATGCTTTGTTACATTTGAGATGTGATGTCATCAGGGCAATCTCACTTCTCCTGTTCTCTGCTGGGTTCTGCAGCTTTTAGGGGGCTCTTCAGTTGGCATCATCACCTAAAGTGAGAGGCACACCTTACTACACCTTTTGTCCCAGCTGGGTGAGCCAGGACCCTAAGAGGGACCTTCTGGTTGCTGAGAAATGATCAGTGGCAGCACTGCATGCAGAATGGCAGGGATTTGTTTCAGATTGCTGAAGCTTTGCAAAGTAAAAACTTGGAAAAGTTTGGAAAAACTTGGAAGTGGGGGGGTCAGTTAATCATGGTGACCCTTATATTAAATCAACAGTGAAAATCTGTGGAGGAAATTTTGTTTTATTTTACACGATTGAACATTTTTTTTCCTCTCCACTGTGAATCTGATCATCATTTAGCTTTTCTCTCTGACAACGGCTTGATTTAAGATGAGTGTGTTGGTGAATTTGAGCAGATCATTTGGATTGGTTTACATCTCCATTTCATGGTAGGGTTACCTTTTTAATTCTTTGAGGAAGGTTATTATCACAACAGAATCCAAGGTTTCAGCCCTTCAAATGTTAAGCAGGCAAATTACTTGAACAGAGGGATGAAGGGAAGATCTTAATTTTGCTTTTAGTCATTTCCCCCCCATGTGTGAAGTGTTGTAAAGTAAGTGTGTGTGTGTGTGTGTGTGTGTGTGTGCGCGCGCGTGCGTGCGTGTTTTAATAGGTTTCCAGCTCCTCACATTTTTCTGTTACATGTCTAGTGGTACCACTGTAGCCATCATACTTGATGAGAAGACTGCTGGAGAGCATTCAGAATGTATATTTACATAAACCTTAGCAAATTTTATTTACATGACATTCTTCAGATGGAATCTGTACTCAAGATTTTTTTTGGGTTCTGTATTTTGCCTTGAGGGGAAACTGCCTAACTTGTGATCACTGGTTGTGGATTTTGGCAACAAATCGGTAAGATGTACTGCATCTGGCAGTGATACTTCAGCATGTATACGAGGGGTTTTTCCTTGCTGTTGTCAAAAAGACAGTGTTTTCTTGAAGCTTAAGGTTGTATGGTGGAGCAGTTCACCATGGTTCTTAACACTGGAACTGACATGGACTGAATATACCTGCCTCCTTCATCTTGACAGCATAAATGTACAACAAAATGCTTAAATTTAAGGTTGCAGATAATTTCCTCGTGCAACTTCCATTGTTTGTCCTTGATCAGAGATGATGTGGTCCTGCTTCAAACTGAAAACAACTTTTACCCTGCTTTTTAGATTGAAATCATGGTTCATTTAGTGTGTGCTCAATGTGTGTAAGATGTGAGGGAGAGTATGATGGATCAAAGGATTACAGGTCAGAAGCTTAGTGCTTTTCTTCAGTCATTTGTACATTGATTTTGGCAACTTTGTTCTTCAGTACTCTGGATTTTTTTTTTTTTTTTTTTTTAAATCTCATTCTATGGACAACTTTGTTTCCATCACTGTCATGACTTCAGAGCGTAGAGGAGGGAGACATTCCCATTGTTGCCACTGCTGACGCTGAAGCCCTGAGTGCAGCATCTGGTGGAGAGCTGGGAGGCCTCTGGTTGAGGCCTGCTGCTCTGTGACCACTAACACCATTCCTATTCCCAGGGGTGCTGGGTCTGCTCCCTGCACTGCACCCCTCTCTCTTCAGTAAAATGTTTGTTTTTTATTTGGATTTTTTCCCCCCTTGCTCTGTCAAGTAATAAAACTAATTTTAATCCCTTAATTTTGTGTGTGTGACTGTTAGTTCTGAATTGTTCACTTTATCCTTTCCCTTGTTGAGATTGCTGTGCCCTAGGGAGGGGGGAGGTACAGGTCTGGTCATGTTGGGGTCTCAAGTTTGATTTACTCGGTTTCAGGTTCTAGGTGAGTTCACCCTGTGTGACCTTTGGTTTGCTCATGGAATACATTACTGAGGAGTACTGCTGTAAATACTGTTCATTGTATACCCACTGCGTTTACAGTTTACTTGGACCCCTACTTAGAGGTGGAGAGTTGATTTGTTACTCAGTTTAAGTTGAATGCCACATGCTGCCATTTATATTAGCAGCTGCATGTGACATCTAACTGACTTGCACCTTGCCAACAGACAGATGCATTTTTTTGTTCTGAGCTCTACAAGACTTTGGACAAAAGTATCTGCTGAATGAATAAAAGCAAGCCTCAGCAACATTGCTGCTCTGTGGGGTGGGAGCCTGCAGCCGGGTTTTTGGATGGGAACATTGTGGCATGACGGACTGTCTCTGGGTGGGCACTGCCTCTCCCTGTGGTCTTCTTTGTGCCCATCTTTACACTGAGCCACCTAGTGGGAGAATTAATGATGTGTAAATAAGAAAGCCCAATGAAGAGCTGGTCCAAGGAGTCACATCGCACAAAAGTCAACTCGCCTAATACAATCCTGAGGACCAGATTGCCTACACCTTGCTCACCTTTTTGCTTCTTTTAAACCGCCTTTCTTTTGAAAATTTTAAGTTGTAGCCCTTGCTGTATGTGGTCTTCAGCAGCATATTGTGGGAAGATCTAACCTGGTATTGTACCTCATTTTAATGAAAAAACACTTAAATGTGTGAAAGTAGATGACTTACAGTTGATTTACTTAAAAAAAAAAAAAAAAAAAAAATTTCCAAATGTCTCACAGCAAGAATGCATTCGGAGGATGCAAAGAGCCAACTTCAGTCAATAATTTGTCAGCCTGTTGGTGTAGATCTATCTTATAAGAGTAAGGTGCTCATCTCCGGCTGAGGCCACGATTGACTCCGGTCCACAAAATTTTGCATGTTCATTTTAAATCTTATTTCATGTGCACTTGGGAATATAGTGTTGGAATAGAGTGTATCTGTGAACAATTTAACTATAGACAAAATACAAATGAACCTATTTTTGATGTGCACCACAGATGTAGAGAAACAAACAGGACTGGCAGCAAATGCTGTACTGAGGGATGAGCAGAAGGGGTGTGTCACAAGAAAAAGGAAACTCATCCAGAACTGCTGTACAGGTCTCAGACATACTACAGGTGCACAGTACACTGACCTGGTGTACCTTGCCCAGGTGGATGTGACCCATTACTAAAACACACAGTGTGTCTGTTTGCATCTCCTGGCTTCAGTCCCAGAGGAGCTCAGAAGGAACCCTGAGGCTGTTGTTCCAAACCTGTTGCTGACAGTAGAAGTGACTGAAAAACAGTGTTAAAGTACTCCATACTACTAAACTTTTTTTTTTCAGAAATGTGTCATTATTACTCCAAAACTCCTGCAGGATGGAGTTATTTTGATTTAAATCAGACCTTTAAATATTCTGAACCAATAACAATGGTGGGCTGAAATAGTTTCATAACTTGATTGTCTTTGTATTGTTATATGTCTGTGTGTATAGAAACACTATTATGCATGCACACTGGCCACTTTATTAGGAACACCATTGCTCTCAGAACAGCCTGAATTCTTTGTGGCATGGATTCAACAAGGTGTGGAACCTGAAGTGGTCTTCTGTTGCTGCAGCCCATCTGACTCAAGGCTCAATGTGTTGTGCGTTCAGAGATGCTATTCTGCCCAACGCTCTTGTAAAGAGGGATTATTTGAGTTACTGCATCTTTTCTGTCAGCTCGAACAAGCCTGGTCATTCTCCTCTGACTTTTCTCAACAACGAGCTATTTCTGCCCATAGAATCGCAGCACACTGGATATTGTGTGTTAAAATCCCAGGACAGCAGCAGTTTTGAAACACTCAAACCACCCCATCTGGCACCAACAACCTTCGTATACTCAAAGTCACTTAGATCACATTTTTTCCCTGAAGTTTGATGTGAACATTCATTGAAGCTCATGAGCCAGGTCTGTGTGATGTTATGCATTGCGCTGCTGCCCTGTGATTGGTTGATTTTATACATATAAATAGGCAAATGCTGGAAAGTCACCTGGGAAACAGATGAAAGCTTATTGTTGATTGATATAAAAGTTTCTTTCAAGACCAATTTTCACCCTAAAACTTAGTTTGGCAGCTCTTGTGGCAGCGACAGGAGCTGTAGCAGTATATGCAGAAGGTGTGAGCTGGCAGTAAGGAGGTGTCCGTAACTATTTGTGATAGGAGATCTAACTTTTGTATTGCTTCAAAAAATAAGGGAATAGTGAGAGAACTGTAAAAAAAAATGCTTTTTTGAAACAATTGCAATCAGAATCAAACGGTTAATGGAAATGGGTGGAGGGATGGATGAATGTGCAGGAATAAAGATTTTGTTGCAAAAAATACTTTGAAAATACATTTTGTCCTGAAACCCACTTCTGATGCTTAGTGATAGATTCTTACATATTAATATATGCCCTCTTTGAAATTTTCTCTATTACTTCAGCTTTTCTCCTCACTAGAATAGGTTCCTTTTTCTTTGTCCTGCTGTTTAAACCTCTGTTTTTCAGGCTCATAACCATGACAACATTTTTGTTTTACACTTACAAAATTCTCCTTGATGAGAAATGAATTGCAAAGAAATGGCATAAAATTTGTTATAGTGAAATTTTATCAAAGTCTTAATAGGATCAATAATTGAATGTCAGCTTGAAAGCTACTGCAGCAAAAAAAAACTGATGAGGGATTGCTCATTATTCCATTCTTTTATTCTGTTAAAGTATCAAACAAATATATTTTTTACTTCACATGAGTGTCTTAATAATGGGGTATTTGCCTTTTTTTTAAGAGATTTATGTTCGAGACAAGTTGCTTTGACTGCTTGGAGGGTCAAGTGTTGCTTTACTGCACCACAAGGTGGCAGTTAGAAGTAGATTTTCCATAAGTCAGATACAGTTTACCCTGTGGCTGTTCACCCTGAACTGCAGCCACGTTTCACACACGTTTTTATTTATATTCTAATTAAATTTATTAAATTGAATCTGGACAGGCTGTCGTGATGACAGCCTTATTGCCAGTGTCTGTACCGAATCCCACAGGGTCAAAGATGAGATGTTCCAGGCACGGCGCTGTCTCTACATGAACGGGTTAGCTCCTAACAGTCAGTGACGTTGGAGGAATTTATCCTTTGATCAACTTCAAGTGAATGAAATCAGTGCAGGTAACGGGCTGCCCTCCGTGCCATCCTGCGTGAAGCAGGCAATCCCGGATTGTCACTTGCTCAAGTTCCGATGTGTCAACCTCATCACTTTTTTCATCTGATTCCTCATCTTGTTGTCCTATTGCAACACTTTCAACAGCTGCATCTTCGAAATCCTCACTTGTGTTGCAACGTTCAAGATTGTTGTCGACCACTCCAAATTCTTCATGCTTTGTAACTTGCTGCAGCTCCCAAAATGCTTCACTTTCACTCTTGGTTGAATCTGGCATCTCCAACCCTTACTGCTTAGATCGGCAGTGAGCAAAACAGCTCTGGATTATCTTGCCATTCATTTCTTGCCATCCATCACTGAGAAACTGTAGTGCCTGCAGAAGAAACTCTTCCACTCACTTCCTTGGCTGTTGAAGATAATGTCAGTTGATTTTCTTCAACCGCTTCAATAATGTTTGCTCGCCGGCTTTCACAATACAACGTGTTCAAATTTTTTATAATTCCCATACTCATTGGCTGTTGTGCTTGCAGGCTGGAATCTAGCAGGATGTTTTTCAAATGCTCTAAACTAAGGTGAACCGCACATTTTCCAAGAAGCAGAAGAACTTTTCTTGATTTCTGCCACAGCCTTCAGCTCCAAATCCCAGCTCATCAGCCACTTCTTAAGAATTTCAGACTTAGTCTACACATTCTTATTAAGACAATACTGGACTGGCAAACTGTCCAGTCTGAGCCCCTTTCGTGCTTTTCCCAATAACCAACAGGTTCAGTTTGTCACTTCCAGACATGTTTGAAGAGCATAACGTGGTTAAGCAATCGATTGCATTCTTTGAACCTGACGGTGCTGCATGTTTGTAGCAGAGAGAACCATCTGATGCAGAACGATAAAACAGACCTGCAATTTGGTGGATTCCCACTCCATCTTTCTCATCATGTGCTTTCCTGAACTTAATGCTGTCCCTGGATTTCCATAGAGATGTCCAACCATCTGTTGCTTTAAAATCTCCATGATCCAGTTTGTGAGCCGATGCTTCTGACATTTTTCATCATCTAGTCATGATGGGGCCTCCTCAACATCCAGAACCTTACCTTCATGCTTGTGTTTCTGCAAAGTTCCTTGTTGTCTGCCAAATGACGCCCATTCTTCTCACAGTTTCTCTTGCCGTTGTAGATTTTGGTACCCCGGATATCTCTGCCCACCAGCGACGACTGCTGCTAGGCAGATGGATTTTGATTTGGTCCAGTGAGGCAATTCTTTCAGCAAGCAGCATCTTGGCAAGAATGCAAAATTTCACAAAATCAAATAAAAAATGAACAAATCACCACAAGTGTCTGACATGAAAGTGGCTCAGCAAAGGCAGAAGCGTGTGTTCGTTCGTGTGCCACCCTGGGGGGAATGATTGGGGTTATGAATGGAAATCTGGAGGTGCCAAAGTGGTGTCCCCAATAAGAGAAGGAAATTGCGTCTATTTTCTTGATTTGGTTTTTTTCTGTAAGATTTGTCCCAGATAAACAGCTGCCCCCATTACCCCGCTGGCTGAGAATAACTGCAATCCTCTGTATTGTTACATATTGCTGAACAGTTTATCTGTTTGGTGGGGCAAACGCTGACATTATTCTCCAACGCAAAAGTGCTTCTGTTTGGTCTTTAGCATCTCAAGTTCCTATAATGCCCGTTCATGGAAGCTTCTTGATGTTTTCCCTCTCCAGCATCTGAGGACTGCACGCTCCAGGGCCTTAGCCAATCAGCTCGCTCCCCCTGGCACCCCCTGCCTTTTCATTGGTTGATGCTGCAAGCTTGGCTAGTTGGCGCACACACACACACACACACACACACACACACGCACACATGCACACAAACACATACGGACACTTCTATTAGACAGCAGGCCAGCACAGAGAGAAAGAGAGAGCAAGAGGGGGGGAAATCTTTGAACGGGAGGCATACATAGAGAAGAAGGAGGCTGAAAACACTGTAAAAAAAAAATCACTGCTGGGTCATTGTTCTTCACTCAACGGCATTTGCTTGCACATCAACGGAAGCAGTTTTGAAGCAGCAGGATGAACTACAGCTCTTCTGAAGCGGATCCAGAGACCACTGAGCCACTGCGTTACCTCAGGTGGGAAAGGATGTTGGTGGTAGGTGGTCTGCATCTGCTAGGCTTGTCTCTCTCAGGTTGATGTTTTCAACAGCAGTATTTTTCTAGGTGCCATTTAATATGGACTGTTGCTGCAGACCGATGGTTTTGTATTGACGGGATGCTTCGTGAAAAGAAAAGGTCCACACCAAGCTGACAGGCGACACTCCGTATTTTATAAAGTTTCCAGGAAACGTGTGCGAATTGTCGTTTAAGACTGTGTGTGATTCTCCGACACCTGTTAGAAATGACAGAAAACACCAGTGTGTGACAAACCTTGCCTGTGTGTCCTGAGCACCAGCACGATTTTCAGACACTGCTGAACACCAGGATAATGCAAGACCTTTTATCCTGGGTGTGACCTTTATATACGTGGAATACTTTATTGTGCAGGACGTGATAATGACCTTTAAAATAAGAATGGCTGAGCTCAGGTTCTCCTTGGTTTGTGTCTGCAGGTACTCTCTGGGCATCTTTTCCTCACTCACCTGTGATGTCATTATATGATGTGATGGTGATATATGATGGGATGTCATTTCTGCCACCGTATTGATGACCGAAGTTGCCGTGGGCTGCGATCTGGGGTTCGGGGCTTTAAATTCCCGGCAATATGAACCCTCACAGTGGGACTGCAATAGAGGAAGGAATGGTCTTGATAATAGTGCAGGTTTCTTTATTAAAGACCCAAATTATCTAACCTGCAGAAATGCAAACAGCAATTTTTTGGCGCAAAGACTCCAAATTGTCAACATGTTTCACAAGCTCGGTTTTTTGTAGTTTTCCCAACCCTGTTAATACAGCCGGAAACTACCATTAAAAAAAAGCAATTTATCAACTCAGTGTCAGCTGCAATAGCTGTGAAGCGGCTCTTAGCTCGCGTGACGGTGACAACCGAGGCAAAAAGAGCAGGAACCCTCAAGGAACCCTGTCAGCCTGCTGCCTGCTTTTGGGAACCATTCAGAAAACTTGCGGTTCGGAGGCATGTGAATCCACAATGAAGAGGGGAGTGTTGGGTCAAATTTATATTCACACTGTCACAACCGTCCTCCTTGATCTCTCAGCAGAGCTGTCATTGTTTCTTCGAGGCAATTTGCAACCTTCTGGACTTTTCTGTGCCAGACGTACTAAAGTGTAAAAATGAGATAACCTATTATGAAGCTTCTGGCTCCACCTAGAGAGTCCTGCTCCAGTCCTTCTGTACGCCTTCCTACCTCAGTCCAGCAGATGTTTGGCAGCAGAGGTATTTTTGTCACTGGCTTTTTTGTGTGACCAGAATGCAGTTCCACCATCGTGCCCCCTGTGATCCAGTAGAGCAAACGCAGTAAATGTGAGCCTCTCCTCTGGGATGCCCTCCTTCTTATGTTAATTACACATATGGCCTTTTGCAGCAATACAGGTTTGTGATGCAGTTTTCACCTCTTTAATCTGTCAAAGAGGTTCGGGTTATAAAATATGGACCCATTGGATTGTGAAAACGGACACCTGGTTACATCTGTTAGGGCTTTTGTGCAGAGGCAGCTCTGCAGACCATCTAGTCACAATGGAGAACCATTGATTGAGGGCCTCCTCAACCTCCTCAAGGTGCAGATTCCCTGTTCTGGCTTCCCTTTGAACCTTGGACGCGATAAAAGTTCCGTTCTTTTCCGGTTATGTGGTTCTGATAGCAATGATAGCTGAGGGCACTAAGAAAACCTGTAAGTGGAGGGTTTTGCCCTGCAGGATCAACAAAAAACGTGATGGATGTTCTGTCTGGAAGGAATGCAAGCAGGATGGCCCAGAAATCCCAGGTGTGTATTGCCAAGTACTTGTACTTCACCTTGTAGTAAATGTGCAAATCACTCAGCAACACTCTCATACAAACCAGTCCTGGTGAAGTGAGGAACAAAAGAGAAGCCGTAAAAAGTGACTCCTTGATTCCAGCAGCAATACTGTTGATGCTTCATGCCCGAACTTTCTTGTGAAGGGAAACCCCTCTGTTTGCTTATAGTGGCAAATGAGAAACAGCCTCAAAGGCCTTGTGTTGTGCTTGGTGAACTGAACCAACCTGGAATATCTCATCTGACTTATGTGACAGCTTACTGAAAAGGTGTTTTATTGTCGTGTCCTCAAACAGAGGCATCTGTTTAATGCTTTTAAAAAGTAGAAAAAACAACACCGAGAAAGTGGTTTAATGTGATCAAGACAAGGACTAAGTGTATATTTAAAATGAGAGCATATTTTTGGCACATTGCTTTGTAGAAAATCCACCTGAGGCCCTAAAGGTGGTGCAGTTTGTCCCCATATGACCCCAGAAGGTTCTTCTACATTCAGGTGCAGCCTGTGCCGTGGAAGTCTGGCCTGCTGGGGTCTGTCTACGTGTAAACAGCATTCACACACATTGCCAGAGATGGGAAAGAGTTGCAATGCACCAGAAGTGAAGAATAAACTCAAATACATGGAGGAAGACATAACAAGTGTGTGTGTGTGTGTGTGTGTGTGTGTGTGTGTGTGTGTGTGTGTGTGTGTGAGTGATTCTTCTCCTTGGTTCTCTCCCTGCACGAGATGTTTGATTCCATGCAAATTTGGCTGTTGCTTTTACTTTAACTGCCTCCAGTCATCATGATCAATGCTCAAAAATAACTCACCCCCACAGTGTGTGCTTATATTTATAGCTCAGCAATAACCATAACACTGGCTAAGGAGAAGTGCAAGATAAGATGATTTGATATCAGGCAATATGTAACTTTTTGCTTTAAAAGCTGCAGATGTTATATTGAGTATAACAGCACTTGGTTTACTTTTTCAACTTGGGTTCAATGGGGAGGCTGAATGGGCAAATGCAGCTGTCAAATCAAGAGAGACTGGTACACTTTTACAAAAAAGGGTTCTATTTCTTTTTAAAACATACATGGCAGTTGAAAATGGATGCAAGCAGCCCTGGGGGGGGACTGGAGGAGATTGATGGTAACCGCTTATTATAATGCCGAAAACACTGTTCAAGACATACATCAAGATATAGCTAGTAAATGTACACAGTAGAGGCAAACTATTAGTGTGATTGACTTCTTATATGGAACTAATCTTTGCATTGAACATTAAAAAAAAAAAATTAGACTTCAGGTTTTTAAAGCAACACCATATCACAAACACCTATTTTGTGCTTTTTAAGGGGCAGAAAGTAACTGCTGCCACTGAACTCCAGTCGGCTTCCTAGGACCAGATTAATAACGATAAATCAGTGCAGGTTTTTACATTAGGAAGCTGGCTGAGGCTGTGGTTTATTACTAGGCGCAGTCCCATGAAAACTGGGAGGAAAGAAATGTTGACATGACATGATGGTGCAATAAAGGTGTCCGTTCATAAGCAAAGCATGAAATGAGGTGAAAAAAGAGAGGAGCCATCCTAATGTGTGACATATTGCTAATACGTGTGGCTCTTGTCTGTGTGGGTTGGCGTGGACATGATGTGGACAGAGTGTGGATCGAAGCATTGGTGGCAGACCTGTAGGTGTGGTCATGTATCTATGGAGGGGACAGAAACAATATATTTTTTTTCCTGCATGTGTTTGCTTTTGTTTTCTTTCTAGGTTCATATATTGGGACAATGTGAATGAAATATGTCAGTTTGCCAGGAGGCCGAACTCGGAGGCCTATGGACCTGTGGAGCGCGATTAACAATGGTGTACAGAGCTGTGCTGGCATTTTTGTTAGTCTTTTATGTTATGGAGACTCAGCGCTCAGCAAGTGCTGAGTCAGCAGGACTGAAAAGCAAGTCACCCTTTTCTTGGCTGAAAGGGAAGGAGATAAAAAGAAAACTTGTTTCAGGACATTCTTCTAAACTAGCAGCGACCAAACTTTCTTTTTTTTATATTCTGGACTATTTAGATTGTCATCTTGCTAAAGTACATCTCAGATGAAATAGGACAGTAAACTGTCTGAATGTTTAGAATTTAAACGTGTTGTTTTCTTGATAATGAAGTGAGACTAAACAGCCCAATATTTTTTTTCCAGTTGATGTACTATATATAGTGGGAAGAGGCTCACAGTGGTTGGTCCTTTTTCATGTTCCTAAATTGTTTGGTGACTTAACGCAGAAGAACAGCTGAGCGTTGCTGTGATTTAGGAGGATGGACAGGTCAGCTCTTGGCCTGGTGAAAAGCTTCATTTTAAAATCTACATGGAAAGGGAAAGAAGCACAAGAACATTAGCAGAGCAGCAGTGAGGTGAGAGCAGAGGAACAGAAGGGCCATTTTTTCCCTGCTCTTTAGAATCTCTTTAATGATCTTGTGCACTGAAGAGGACTTGGAGGACACGCCTGTGGAGTTGTGGAGTCTCGTGTATGAGACAGAGACTCTAAACTGGCTGTGATTCTGATGCCCTTCAGCAACTGTCCTTTGCTAATGATTTTTGGTTCTATTGTTTCTGAGTCTGTGGATTTTCACAGTCCTCATCTCAGCTTTCCTGCCTCTAATTACTAACAAGCTGAAGCTGAGAACATTTTGCATGATGCTGAAGATCTTGTAGTGGACACCACAGCAGTGTCTCCTAAGGAAAGGCTAGGAGTGCATTAATACGGTTTCCTGGTGTGGCCAGGGGTTACACAGGCCACCACAAGGTGGCCCCGGGTGGCACAGGATGGCACAGTGTGGCACAGGGCAACACAGTGAGACAGAATGGCCCAGGGAGGGGCAGAACAGCACAGAACTGTATCTTTGCCCATGTTTCAGTCCAGGCCAGATTTGGTATATAGTTCATACTTGTGTGGAAAGTAAACCGCAGTGACACCATGGGGACAAGCAGCACAGGGAGCCGGACTCCCCTGCTGGGTCTGTGTGAGGAACTCTTCCTGTACATGAATGCAGCTTAACAGCTTCTGCTGTAGTTTGTAGCATTGCCAGACCCTGCTTCACCTCACTGAGTCTAGTAGTAGTGTGTTATTCTCTTGGAAAAGTAGAGACTGAACTAGATTTTTAAAAATCCTGTAGTTCTGTCTGTCTGCAAATTAGACCCACTTTCCCCTTTAACTTTGTACCTGGCTGGTCGCTCATGGAAGTCTTCTGTACTCCTGCTGTTTCTCAAGACCAGAGCAGAGTGGTAGTGCTGGTCTCATGTAGAAGACCACGAGGGAACAATATCAGAGATGTGGAATCATCTAGAAGGCAGCCAGGGAACCATAACTGAATAGTGCAGAGAAGACGGGGTTGCTTCGGAGAAGGTGACAGGGGAAACACCGTAGTACGGCAGTGTGTGATGGAGCTGGAGGAAAGGTCTGGTCAGGAGCTATTGAAAAGCTAGTGCTCCTGCACTTTCCCCATTTCCATGGCAACGGCAGCTCTTGGGGATCTCTGCCAGCTCCACACAGGCAAATCAAATTTCTGTAGGGTTGCTACATCCGCATGGCGGCAACGTACCATTAAGTGCTGCCGGGGTTCTCAGAGCTTCTGCCTATTACTGTGTTTAATCTCCTGTCCACAAAGGTTATATATAGCCAGGATTTTTCCAGATATAATGGCTACGATGATAACAGAAGGCAGAATTGACAACAATGCCAGTAGAGACAAACAATAATGTGCTGCAGGAAGATGGAATCTTTTTTCTTTTAGTGAAGTGAACATCTTGCTAGTGACGATCTCATAGCACCTGGTGTCTAACTCTAGATCGTCTACCAATAGCATGGGCACCATCATCCTGCCCTTCCCTTCCCTACATTCCTCTCGGACGGTGACAGGCACCGGAGGACTGGGAAGATCTGCATGGCAGCAAAGGAACGGTTTCCGCACAAGCATGCCGTTTCGCCACAATATGCGCACTTGTTTAAGTCGACTGCTCAACACTTGGGTCTCGCCAAGCTTAGCAATTGAGTCGCCATAGAAACGAGGGGAGCTGCAGCGATTCTGGTGGCTGTAGGAACGAGTCAGAATATTTAAGCCCTAATTCACTGTCTTTATCTGCCTGGCTGAGCGGTCAGAGTTGGGATATTCTGCTCCTCTTAGACACACTTTCCAAGATTAAGCACAGTGGCAGTTCAGCCGCCCTTCCGAGGAATTGTTCTCGCTCAGTGCGAGGTGTAAATATCTTCTTGAAATGTACACACGTGTTGTTTGTAAACAGAGTGTTGGGTATTTTGGGATTTCAGTTTCACTTTGGAGATGGATTGTCTGACATTAAATTCTTAAGAACACTTTGGCATCTGTGGCCTAGAATTACAAAGGAATCAGAATGTGTGGATAGGACCCACACTCCCACACGCACACATGCACACACACCTAGATGCATTATTCTCATTGATGAAAACTGGAATCTATTCTATAATCACACTTATGTCAGTTTTTCCGCAATAAGGTGCAGATGTTGAGAGAGATCGGCGAAAATTGGGCTGTTTGACTGATGGCCGTGTTCTGCTAGCCAATAATCTGCTTTGGGAAGCAGTGTTAAGCAAGTTGTGTACAGTAGACCTCAGAGACACTCACAGCAAGTCTGTTATGTGGCCCATTGCGGATCAGGTTTTTGCTCAATAATCAGTGTTGGACCTCTGGTGATGTGTGGGAAGCTCCACATTTATTCATTTGGCTATCCAGAAAGGAGCTTGAACACAGGCAACATTTCCATTACATCCACTGCGAGATGCTCTTTTCTTCTCAAAATGCAGCTTTGTTTTAATTTCTTGAGATGTCCATTTGGTCCATTTCTAAGCGCAGACTCAAGTTTTTTTTGAGAACTGGCTATCATTGCACTTAGAGAAAATGATTTCTATCACACGGTGTCTGTTTTTAACCCTGAACTTGGGATGTTTTTGGTAAAGTCCTATTCTGATGGTGTCACTGTATCCTATTGCTTTACGTTTTATTTTTCAAGCAAAAGACCACCTTCAGCTTTGTGAGGAATGGTGCAGGAGAGGCTGTTGTCAATCTCACATCTTGCGGCATCTCTTTAGACATCAAAAAGGAACCTACAGAGTGCTGCAGCCCGTCTCATTTCCTGAAGTTCTCATGATGTCAGCAGCTGTCACACCTTTACAATACAGCTGTTTATCAAACCAGTTTAACAGCTCATTGACTGAAATGAATCTGCAAATGATTTTTTTGTACATTTTTTCCATTGTAAAGAAGAAGCGTTATTACAACTCTGGCCTAATTCTAGAGTGCTGAGGTCTTGCTGGACCACTACAGCATTGCTAAGCTCTACCAGTTTGTTCACAGACAGGAGATTTGCTCTCTTTCACGAGGCTCTGTCTGGAATCCCTTTCCCAGTGAAGCGGGCCTGATGGCACAACTGTAATTCCTGCGATTTGAGCTGATCTGTTCATAATGGTTTTTTAAACTCTCTATATATGTTTCACCACATTGCAGTTGTTCTGGTCGCCCTTCAAATATTTTGTTATGAATATTTGAATGACGTTTGGATACATTTTTTAATGCTGGATGATGCTGCTGAAGAACAGCATGCCAGTGGTGACAGTTTAAGTAACATTGGAGAAAGTTTCTTTCAAATGGAGTCATTTGGAGCTTCTGCTTGGTTCAGTATATTAGCTGACGTGATGCTCCAGTTTCAGAAAACAGGCATGTCCCCCCCCCCCCCTCCTGCTCGAGTCCCACTTTGCTGATGTTAGACTGAAAATAGAAGCTAAGTTCAATTTGGACTAAACAGATTTACTATTTTTATTAACTGTTGAAACAAACTGCTAATGTTTTTCCTCAAGTTGCACACTGACACTCAACAGTAGTAAAAACAAAATTCTCCTATCAAAACAGGGGAACATTTAAGGGAACCTTAACTCAGCTTCATCACACTGACTTGATACACAGTTGTTCTCCTCAAGGCTCACAGTCCTTGGCTACATAACCATCTGTTATTATTATTATAATTATTATTATTATTATTATTATTATTATTATTGTTGTTGTTGCTGCTGCTATTTGTTGTAATAGCTGAGTAAAGCACTGTTCTTCTCTCCAGCTGACGGCAGATTACTCTAGACTTGGTCCTTGGTGTCACTTGGTTGTGACAGCAGCTGGGTGACAAGACGGCAGAATCCGCAGCCGCCAACAACTAAGTGTCACCACCCTGGTTGGAAGCAACACCTCCCACCCCCCCACCCCCCACAGCTGTTCCAAAATGACTTGAAAACAGCATATTCATAGCTCTTGTTTCCCGCAGGCTGTCCTGACTGTGATTGCTCGCACTCAACTTCAGGCCGGGGGGGTTTTGCAGCATTTGGAGGGCGTGGAGGGACCTTTTGTTTGCACAAATGCTGTTCATTTGCACTGTTCACCCACCAACATCGTGCTGAACCTCAGCAAGGCAGCAGCTGACACCCCCAGCCAGGGCCCATGAATTATTAGAGAGGGGGCCGGGGGTCCTGTTGCACCTGGGCTCTTAGCTTTTGCTACCCCCTGCGCTGTGCTGCCCCATTGATATGCTTACTGCACAGCAGGCTTCTTCAGGGCTCTTTCAGCAGAAAGAGGACCACGTGAGGGACAATGGAAGCACAGTGCTCTTTATCTCAGCATCCTCCGTGATATTTGTTCAGCAGAACTCTTGGCTCCAGCTTTAACAATCTGAGCAAAGCAATAAAAGCAATAAAAAAGAATAAATCAACACAGGGAAAAAGTAACAAGTTGGACACATTTAGCGTTTTTTAACAGCTGGGCTAGGAGAACGTGGGTCCCACAGTGTCTCGTTGTTGGAATGTGTTGAGGAAAATCCTTTCGACAGCAGGATGTCTTGTATTGCTTCAGTAGCAGCTTTGCTCTGGGACTTTCTAAGAGGAAAAATCATTGAACAGAAATGATTTTCTTAGTTGGACCAAAATCGAAGCCACATCGGGGCGTCTTCTACAACATATAACCATCAAGGATGGAAGTTAAATCTGCTCTCATTTTCAGAGGTGAGGTGGTCACTCAGATGTGGTTTTGAGCTCATTTTTCTATGTGCAGAACACCGGAGAAGACAGCACATTTGAGCAGACTGTTCGCAATCATCATATTGAATTATGTCATTCTTCTTTGTCTGCTTGTCAGTGGAGGCTCATTTTTCATCTGCCCACTTGGCCTTCATTTCAAAACGTCTGATATTTATGCATCTACATTTGTATCATCACCCATTGTGATCCAAGCACTCTACCTGCCCAGATCGGTGTTGTTGTGTTTTCCACCTCATTGTTCCCCAGCCTTAGCCAAAGATATTTATCCAGATATTGTTGCCTCCAAATGGCTGCTGAGTGAGGACAGAGGTGGGTGAGCAGAGAAGAGACACGCGTCTGATCTCTAGTAGCACTTTAATCTAGTTTCTTTGGAGGAGCTGGCAGGAGACATGAGGATGGGCTCTGGAACGGCAACCAGTTGCCACCATCACACCATCTCCCATTTGGCTCACTTAAGCCTATCGCTCCAGTGTAAGTCAGCAAACCTGGTTAATAAAATGGTGTGAAACTCATGTTTTGGAAACATTAAGAGATGACATGTCCCACAAAATCTTGTACCCAGTTAGTCTAATTTTGCTGCTTCTGATGCCACGTCTCCATCCCACTTGAGGATCTTAAGATGTGGATGTGATATTTATATTTCTTTTCTGGTTTATATAGGTATAAGATGTGAAAGACCAGAGCAACAATTCCCTTTGTTAGCAAACTAATGTAGCAGCTAAATCAGAAGGTCCAACGTCCTTCCAACCTTCTACAGGTTAACCAGAAATGGCCTTTAGACTCTAGACACAAAGAACCAGGTTCTCTTCAATGCCCACAACCCTGAGCTACATAAATATCAGCTAGAAAATAAAACCACAGCAGGCATTATTCTGCCTAAATTGCATCACTCTTGCAAACTTAAAGCTATAAATATGAGGGCTTGATAATGAGAATCCAATGTTTTACGGAGCATTTTAAGCATCAACTTCATGTAAACTGGTGACTATAAACTGCATGCGGGTCTGAGGCCTTTCTGATGGACCAGGGTCTCATCCAGGGCCCCATTCTTTTCCTAGCCTAGATCAATTCAGCCATGTTTACATTCACTGTCACACTTTTTGAAGACATTTTACTCCCCAGTGACATCCAGCAGGGTAAAGAGAGCTTTTCATGGAAGACAAATAACTCTAAAAGCACAGCTGCTTTGTTTGACCCCACAATGTGCATCTGTATTTCTGTACACAGATTTTTCAGTATGAATCTACATTATCTTATCTGCACTGTTTTTGGGACACAGACACGAACATGCTGGGATGTTGAGAGGAAAACATGCAGTCGGTGTTTGGGCTGTTATTTACACAAATACGGTGCATTATTCTAAAAATATGACGACTTGTTGCTGTCTCTAAAAAATATAGTTTGGACAGATGGGCTGCGTTTCTGTTTCAGTTGTTCTTTTTGACCTTTAGATGTTCAGCACAATTCATACATTTGAGGTTGTTGAATGTTGTTGTGTTTTTTTTTTTTTAAATGGGTCCTGGAAAAATCCAGTGATCCTGAAGTGAGTCTGAAGCTGAAAAGGTTCGAGGTCCAGAACCGCCAGACTAATCCAGCCCGAGGAACAATTTAGTCAGTTAACATCATGTGGAAAAAATGTAATTCTTTGATATGTGCAGTAGTTTTAACAAATAATTCCTGACTGGTGATGCTTGGCAAAATTTGAAATGAATTGTGTGGTAAGTGACCAATAAAGGTAACAATGGCCTGGTGTCTGAACCGAGATGAACAATCTTCACTGGTGCAAACAGGGGAAGATTTGATAAACCAAGGTGCAAAGGACATATTTACACTTATTCATTTAGCAGATGCTTCTCTCCAAAGCGACATAAAACTTCCCAGCAAATGTGCATTTTACTGATAGACAGATACAGAAACCTCATCCTCACAGTGCATTTAGTCCAATAACCCCCCTTTGCCAGCATGCAGAACACCAGTAGCTGCTGTTACTATGTAAAGAAAATGTTTTTTAAACATGTAAAACATCAAAGCTCATTTGGAACTTTCATATCTACCTACATTCCACTTCCGCACCTCTGAGGTCTACTGCTGCATTTGAATCAGACAACAGTGTTAACTTGGCCGATCCACTGATTTTCAGAGGTAGGACGACATAATAACTGTAATTTTGATTCATACGGACGCACGGATGCTGGTTAACCTGAAACGCACATCTTTGGACTGTGCGAAGGAACCCCAGGCAGACAAACTCCACCCAGACTGAACAACCCCAGTGCTCCTTACAGTGCCTGGAGTTTTTTTTAAACATGACATAGTTTAGATGTTGTCAATAATAAATACACAGCTCAGCCACTCATGTAGTTGTGTTACAGATTTATGTTTCTCACTAATTTGCAAGAAATGATCCCCTTTGCATGTGGACGTTCTGGTTGATTTTTGCAAGAGAACGTTTGCGTGTCGATCAAGTACAGAAAATTATTTTATTATACAGAACAGTTCAGCACCCAATTGTCCACCCACCTCGCCCACCTCTTGGGGTTATTAGAAAAGTAGATGTATATTTTGTGACAGAGCCACTGTTATTTTCAAGGTATTTCATGTTTTCCGGCACAAACCAGTATTTTGCACCTAGAAAAATCTGCTTAGTGATGCAGGAATCTTTCCTCTGCAAACCCCCGAGTGGCTGCTCTGCCAGCCTTGCTCTTCAGCTGTGCTGCTCTGTCCCAAAGTATTTTCTGTTTGTCAGTTTATTTCTTTTGTCCCAGAAGACGAGTTGAGCCAAGCAGCAGTTTTAATTGGGCTGGAAAGAATGGAACCTTTTTCATGTCTCCCCTCCTCCCTCAGATGCGCAGGCAGAACAACTCGCCCAACTGTCTCCGTTACTATGGTTTCCTGTGGCTGGAGTTCCTTCTTGGACTTCGCTACGTTCCAGTTTTACTTTCCGTTGAAGAAACACGAGAGCAAACGTCTCCACCTGCTTCTCCAACGCCTTTGTTTTCCTCTCTTTTGTGCAGGAAACCTGCTTTGCAAATGATGTTATAAAACTATGAGGTGACAGAGCTTCTTGTCCGCTGCCATCATGTCCACATGCGAATGGATGGAGTGAAGACACTTCAGAAATAGCTGAAAGACATTTTTACAGATTCTCCAGCCACCTCCTTTCAATAAGTGACCCTTCAGATAGACTGATGTTTGCAGGGGGCTGAATGAGAAACAGATGATGCTATACATCAACAGAAGATGCAAAGGAAGAAACTAAAGGTTTCATAACAGTTTAAGGAAATCCATCCATCCTTTCATGAACTGTCAGTGAAAGCATTGGAACCAGTGCAGGATTACAGTAGTCTAGAACCTGTCTTGAAAGCACAGGGGATGATAGCAGAGACTCTGGACAGGACGCTGGTCAATCTCCACATGATCACACAGATTAACATGCATAGGTTCATTTGGGACAATTTTAGAGCCACCAGTTGAACCTGAGACTCATGTTTGCTGGCTGTGGAAGCCTACCTGAACAGGAGAAATCTGTAAACTCTGTACTGAAAGAGCCAGAACTGAACCGTCAGCCAAACCCGAAAGCCAAAAGCTATGATTTACGAGAAGTACCTGCTGTGTTCAGAGGCACCCTGAGCAGAAGGAAATGTGACATTTAATTCAATTTATTTTTATAATGTGCTCTTCTTATGCACAAAGTGATGGAGGGGTGAACAGCAGAGCACAGACACAAGTCATAATAAAGAAGCAAAGAGAGAATCAACACAGTGCAGTTTGCTAATGTACTCACGTGAAACAAGCCATCTGGTAAATGAGGAAAGGAAAACAAAAATAACTGAAGGCCAAGGAAATGGGGGGGTCAGTCTCCCCAGCCAACCCCCAAGGGGCTTCTAAATGTGTCACTGAGGGCTTGTGTGTCAAATATTTCAAATAAATTAGGCTAATGTAGTTTTTATACTGTAGGTACCAGTCTACCTATTTAGAGACTTTTTACAAAGTTCTTCATCCCTGCTTGACTTGACTTTAGCTTGACTTGCTAAACATTTGAGACCAGATGATTTTGGATAAATATCTAACAGAACGCAATAGAGTTTATTACAATACTTGCAGTATTATTTTATTACAGCGCATTGTATGTTATTTATTTGTACATTTTTACATTTATTTTGATTTTTGTTTGAGGTTTGATATTTTTAAGTTTTTGATTTTTTATAGCAAAAGTTTCCATTTGTTTTACTGACATGTTTTTCAAGAATTATTTGGCTTCTTGAATTTTCCAAAATATATTTGCTGAAAAAAAGTCAGAAACAAGTGTGAGAAATATTACTTGTAAAAGAGTGAAGCAAAAATTGCCATTAAACCTGATAGGATCAAACACCATCTTGCAAGTCACAGCATTGAAAAAAATCCCCCTCCAACTGCATAACTTTTCATTTATAAATGTTATGTGCTTGTTCATGATTTTCTCCCAACTGTCTAATAAGCGCACCAAGAATTCACGTGTTCTGGGTTCACTGTCAAATGCTGGAGAAAATAGGCAGCAAAGATGAAGTTATCCTAACAGAATGAGAGCCAAACTGCTCCCCGAAGCAGATATCTGATTATTCTGATCGGGACGTAAACCAGGGGGAGCAGCAGGGATTTCTATTAGTCACACATTTTCAGTGCATTTTAGTTTCCTGTGGGAATGCGTGACATTAGCAGTACTGTGGCACAAATGATCCTCAGAGAGCAGAAATTAAGTCTCTTTACTAAAGACATATAATTTTGGCAGTCCTGGTTTTCAGTGGAAGCTGCTAAAATGTAGACATTGGCACAAGGCGCTGAATTACATGATCCTTAGCATGTCAAGGGGTTGGACCCTAAACTTACATGAGTGGCAGAAAGATTAACAGGTGCTGAAGTAGTTACTTACTGAACTAGCAAAGTTGGTCCTGACTGCTGGTTTCCATGGGGATCCATAATTAGCAGCTATTTATTTAATCTTAGGATGTTCTCATAGCTTTAACTAAACAAGAAACACATCCAACAGTGCATTTTACCCAGTGTTTTCCTTCAAAATGTCCATTCGATTAGAACAACCAAGTCAGTCAAATACTCTTAAAATATATTCCCTTTTCCTATTTTCTCGTTTTTGGCTTTTTATTTAGTGCAGGTTCTGCTGGTAATAGTCTGCCAATCACAGGTGGATTTGCAGCAAAGGAAGGGCAGCTGTTCCTTGTGTGGAAGCAAAGTGAGTTCTGAGTTCATGTGCATCACACAGCAGACTGAGCAGATCCCTGTTAGGGTTTATAATGGGACTGTGGTCATAATGCACAGATCAAACCTCAAGGTAAACAGCCTCATTAAGAGATGTCTTTATGGCCAGGTACTGCAGTTCTGCAGCCCGTGGGCTCCGACGTCGGCCACCGCGCTGCTCCAGCT
Source organism: Arapaima gigas (assembly GCA_900497675.1). Classification (NCBI taxonomy): domain Eukaryota; kingdom Metazoa; phylum Chordata; class Actinopteri; order Osteoglossiformes; family Osteoglossidae; genus Arapaima; species Arapaima gigas. The sequence goes on from UFQX01000050.1 coordinate 488,947, forward strand.
CCACAGTTTGGCGAAGGCTCCTCCACACGACCTTGAGGAACTCCAAGTCCCGCTGTCCTCAAGGTGTTTCCTTACAAAGTGCATCTGTTTGATGTGTTTTCTGGTGGATGTGAACGGCTGACTATCCAGGTTCTGAGTCGACTGTCTGGCCCAAGGCTGCACCCTGGTGGTGAGAACCTCATGGTACCACGTTTCACTGACAACACCATGGTGGAGCTGCTCAGTGTGTGACAAGATTCATTTTTCTCATACAAGGCAATATCTGCTCATTATTGTTCACTGGTTTACATTGCTTGGCACCACAGTGGTGAATTACTGGGCCTGAAACTACCCCCAATGGGGTCACACGATAGCTATGAGCTATGGGCAGTTTTAAAGCAGCCACTCAACCTGCAACACCTGTCTTTGGACTGTGGGAGGAAACAAGGACATCCGCACAGACACATCATGCAAACTCCCCACAGACTGAGTGGGATTTGACCCCCCCATCCAAGCAGCTCAGATGGTAGGAGGTGGCAGCGATACTCATTGTGCCACTGATATGTACCCAAAATTATTTTCTTGTCTTGTTTGACTAAGTTGTGGGAAGAAGCTCATAAAGTCCTGTGAGGTGATGTCCTTCCCATGGTGGCATTTTTTTAAAGGATATGGGGTATTTTTGATGCTGTTTTGTTGCAAATTATTTTGAAGAGCTATTCTGAGTGGAGGGGAAATATATGCCAGCTGGTTGAGCTTGCGATGCCTCTGATTTATTTGTCTGTTCATCTGCCTGCCTAGATGTATATGGTTATTACCTTTGACTGAAAACAGAATCATACCTCATGCTGCTATTCTGCAATATTTATTGCTGTGTTTTTACTCAGCTGGGTCTCTTCTTAATTCTAAACCCAGTCCAGAAAGCCAGGGTTGTGCATCAGCAAGTGTTCAGATAATAAACCCAATAAAAATGTAGGAAAGGTTCTGGCGGGATCTCACTGTATATCAAGGGCTATCAGGGAATATAGGGGGGGCATCTAATATTACTTTGAAGAGGCTCTAAGAAACAAGGTTAGTGAAAAAAGAACCAGGGGATATGAACTGTGTGCAGAGAGGAACAAGGATGTCGGATTATCAGTTAATGAACCCTTAAAGTAGGAGAGAAAGGAAACCATGGGCTTGAGTGAGTTCGCTCCTCATCTTGGCATCTTTAGGAAGGGGATGATGTGACCTTGAGTGTGAGGTCACGGTCAGTGTGACATTTGCGTCATTGTTTTACACAGTTTTACGTTCAGACTGAGCTTGTTGCTGCGTTTCTTCTCCCAGTTATCACCTACCTGTCATCCTGCTGCTCACCCGGCTCTCTTCCTACACTCTTAATACCTTGCATATTCAGACCACTATATTAAACCAATGCAAATTCAGAGAAATGTTACATGGACGTCTGTGGGAATAAAACATTTTGTTTCATTAAAGTAAGAAGGAGAGTAAAGTGGCAAAAAACAATTCAAAACGTATGTAAGCCGTCCAGTTTTACACAAATATTAACGGTACGGATCAGGACGTCTTTGATACGACAAGTGATTTTGGGTTTATAGATGGTGAGATGTGGTTTATGGATCATTTCATTCTACTGCATTCCATTCCTTTCTGCTGCCAAGCATACAAAATGCCCTGGAGAACATGTTGTGTTTCATGGAACATCCATGTGGATATTTTATGATTGAACCTGCAGCCGTGACGGGAGATCTGGCATCTACAGCCTAACCAGTGAGAGCATTTTTACACCAATTTCAGGAAGCATAATGATGACAGACTGTATTTTTAATTTCAGGCTACAACTGAGAAGAAATGAAATAAAAAAACTTCCACTGTGCTGCTGCATGTAGTCAGTTATACTGTAGGCAGATATTGAAGAACCTGAAGTTTAAATGCTCCACAAGATGTCCCCAGCAGCATGACTAATGCCTTCAGAGAATTCCGGCGCAAAGAGAATTATTCATGCGATGAGTCCCATAACTTCTGCTCCTATCCTAAGACAAGGTGTGAAGGACAAGTTGAATGTGATCTTCCAAAAGACCCCAGCATTTTCATATAAGGTTGCGCTCTGTATGTTTTCGGTGATCTGTGACCTGCAGAGAGGATTCTTTCTCCTTCCTGAAGCTTCTTGCCCTCTGCCCTGGAGAAATGAGGAGCTAAATAAAGGCATAGAATTGGAGAAACTGCTTGGAGTGAGTGAGCGGGTTGCCATGCGAGGAATGAAAGCAGCTCAGAAACAATGTGCTCAAAATACAGGGCTGTGCTTCCCGCCACTGACACCTCCCCACCTCATCCACCTTTAGCCCTACAACAACTGTGTTGATCGAATGTGCAGTTCAGGTTGAAGCGAGATCCTCCAAGAGTGACGCCCTTGAGAGTGTAGAAACTGCCTGAACTTTGTACGAATGATGCTGTAGCCTGAACGTGTAAACGTTTCTCTTTTACAGTAAGGATGAGGTGGCTGCAATTGAATCTGAGCTGCTGAAGGACTATCGCTTTGGACAGCAGCAGCTCGTCGAGATCTGGGGTCACGCTTGTGCTGTCGCTATTACTAAGGTGCGTCTCCTCGTACCTCCGAAACAGCGTGCTGCTGTTTTCGTGAGTCTCTCCCCAGCCACCACCCACTGTACCCCTTGACCTCCCCAAAGCACAGATAGACTTTCCTTCCTGCCTCATTATTCTTCTCCTCCTAATGTCCCAACTCTTCAGAGCAGCCTTTTGATCGGCACTTCAAAGACAGAAATGCTAGATGGGAGTTATGTTTTAAACATGTATGGAGGACCGCGGTGCAAGAGTGGCTTCTTCTTTGTCCCGTTGAAGAATTGCTGTCATCTCAGCAGTTCCGGGGGCTGCCATCGTAAAATCTGGGACATTTTATGGTAGGAGGCACGGGGGAGTGATTCGGCCGGCCGGTTGAAGTGAGTCTGGCAAGGAAAGGACTTACATCAGCCGTACATGTGGAGTCTGAAATGAGCCCAGCCAGACTGATGTGGTCACCCATTCTGTCTGGAATGGATCAGCCCAGAGATCACAGTCTGAACGGTTGTTTATGGCCTCATGTGACAAACGTGAAAGCTGCAACCGTTGGGTATGTGCTGCGGATGTTTCTAGACAGATGATGAATGTTCCCCGTGCTGCTCTGAGAGGCTCAGAGACCCCTTTCCTCTTACATTCAGCTTTGCGACTTCAATTATTCCGCTGCTCAACTCAATTATGCATTTGTTTGCACCACAGAGCAAACAGCAGCGACCGCAGTTTGCTATTTCATGTGAGGACTGTGGTTACCAGCTGGACAACTTTAAGATGCGTGGCCCCCCAGGGACTCAATCCCCCTGCTGGCGAAAACCAAGAAAAGCCAGACAGACCTCCAGTTGTACGGGCTCATTCCGGAGAGGCCATCAAACTGCTGGTTGGATGGGATGCGGAGATGCGGGCCTTCTTTCACAGGGCCCTCAGAGAGGCCCTGAGTAAACAAACGAGCGGTTGTCACAGGGAGGGCAGAGGGCCGCACCGCTGGTGTTGGGAGGTCAGGAACAACATGCGAATGTCATGGAATGATTGATAAAGGCAGTGAACAGCGGTGATATTTCTTCTGGGGAACTTGGTTTTCCATTCCGTGGGCTTGTTTTGCTAAAGGCTTAATGAAGGAGAATGAGCTTTGGTCAGTAAGACTTCAAATGAGTCTCTGTGAGGGGGTGTACCTATCAGCCTGGCTTTACAGGGTCTGAGAAGGTCATTTTACCTTAAATAAGCTGCATCTGAGCAGCACCCAGGTGATGTCTCCATGGGTCCGTGTTGACTGTAGTGTAGGTGCTACAGCGTTACCGGAGTGGTATCGAAACCTGTAGGTGCATGCCCCCCCAGACCACCACGCCAAAGCTCATGGTCAGTCCAGTTGAGCAGCACCAACTTTTTTACACTTTTGGCAGCATGGTCCATCTTATCCCTGCAAAATCGGAATCCCAGGCCAGGTTGGGACATGTGAATAAAGGGATCCACCCAGCTATACTTTAGAGCGTGATGGAAAGTGTGTTATTTAAAGTTAGGGCCCTGTGGTGTGTGGTGTGGTATTTTTCCGACTCCATCAAGGATATTTTAAAAGGTTTGGGTTTAAAAAAGAATACAAAAGGGTGGCACCCTCCCCTCAGCATGCCTTGTATGCTATGGATAGCTGACAGGGATTGAAGATATGAGGTCAGCAGGTCATCTGACAACACTTTTTTTAATGCTTCTCTCCTGCCTCTGCAGGCCTTTCCTCTGAGCACCCTGAGTAAGAAGCAGCCCACAGTCCTGGTCATCTGCGGGCCCAACCAGAACGGTTCCGTGGGTCTGGTGTGCGCACGCCACCTGCGCATATTTGTGAGTGTAAAGGCTGGAAACACAACCATGCACACCGTCGTCTGCTCTGTTGGTCAGAAGATCTTCCATCATTGTTGCCGAACCTTCTTGGAGTCACACGTTGCCGCACTAGGTTAAAGTGGGCAAGTGAGGCTGAAAGAAGATCTAGGTTTAGACAAGGATGTATCTGACAGGTGTGGAACAGCAAGAGGTGAAACTCAGTCTACGGAGAGTTTAGAAACAATTGGAGTCGATGTGAGCACATGTGAGATGAAACTGAAGTGAGCTTATGATGCGAACTGCTTTACTGTTTAGCCGAAACTAGATGGGAAATCGGTACATTTCTGTAACACGTCATTTTGTTCAATCAGAATCCGAGCTGAAACATTTTGTGCTGCATCACCTGTCTGCCGCCATATTACAAACGTAAGAAGTTCGATGGAAGCAGCGCAGCAGCACAGCCCTGACAATAAGAAAAAAGGCAGAACAGGACATGGAAAATGTAATGGTAACAAAGTCACAGTAAGACATAGGATCAAAATGAATTTTTAGCACATAAATGCTGTAACTTCAACAAATGTGTGTGATTTGTGATTTATGGGCTGGCAAAATCTACTGTTAAGGACAGACTGATGAAAAGTGCTTCTGTGTTTTTGATCAAGAATTTTTAGAGTGACGTATTTTACATTCTGGCACAAAATTCAGTTTTTTTTTGTCATGAAGGCAAAGAGCTGCCAGTTACACTTATATGCTGGAACGTCAAGGTGATGTTACACTGCTCATGGTTTTTTTAGAGAAGGAAAGAATATTTTTTTAGTCACAGGATCTAGCAGCCACTGCTGGAGCAGAGAAGATGTTGGAACTAAGAGGCTAAAGATGATAAAACAACATCCAGTTAAAGGCCCTCCTGATTATATCATTCCTTTCACTCATCCATGTGTACAATGCTGGCATCCATATAAATGTAGGTGACAGAAATATGTGATATATTCCACTGTGAAACTGCAGGTACTCTGTATTATTGAAATGTTTTTCCAGACAAAACAATGTATTGTCTTACTAAACATCTGCCAACCAAAACCAAACACTGAGCATTTTTAATTAATATAATTTCCTCTTGTAATGGTTCTGTAGATTTGCCTCAGCCATTGTTTAGGTTTAGGCTCATAAGCCTTAACCTGCCAAAGCCTGAAATATGATTCGATGATGGGATGCCTTTAGTGAAATGTATCCGTTGAACGTGGCTTATGTCTAAAATGAAAAGTCGCTCTGAAGTATTTGACTTAGAAGAAATTTCTAATAACCAGAAATATCATTGTTTAGCCGATCCTTTTATCCAAAATGCCTTGCAGCTTTTGACAGCTCTTTAGAGCTGAGTATTTTTGCTGGCACTATTCTGGGTGAATTCTTGCTGAGTGACATTACAGCAGCGGTGTGAATCAGATTTTGAACAGACACCCTTCAGGCTATGAGTTCGTGTCCTTAACTGTGGTGCCATATAAAAAAATACTGTTCAGAGAATTTTAATCCAGGATCATCCTGAAGTTAAAATATATGACCCAGAATGCCTTGCAGTTCCCATAAAGGTTGGTGACCAGATTAATGTTCACATCAAACTGGATGAAGACACAGCCTACAGTTATACAGAGGGGTTTAATGTTACCAGTTCCCAGCATTTGCACAAAAATTCAAACATACATTAATACTATTCAAAATTAATGTTTTGGGAGCCTTTATACAACAGCAGGTACAGATACAAAGGTGCACAAAGGAGAATCTTCTTCATCCCGAAGAAGAAAAGGCCCGTCAAACATGTCCCTCAAAATTGCAGCACGGTGACACATTGTGCGAAGGCCTCAATTTTCAGATTGGTTGGTTTGAATAGCTGGATTATAAGACTTTTCAAAGCAATCAAACAAAACATAGATGATTCTCACAAAATCCAGTAATGCGTTGCCTGTCCCCTGATGTAAAATCCTGAATGGGGGAAGATGAGAAATGTCTTAAAGAAGGACAGCTTATTTTTTATCAAGGATCCTCATGCTGTCCCACCTGCCCTGTCTCCTTGGTAGGAATATGAACCCACCATCTTCTACCCAAAGCGCTCCATGGAGAGCCTCCATCAGGACTTCACTGTGCAATGTGAGAAGATGGACATCCCATTCCTCTCCTACCTTCCCACTGAGGTGTGTGATAAGGAGGCCGACTTTCTTCCCAAGAAAGCAGCTGATAGCAAATAGGACACTTTTTAAAAGAGGCAGCCAACATGTCTTGAAACAAATCAATGCTTGAAATTTGCAGTTGAAATCAAGTTTGAGCTTGTGTTGTGGTTTGGTGTTTAGGTTCAGCTGATAAACGATGCCTACAATCTGGTGATCGATGCCATTCTGGGGCCAGATGCTGACCACACTGATGTGAAGGAACCTTGCGCCAGCATCCTGGTCACGCTGAAGCAGATAAAGATCCCCATCGCCAGCATAGATGTCCCCTCAGGTAACATGGTCAACGAGAAGAATAATTGGACAGTGTTTATGCTCTTATTCTGGGCAAATCAGCTGAGGTTTGGCAAGTAGGTGTAAAAAGCAGGAAGTTAATATCGACCCTCCTGTCCAGTATAGTTCATTATTTCCTGCCATTTTTGTGTTGTGCTCTTCATAATGAAACTATGCAGCTTCGATAGTCTTCTGTCACCAGTAGGTGTGTCAGATAGATATGGAAGATGTAACGTACAGAATGGACTCACTGTTAACTCATTCCAGTGCTGGTGACACTGAGGTGTTTCCTTGTGTCTGTCACGAAGGTTGGGACATGGATGCAGCCAGCAAAGAAGGAATTAACCCTGACGTCCTCATCTCTCTCACAGCACCGAAGAAGTGTGCCAACAGGTTCTCCGGAAAACACTTCCTGGCCGGTCGCTTTCTACCCTATGACATCCAGAAGAAATATGAGCTCAATCTGCCGGAATTCCCCGGCACAGACTGCCTTATAGAACTGTAACACCTATTTTAGTGGCATTATTTTCCAAAAATAAATAAATAATATATACAGCCCTTTTCTATTTTATAGTTTGTTACTGTGTCATATTATTCCTGTGCTGTAATGCAAGCAGAACATATTTGCCAGAAGGTCTTTTACTTCTCAAACCTGGAAGGCATTATGTAGAAGTTGTGAGTGGTCTGCACTGTATCAAAGTAGTAAATGGATGGAAGATGAGAGTATTCTCACTTATTCATGTCCACTTTGGCTGATTTTTAATTAATATATTTTTATTATTTTCTTTTTTACTTTTTTTTTACAAATGGAAAACATCAATTTTATTAGCAACATGTGCGAAGTCCTCTCGTGCTGAAGCATTTTCCGTTTACTTCATCGTGTTTTGTGGCAGATTAAGGAGCAATAGGAACAATATTCAACATCTTTTTCGTAACCAACACATTTCCTTCATTGACTTTATTTTTTTATTCTTATTTTTATTTCATTTTTTTCTTTTTTCTTTTTTTTACAAATGAACAGCTACGTGAAACCGGTGATGTGGTGTTTTGGTCCTGAACAGTTGTAGGGTTCTTGGTTCAATAAAAGGTCTCTTAAATAACTGTCTTACTCTTTTTTTTCTCTCTGTTCCTTTTACATAATTCACACCCCTGATTTCCCCACAATGACAGAATTACCTTTACATATCTGCACATTAACTGGATCAATATGAATATATAAATATAATTCAAAACGCTGTCATATAGAAAACATGATAGAGTAACGTCATTGAAACCATACAGTATTTCAGCCACAAATAAACAAGATAATAAACAAGAACTATAAGAAGTGACAGCATAACACTGTATATACTTTATTCTTGCAAGTTCTCAACTATAAAATAATGACAGAAATATGACATATATAACAGGTCAATGTGTGAGGTATGAAGTGATGAGTATTCATTTTTCCGGAGGCCACTTCTGAAACTTTATGATCTGAATTCCCACTCAGTGCTGACATTGCATCAGAACTTCAGAGTTTGCTTTTGCTGTGACACCCAAAACAACGCAAAACAGTAAACAAATCTGTCTTCCGAGGAATGAAAGCTGCACTGGTCGTCATAAGGTTTAGTATAGTAATCACTCACTATATTTAACTATGTGGATAAACCAGCATAAATTCATTGAGGTGTCGGTGAAACTTATGTGTAAAAGATTACATTCTGAGGACAAATGGATTAAAACACGTAGGAAACGTATATCTGATAAATATGTTGGATTTCCTTCTCCGCATCTATTCAGCTCTGTATATGAGGAATGTTAATAGTAAGAATTTCCTACAGGGTAATAAAGCTTGACTTACTCTTTATTAACCCTATTTTGTCTCAATTCATCTTTACCGTCAACATCTAGTTCCTCTTCAACTTCCACCTGCCAATTAAAATAAAAAATATATCAACGCACCTTCACTAAACTGTGTGGACAGCAAAGGGTCTCCCAGTGGACTCACATGAACACACATATGGACAATAGATCCTCTGTTGAATAACAACACCTTGGACATGTAAAAGCACCAAAACCCAGACTTTCACCCCCCAGCACAAGTTTTTCTGGGCAACAATCTTCAGGGCAAGGACATCAGACGGAGAGCCCTGACCAATGACAGGCAGAAGGGGGTTGGACCCAGCAGCTCTCCAGACGTTTTTTCTTTTAAACCCCCATCCACAGGGTGACTCACAATTCCTATTAACCGATGTACAAGTGCAAAGAGAGCTGCTCCTCACCCAGCACTTCGCTCATTTTGCGCTCCTCAGAGCTCTGATTATAAAAGCGGCAAAGGTGTCCATCGCAGAGTGAGCGGCGCAATGTGGAACCTCGCAAACGTTGCTCTCTTTCTATCTGCTTTGCTGGCGGTGGCTGTGGCACAAGGTAGGTGGCCAGTGTCTCATAACCATTAATGCATAATGCACGGTGTGATTTTGTGAACAAACATGAGGTTTTTAACCTGCTTACAAACAAGGCATCATAGCTAGTGACAAATGTTCCAAATTTGGGGGCTCACCTGTAGAAGCGTAATACAGTAAAAGTGCTGGAAATGCAAGGCCAAGACTGTTTCTATATATATCTTACCTGTATTATTTCTCATGTGCTCTTTGTCAAGATATCGAGTGGCTGAGTGTTACTTTCTGAAGTGTGTCCGGCATGTCTGACGTTTCACAAATAGAAGGTCAAACTGTCAGGCTGCGATGCTTAATTTCGCCATTAAAGAGTCTGGATCGACTGTGTTTGTAGCTCAGCGGGTGACTCACTGGGAATGTGTTCACCTCAGAGGCAAAGCAGCTGTTAAGGACCCCCGCGACCCCTCCATGTGCTAAGCTCTTCTCTTCCCTCACAAGTGCTGCTAAACACCATTAAATCAGCATGATTTAAGTGATCGGTGAGCCAAGCCACCAAAGGGAAATCACATACGTACCTGTCAGGTTTATATTACATGTTTATGTCGTCCATATAGTGATCTTTCATCTCGACTACCCTCAGTTACATATTTCTGCACCATTTCTATTTCACAATAACTGGAACAATCTCAGCAAACCTGATCCTAACAGACAGTTCTGCAGATTCCTCTCAGACAGAAAGAATGGTGGTGGAGAAACTGTGAAAAAGCTGAGCTTCCATAGTCATCATCTCTCCGCAGGCTACACAACACCAAACTCTTACTGAAATATTCTTACAACAATAAACAGGTTGAGGCACAGAGATTAGGATGTTGACACGATTCATGAAGACGAGTAACTTCTTCAATAAACTAGAATGATAGATTTAAATACACCTGCAGTGACAACTGGAACAGGTGAAATGATGCTGCCCCCTTCTCTCCTTCTCTTCTTTTCTCTGTCGATTTTTCCTTGCTCTACCCGCTGTGAATTTATGACCTGATTCCAAAACTAAGCCAACAGCTGCTCTCAGAGAAGAACCTTTGCGGTTGACAGCGCTGCTCTTGAACCCAGGTCTCAAATAGCCAGATGCCATTCACTGAACCCGTAATGAGCCACAATCTGACGCGCCGGTCAAATTTTGTGCAGGGTTTTGTCCAGCACAGACGATGAAGCCATCCTACAAGGTCCAAAGTAAATATTTTTACCCTCTAATCTGTCTCAAGGAGCCCAATTCTCCAGATACCGCGTGATCCAGATGCACAAGGGGTGGACACACTTGCACTGCATTTCAGAGAGGAAGAAAACAGAGATTAAAGTATTTTAGATTAGGGTGTTTTTTCATCAGATGCTTCAGTTTCTGGACGTAAATACAAGGAAAACTTGTCTGGCTTTTACCAGGTGTGTGTTTCTGCTTAGGGCGGTTGAAGGTAGACGATTGCTACCGTTCAAAACACCTCTGCCTCATCTTACATGAGACAGACTCCCAAGCTAATTTTGTGTGAAAACACTAAGCTCCCATTTTTTCTTTGATTTTTTTTTCTTCTTTTGATCCATAGAAAGTACGATAGCCAATTTGCCTCATTAGTTGCTGTTGCTGAGGAAATGCATTCAGCATAACGGTCCACATATGCTTCCGAAGCAACCGAAACTGATGCACGAGTGTGTCTGGAACCTTGAGCCAGTGGTTCCTGATCCCATACAGAAAGTGCCAGACAGAGGAGCTGTCTACAGATCTGCAAATGCACAGACTGCAAGGAGGACCCATGCCAGACTCACACAACAGGCCCTAAATGCTTCCAGATGGCTAACAAATACATTTCGACTTCTCTGCAGCCAAAATTATTTATTAATCCAGAAGGGAACTCTTGGACCGCAAGTTTGCCACAGTTATTCTCTAAATTAAATACTTTTTGTTGTATGCAAACGTATGTTTACTGTGTAAAACCCCCCCAAAATCTAAAGGACTCTTTTGGTATTCTCAATATTCTCTGGGCGGCTCTGATATAACTCTTAAGTGTTGACTTGAAGCAGTCATGCTTTCTTCAAGGTCTTACATAAGACAAACCATTTTTCTCCCGTCAGATTCTGAATATTTCAAAACACATTTGAATGAATGGGTCAAACTTCATGGAACAACTGTGTTCCTCTCAGGCCAAACCTGGCATGGAGGCACATGTAATCTGATGGAACCGTATCTGCGTAATAGTTAATAACAGTTTTAAAAATATATATATATTTATTTGCTTCACGGAACACTACATGTGAGCTGGAACATGAGCAGAAACAGCGACAAATGCCAGAGGTATACTTAGGCGTAGATCACTGAATATAAAACTTGGACCAGATTTCTGTTCTAGCCTCAGTTTCCCCACCTCATAAATATGCATGGAATGCCCACCGCCACTGTGCGTTGGTGAGGCTGTGTTACATCACTGTGCTTTTTACATGTGTACATCTGTCCACCTATAGATATTCACACATGATGCTCACATCATCACTAGTCTTGTCTTTTCACCTTTGCTGACTGGGCCATGTTTCTCATGTAAAACATGCACTTGTTTGAACTCCAAATGATCTCAACTTTATTTCAATTTTCCTTAATAACTTATATTAACTTAAATAAGCCTGCTGGATGTTTCAGACTTAAATGAACCACAGACACATGTTGAGATATAGAAAAACTGCAATACCTGTAATAGTACATGGTCATCTTGAGTGAACTATCTTTATCTGATTCACTCCTCCTTTGGAAAGTGTAGACAGACTTATACATCCCTGTACTATTTTGTAAAAACAGAGAAAATAAACGGCAGGTTTCAACAGCTCCTTCTTGTGAGCATTCAACCCTTTGGGACTGAGAGGTGTTCCAGCGTCATCCTGGCAGGACAATTGGCTGTATTTTGTTAACATCAACATCACTTTTTTAGTTGCACATTGCATCCCATCTGACTTTTTCAACTCAGTGTAGAGTTACATCATGCAAATACTTGCTGCCAGTGTAATGACATCCATCTGTTACCAAGGCAAGTCTTGTTATCACCTATTAAAGACTACAGGAGCTTTTCATCACACAAACGCTCAATTCTATTTAAAGTCCTCCACCACGTTTGGTATTGCATACAGTTCAATACAAGCAGCTTAACTGGTTTTAGCAAACCGCTTACTTCATACTTCTTTAATTGCTTTGTTTATCCTTGGACGTTTGACCTTTCTGCTTTCCAAATGAAATAAAATACCAGATCACCAGTTGAGATGGAACACCTTTTTTTTTGCATTCAGTGGTTTTTCCCATAAACCCAAAAGTCCTCCCATAAGTTGGGTTCTTCACTTGAGTTTAAACCACATTACTGGCTAAGTGATTTATGGAGAATGTGAATCCACAGGATGGGTTCCAACACAAAGTCCTGAATGCAATGACATGTTCGTGCAGAAAAACAGAATAAGGATACAGGTCATGATACCTGTGATGATTATTCACCACCAAAACTGTGATGCCATTTCCGATGCGAAGCATTCTTGGATGTGTTTTTTGGAAGTGTCACTAGTAAAGGATGATTCCACACGTGTGGATTCCGCTTAGCTGTTTCCAGATTGTCGCACCAGAGCTCATTTTAATCAGCCTCAGTGATGTTCGGCAGAACCTCCTGCACACACACGGACATCCTACATTCCCCTGGCTGTAAACATTCCTTCTGCTGGGAGTCGCTGTCGTCCTCCAAACACAAGGAAACCTGAGCTACCCTCTGCGTGTGCCCATCACTCATTTACCTCACAGTACACATTCATATATCTGACTGCTCCAAAGCTGATGTTAGAAAGAAAAAAGAACATCTTACAGGCCAACAAGATAGGGTAGCAGGTACAGCAGTTTTGGGCTCGGCGAACCAAGGTTTGAACCCAACTTCCTGCTATAGAACCTTGAGTAAGGTACTGATCCCAAATTGCTCCCAGCTTTATAGAAGGATAAACCGTTGCCTAACATTGTCAGCTGCTTCGGAGGAAATTCAGTCAAATACGTAAACACTAGCTGCTAACCGCATGAACGAGATGGAACAGCGTGTGAAATCAGATGTTATTAGGTGCTGTGAAACTTCTGCTCTGGAACCTGGCAGACAGACCACCACCAACCACCCAGGGTGAAGTAGAGCTCATGTTCGCGACACTTGGACAGAGAGGAGCAGAGACAATCGGGGGCGGTGGGCAGGGATTGGATGTCGAGAAGGACTTCCCTCTTAGCACACAGCTGGAAAGACCAACAAGTCCTTCTTACATTCACAGACACTTGTGCAATGACCGGAACTAGATGCAGACAGCCTGTTCCCACACTGTATAGCGATACCTGCCGCAACGCATCGTGCTCAATAAATTCCTGAGCTCCTAATAAATAACCTTAGAACATTGGCCAGACGCTCGAGGGTCAGTGTTTCAATGGACAGAGCTCAGGTAAAGTCATTTTGTCTAACTGGATTCTTCTTTATTTGTTTCACTCAGATTTCATCTGGAATAACTCACAACCCAGGAAGCTGAACCAGAACAGGAGAAACAGAAAGCAGGCCTACAACACGCTCCTTGAACTGCAAACTACGGGTCAGTGCAGGCGTCATGAGTCCATCTGCTTCCATCCGCAACCATCCCATGTTGCAGTACATCAGGTTTGCTAACATGTCCAGGCCTCAAAAGAAAATGGTTCCTGAAAATTAAACTCAAATTAATATTAATAAATTAATATGAAATTAATAGTACAATCATGTGTCTGTTATGATGTTTTACTTTAGAGAGATTTTTCAACATTTATTCAGAAATAACTCATGTGATCATTCAAATTAACACAAACACATGGCCTGAAGCACAGGTACTACAGCACTTCAGTTATAAATGCTGAAGTTTGAACTTCCCTTGAAAAGGCCCATTTGCTTATAATTAATCCCTGAGCTTCTTCACAGTTGACCAAAAATCTTTAAGCACTGGAACCCGTAATTGAATGTGGGAGAATATGTGGGCCTGGCATGGCAAAGCTGCAGGAAGCTTCCTCACATCTTGTCAGCCAAGCATGGAAACATATGGCAATTGAAGGCTGAATGAGAGCCTGGAAGACGAGGGGAAGAAGACTCCAGAGAGCTGCTTTAACTCCACACCTGTGTTGCATTCCATTCAGCTCCTCTGAGCAAAACTGCAGGCATGTGTCGGTTAGGTACTGCAGGGCGACTGCGATCAGCCTTTCCTGCACCCTCTTCAACAGGGGTGACTGAATGGACATCCTGGTTCAACATCGACCATCCTGGGGGCAACGGGGACTATGAGCGCCTCGAGGCTATCCGGTTCTACTACCGCGAGCGAGTGTGTGCCAGACCTGTGGCCATGGAGGCACGCACCACGGACTGGGTCGCAGCTGCTGACACAGGGGAAGTGGTGCACTCGAGCCTGGAGAAGGGCTTCTGGTGCATCAACAAGGAGCAGCCATATGGACGGCTCTGCTCCAACTACCACGTGCGCTTCCAGTGCCCCCCAGGTACCTTCACCCAGCGACAACCTCCATGTACAGCTCTGTTGCAGAAAAACAGGTTCTGCAGCAGAAACTCAACTGGAGATAAGCTCATACCCTAGATTGGTGTAGCAGGTAGCTGAACATAATAGTTGTACGGCCTGCATGTCTGGATAGAGCGGTTCTGCTGTGGTGTTGGTATCATATTATCGCTTCTGCTGAGCAAGAGGAAAAGCAATGGAGGGGTGAATGAGGACACAGGGGTCCTGTGTTGTGTGTATTGCAGTGCACACCTACTGGTCAGACTGGTCTGCCTGGGGCCCCTGCTCAGCCACAGCCTGCAACAATGTGGGTATCCAGGTGAGACAGCGGAGGTGTGTGAGCACACAGCCGTTGCACCACCCGCTGGCCCCTACCTGCAAGGGTCCGCATACTGAGCAGAAGGAGTGTTCTACTCCTCCTTGCCAAGGTACAGTCCTCTTTTCCTCCTTTAATGTCTGCCCATTAATTGATATTATTATATAATGCAGCTAATATCACCTCTCTGAAGAAATCATAATCTTGTCACTTGTTTCTGTGGTGAAGCAAACCCAAGGCTGGATGTAGGCAGTATCATTTGACAGCTTCCATTCTTTATCCAACAGACAGAAGTTCCAGTTACAAGCGATTCAGTGTTTTTGCAGTTTTTCTTCTGTGTTAATATCTGCTATATTTATGCGTTGTTTTGGTTCACCGGACACATGAGTGGCAGAGTTGTGGTGAAAGAGGAGCCATAGAGGGCAGTGTGTACTAAAAGTACGTCTTTTGTTTAATGATAACTGTTAGGAAGCCATCACAGAATGTGGAACTGTGCTTTGATGTCCACCCCCCCCCCCCCCCCCCCCCCNAACTGTGCTTTGATGTCCCCCCCCCCCCCCCCTCGTGTACATGTCAGTTTCCAAACATTACCACACCTAAATCTGTTTAGTCACATCACACCTAGAGTACAGAACAGGGCACCAGCTGTCTGAAGCTATCTAATCTGCTCACCCATCCTTTCATTTTCATTGACCCTCAAGCCAAGTGGGGTCCCTGGGGTCCCTGGAGTAGCTGCTCCGTGACCTGCGGTGGTGGCCGCAGAGTTAGAAGGAGGACATGCAACAGGTTGTCCAACAAGGTGCAGTGCGTTGGACACCCTGCCGAGCTGCAGAAGTGTGGCAAAGCGCAGTGTCCAGGTAATGACTGTGGGAGAGATGGCAAGTGTCAAATGAGGAGGGAAAAATGACCATAAGCCACTATGTGTGCCTAATTCCTTGTGCATTTACACACGCAGCTCCTTGCCAGCGTACGTGTCCAGAAGGCAACCCCAGCAAGGACTGCAGTCACTGTGTGTGTGAGGGACACATGGTCTATGGTGAGGTCCTCAGCCTGACAGGTGTACCGGTGGCCGGAGCCCGAGTCGCCCTGGCCCAAAAACCCAAACTCCACCGTGCTCAAACAAACGGCAAGGGCCAATTCAAGCTGCCGGGGATCTGCGCCAACGATGCGACCCTTGTCACTATCACCAAGGAGAAGTTTGCCCCGCTTATGATTTCTTCGGTGAGCAAGAGCACCAGGGTGTCGGTGGTGAAGGCGGTGCTGCGGTCTTCAGGTGAGCTC
Source organism: Arapaima gigas (assembly GCA_900497675.1). Taxonomy (NCBI): domain Eukaryota; kingdom Metazoa; phylum Chordata; class Actinopteri; order Osteoglossiformes; family Osteoglossidae; genus Arapaima; species Arapaima gigas. The sequence goes on from UFQX01000050.1 coordinate 505,329, forward strand.
ACGAGATGGGAGGAACCTTCACCTGCTCAACCAGAGTCTTTGGTTGCCAACAACTCTGAGCCCTCAGCTATTCATGTGCCAAATCCTGACCGCTTCATAAAACAAATGTAGATTATGGAGGAGTTAAAAAAAGGATAGTAAACAAATTAAAGTTGAGATAGTCAGGATTTGAAACACAACAGTAGTTGAAGCTCTAAGCACATTGTGTCTCAACGCTGGTTGAAGTAAGACTGACCCAAATGGCAGTTGCTGGCTGATCTGAAGAAATTCTCCCTTTCTGGGATTTTGCAGAGAAGCCGTATATAGTGAAGCACCCAGAAGACAAAGTTCGCTATGAGGGACAACGTGCAACATTCTGCTGCGAAGCCACAGGGACGCCGCTTCCAAATAAATATTACTGGTAAAGTCATCATCTGCCTTTTATTTTCCCTTCGCTTGTATCCACATACGACAGGAATCACTTTAAATACAGCTGCTGTGTAGTACATTTTCCCAGTTCCAATTCCCTCCATTTCTGGACAGTTTTTCTTTTCTTTTCTCAGCTCTAATAGCAAAATATATGCACGTCTGAAAGTGAAAAATTACATTAAAAATGATTGCCTTCATTTAATTTCCTTGGTGAGACACATAACAAAATGTCCAACTATAGATGCAAAAATTGTAATAATATATAAAATATAATTTTAGCGAACCTAATTAAGGGGATAATTATAGTGAATTATTTCACTGTAATCTGGGCTGATCTGGGCTGTCTTGGTTTTTCACAGCCGTTTCAAAGCGAAAAAATATGGCATTTCAGAGTACAGATCTTCCATCAACAGTCAAGCATGAAGGTGGTGGTAGTGGTGGTGTGATGGTCCAAAGCACAGGACCTGAGAACCTTGCTACTACTGAAAGACTCATCAATTTCCCTTTTTATCAGAAAATCCTAAAGGAGCCTGTCAGGTCATGAGGTCATGAGCTGAAGTTGAATTTCAGCTGGGTCATGCAGGAAGAGAACAATCCCAAAACAAGCCATCGCATCCGCAACAGAATGGCTGAAAAATTAGCTATCAAGGCCCTCACCTGAATTTCATGAGATGTCAGAAGATCTGAAAGGAACTCTTGCTTGAAAACTCTAATCTATAAACACAATTTTTTTTGTTCTCTATTTTGCTGGTGTGCAGTGGCAGGTCTAATGAATGCGTATTTGCGTTCAGGTACCACAACGGGACACTCCTGGATCGAAATGTATACAAATACGAAGGGGACCTTGTGCTGAGGGATCTAAAACCAGAGCAGACAGGACTATACCACTGCAAAGCCAGCAGTGACACGGGCAGCATTAAGTCCTCTCCAGCCTTTCTCACTGTGCTTGGTAAGTACCGTACTGCTACCGTGTTTCACATAGTAAAAAAACAGTATGAAATTGTTCATCATACAGGTATTGGAAATATTTGTTCCATAGCTCAGCAAATACTATCCCAAATGCAGCCTAATCCAGTCGTTTTCAAAATGACTGAACAAATGAACTAGAAGAAGTAAAGTTGTCCCTGAGGACATTGTAACATCAGCTGAATTCATTTACATAACAACACACCGGTATCGTTTTAGTGCAAATGATGTCCTGCAACTATCCGAATCCATAACTTAGTGAAGCTAAGAACAGAATGTACTGTCAAGTATTTGACAGCTCTGGAGCTCTGGTGTCTGCTAAACTGAATGTAAATATATGTGCTGCACCAGTCAAAATCACTCCTGAGTGATTCACAACTGAGCAGAAGCAGCAAACCAAACCAGCCCACAAGTACCAATGGTACGTGGGCTTTCCTGTGTGGTGGCTGGGAAGAAGTTTCGGCTCAACTCCTGAAACTGAATACCTCAAAAAATACATATATATATATATATATATATATATATATATATATAGTGTATATATGTATATATAGTACTGTGTTCATGTTGCCCACGCTAATAAAATTGCCCTTTTTCCAACAAAGATTAATAAAAGAAATTCCCCTGAAGCACCAAAGTACTCATGAAGTTATAATATGTCAACAGAAGCAGCATCAATTTTTGTGAAGGACGATATAATATGTTTCTCTGCTTAAGGAATTCATGCACATGGTTGAATTTCCCCTGCAGCTAGTCAGACAAGTTCCGTACACTGAAGCAGTTGGCACTGGGATTCGGAGAGATATGTTTGCTTTAAAACCATCACCGCAAGGAAAACTCGTTCAGATGAATAAAGGCACGAATGCTTTGTTTCTCGGAGGAGTACGAGCCTAGAATGTGTTTTAGACTTTTTTCCCCATGACTCACATATTTATGCAACAAATTTATATTTAACATAGGAGACAATAAGCCAAAAGCAACATAAAATCTATTTGCACAACAACCCCTCTTCCGCCCTATTTTCAAACGAGAAATTCAAATATACAGTATTAAAGTCCAGCCCAATCTCATGTTATGCAGCACACAAAAAATAATTTCAGTAGGAATTGGTGGGAATCAACTTCACATAAAGTGTGTTTTCAGTAAACAGAATTTACCCTGCTAGATTTATACTGCATTGTCTCATTTTTCTGCAGCTAAAGGTACACCGGCTTGCACTTCTACACCTGAGAAACACTTGATCAAACTTCCAGTGGACTGTGTTCAGCCAGGAACAGCCTCTAAATTTTATAATGCTGGACGTTGTCCCCATAACAAGTGTGCAGGATCACTGGACTTTGACCTGCGCTGTAGGGACAGTATTGGCTTCTGCTGTGGGGTGAAACGTATGGAAACCCAAACAATTGACTGTGGCAGCTACACTCTTCCCATTCGGATTGTGACTGAATGCGGCTGCCAGAAATGTGTGGAACCCAAGGTGCTTGTGCGAGGTCGTGTTGTTGCCGCAGACAACGGTGAGCCCCTGCGCTTTGGCCATATCTACATCGGGAAGGAAAGGGTGGGTACCACTGGGTACCAGGGGAGCTTCACCCTCCAAGTATCCCCTGAAACAGAAAGACTTGTAGTAAATTTTGTGGATACCTTGCAGAAATTCATTGACACAGTCAAGGTGTTCATATTTGACAAGAAGGGCGGTGCGGTCTACCATGATGTAAAGGTGATGCGGAAGCAGGAACCTATTGATATCAACTCCACAGAAGCAAACACAATCTACTTGGGTGAAATCGAAGGTGAAGACCCCATTGGTCAGATAGTCATACCTCCTAATTCGTTTCATAAAAGTACTGGAGAGGTTTATGAGGGTACAGTAAAAGCCAGTGTGACCTTTATAGATCCAAGAAACATCACTACTGCTGCTGCGACTCCTGGAGACCTTAACTTTGTTGATAATGAAGGAGAAATGCTTCCTCTGAGGACCTATGGAATGTTTTCTGTAGATTTTAAAGATGAAACTAACCAGGAGGTTCTTGGGACTGGTGCAGTCCAAGTAATGATGGATACGCAGCATGTCAAAATGCCAGAGCACATCCCCAAGATGAAGCTGTGGTCTCTCAACCCAGAAACAGGCATTTGGGAGGAAGAGAGCAACTTTTACTATACTCAGGCTACCGGGGGTGGGAATGGAAGGAGCAAACGGGAGGAGCGTACTTTCCTTATTGGCAACATAGAAATCAGGGAACGTAGACTTTTTAACTTAGATGTACCTGAGGATCGCCGCTGTTATGTTAAGGTACGGGCATATATGAGTGACAAGTTCCTGCCCACAGAGCAGCTTGAAGGAGTGGTTATCAATCTCATCAATTTGGAGCCAAAGCCTGGTTACACGTCCAACCCTCGTGCATGGGGCCGCTTTGACAGTGTAATAACAGGACCTAACGGAGCCTGTTTACCTGCCTTCTGCGATGCCCAAAGGGCTGATTCGTACACTGCTTATGTGACAGCCATAATGGGTGGCGAAGAGCTAGAGGCAGCCCCCTCCACTCCCAAAATGAACCCAAACATTATTGGGGTGTCACAGCCATATCTGGACAAGATAGATTACCAACGGTCGGACCACAATGATCCAGCCCTCAAGAAAACTGCCTTCAGAATCAACTTAGCCAAGCCTAATCCAAACAATTTTGATGAAACCAATGGGCCTATATATGCTTACCAGAGTTTAATAGCATGCGAGAATGCGCCGGTTGATGCCAACCACTTCAGATTTTTCCGTGTAGAAAAGGACAAGTACGAGTACAATGTGGTACCCTTCCAGGAAAGTGATCTGACCTCGTGGACTGGTGATTATCTCTCATGGTGGCCAAACCCACAGGAGTTTCGAGCCTGCTACATCAAGGTGAAGATTAATGGGCCTACAGAAATGATGGTAAGGTCAAGGAATTTTGGAGGCACTCACCCTGCGACTAGAGGGAGACTCTATGGAATCAGGGATATCCGCAGCACCCGTGACCTGCACTTATCAAATACCTCTGCTGCCTGTCTGGAGTTTAAGTGCAGTGGGATGCTATATGACCAAGATACTGTAGACCGGTCTCTCATCACAGTCATCCCCCAGGGCAACTGCCGGCGTGTGGCCATCAATGGCCTCCTCCAGGAGTACCTTACCAAACACCCTCCTTTGCTGCAAAACAATGAGACCCATGTCTTCAAGATGCTGGCACCAGTTGACCCCCTGGGACACAACTATGGCATCTACACGGTCACTGATCAGAACCCTCGGATCGCCAAAGAAATTGCAATTGGCCGTTGCTTTGATGGCACTTCAGATGGCTTCTCCAGGGAGATGAAGTCTGATTCTGGAGTGGCCCTGACTTTCAGCTGCCCTGAGAGGACAATAACTCGTGAGAGCCTCTTCCAGCGGCTGCAGACCAACCCTGGCCAATCTCTGTCACAGATGGCACGAGACATGAGGCAGGCAGGAGGGCTACAGGTCACAAGAGGGGCAGCCCAAGTAATCGCCTATCCTTCAAGCTTGCAGAGCAGAACCCAGGGCCGCAGAATCACTGCAACCTCCGGAAGGAGGAGGACCTCAGGCCGAATGCAGACCAGGGAGTAGGTCCGTGATTCGGTGAGTTTCCACGTTGATTCCGTTTAGAATGCAAATGATGCAATTAACAGTTTGGTAGAACAGTGGCTTAATAGTATAGTTGGTATAGTTTGTATAAAGTGCTTAGCGTGACATTTTTCAACAATTTTTTCTAATTTTCCTTGTATTGTCATTGATTCTGAATGCCTACAAAACCCTCTCAGGTGAATTATAAAGAAGAGCAATTAAGAGAACAATATCGTGTATGCTAATGCGCAATTTGGTTGTCTCTGTGCAGAAAATGTTTGGTCCCTGCTGCCTTGGAATAAAATATTGAAGATGGTGTCCTCATGCAAGCGTAGCTGGAGATCTATCCATCAGTCTGGTGGTTTTGGACATGTATTCTCTTGTGAATCTTACTTTGCATGTTTCTCCTTGAAGACCGTAACTTTTACAGTCTATTCTTCACACCATGCCCAATAAGCTTTGGGAAAATGGAAGACGTTTAGTTCCTCAGCTGAATTAAAACAGTCAGTTTATAAACATAAATACACATGGGATATTTGCAAAATATATTCAGTTTTCTTATGTATTCATCTCACTGGGACATAGTGGGAATTTTACTGGTTCTGTTTTTTCCATCTTTAGGATTAATAATTTTGCAAAGTCTGTCTGTGAAAACGTTCAGACTTTGAATGCTCTGCAGTCAGCTTTCTTTAGGTTTTCACCCCCAATGTTTTTACACACGCTTTTATTTTATTAATACAGCAAAAACCAAGTAAAAACAAAAAAAATGAATTTAAACTATGTTAAGAAAAATGCAGTTTGAACAAAGAATATGGAACATCAACTCTATGGACAAAAAAGTGCATTTCCTCCGTGAGACAAAAAACCTGACTCTGAGACTAGAGGAACTTGTTACTCTACCAAAGAGAGACTCTTTTAAAAAGATGTGTCAAGGATCTGGACGTCCATGGAACCAAGGGGATGCATCCTTGTCTTCTGTGAGAGGAATAGGTCACTGTGCCAGTTGCGGTGCAGCCAACCTTCTGCTGAACCTAAGAGCAACGTGCACTGGTCCTCTGCCAAGACAAGCATCCCTTAGCAAAATGGATCTCACTGCTAGACTAAACACATCTCCTACATCTGGGAAATTAGATAGTTTTTGAGTGGAGACACATTTCACAGAAGTCTCTCCTTCTCCACTCCATCATCTAAATTGCTCTTCTAATATGACTTTGACTTTATGATTCTACATGTCATCTTCTTCTTAACCTTTTTTGTATTATTAAGCATCTGGAAACTCTCACAGAGCAGAATAACGTGTTTTATGTACACATTCATATGTGAATTTGTTAAAGTTATTGTAACTGTGCGCTTCACTGTGTGTTATTTTGGTAGGTGTCTTTAATTGTTTTTTTTGAAGTGCAATAATATTGTTTGGGTTCTGCCTTGAAAGCCCCAGCAGCATATAATAGACCAGGTCCGAGAATGGTAACTAGGCTAAATATTCAAATTGACTCTTTGTATATATTTAAACAATAATGTCACACGTCTGGATGTCAATACAAGCAGTCTTGTGGTCTCATACATAATCTTTGGCAGGAAATTTAATCTGTTGTAATGCGCCCAGACCATTTTGTTGAAGAAGAAACGTTTGTTGCACACAATTTCCAGCTTTGGAAATGACTGAGATTCTGGATAGATTGGGACCATTTCATTTTTTTTAACGCACATGTCATCACCACAATTCAAAATGAAGATGATGCAAAGGACAGAGCAACACAAACATCACTTTCTCAGTTCCACTTACTAACCTTCCAAAAACGGATTTAATTGTGAAGACCTGAAATTATTGTGACATAAAATGGTGGTTAATGGGTAACTGTTAGATGCAATTAAGAATATATATCCTTGGCAAATTTATTGGGAAAAAAACAACTGCTTTTATTTTTAACTAAACAAGTAGACTTTCAAAAAGCTATTTTTCCTGCTGGTCAAAGTTTTGAGTTAGTTTATGGGAGTTTGAAGTAGGGTTACTGAAGAGAGTTGGTGCAGCCAAGACATTATTTGGAAACAATTTCTGAAATTGGACTTAACATGCGATGCAACTATGAGCATAAATGTGCTATCTTTGCAACAACAAAATATAGGTCCTTATTCAACATGAATTGGAAGTTCAAGTACTTTGTAGACACCTGGCTTGGAAATCAAGTTAAATGCCATAAATGGAGAAATCCAAACAGATTTTGAGGTAATAATTGAATACGAATGCCAATGGAAATTCTATCTGAATAATGATACACACAAATTAAACACTATTCTGTTATAATTGTGTGTCTAAGGAATGGATCTTGGCAAGTTGTGAAGGAAAGATTCTCTGAAATAATTCTCTGAAGGTCTCACGGTCAAGATTTTGGAACAGATTAATTGTGATGCTCTTAGGCTCTCTAAATGAAAACAGTCTTAGAGATTCTCAGGGCAAATAAGAGCCACACATGAGAAGATAGCCTGAGCTGAACAGTTGATGACTATAACTGCTGCCATCTGTGGAGAAAGAGCATCACTAACAATACTGTGGGTAAAGCACAAAGGAGCAACAGCTTAACCACCACTAATGACAGGAATTTGAACTTTTAAAATCCACTGAACCGTAAGGAAAGTCTGTACAAAGGAGAACAAAAATGCAAAACTAATGCATTTTCATGAAGTCCGTTAACTAATGGAAATGAGTTTGTTCTAAACGTTTAAACCGTAACACCCAGCGCAACGATTTCTACATAACACAAAACTCAACTCATGGTCTCCCAATGTGTCTCCGTATGTGTAGAAAGACGTCCTGCGACTCAAGTTGACTTGAACTTGACTCAAGTTCAAGTTGAAGCATCTATACCCAGTGCTATTGTCTGCCAAGTCTCAGGTAGGCTGGTACCTATTAGAGAAGATGCTCCTCCAAAACCAGCTTGTCTGTACTGCTCTTACACTTTCTCAGTTATGAAGAATGTGTGGTTGTTTTGCCATTCTGCTCTGAAAAAACATCTTGCACATGATAACATTAAACAATTCCTTATAACTCCGCCACTTTTTCCCTTTATGTATGTATTGCATGAATCACAACCCCCAATGACTTTGTGCTGTTTCAAAGTGTAAATCATGAACTCATTGGACTTGTTTTGAGGTACTGTAAATAAACTCTTATGTACAATATTTTGACACTGTGCCCCAATATCATTTTTTTAATACAACACAAATTGTGTGCGTATACAGTATTCTTCAGTCAACAAAATATTCTTAAGAATATTAACAACAGCAATTTATATTACACAACAGGTGACTTAACATTCCACATGATCACCTCCTAACTAAACAACACACAGTATGCAGATATATTACAAATAAAATCTAATTATGTAATACAACAAACAATAGTACACAGGTATACAAAGAAAATAAAATATACAAAAATAATTGTGCAAAACTGTCCAGTGGTATCTACACAAAACATCCCACTGCAGTAAATGGCAACATCAGGCAATACATGGATTATATTTGCAGGGCGCAATAAACAGTAAGTCATTTACCATGATTTTGAGGCAGTATGTTAATATTTTATTGCACATGTGGCAGACACCTCAATCCATGCAGAAAACATTTCAGTGGAAATACTGTTAAAATAAAGGTTCACAACAGGGGGTGTGAGGCAAAATTGGAAGGAAGGAAAAAAGTAAAAAATAAAAAACAAAAAATAAAACAATTTGCTCATACCAAGTTTTTGTTGGCGGTCTGTATGTGTTAAAATGAAATTTCAAGACGCAGGGCATGTTCCTGGCTAGTTTGGGGAAAGTACATTTAAATCCAAATAAAAAAGTTTTTTTCTGCCCCAAATGACACATAATAAATCTTAAAAGTGTCAAGGATACCCTGTTCACTGGAGCTCTGCCCCCTTATCGCCACATCAGCTAAGGAAAAACATGACTGCTCATCTGCCCAGTAAAAATGCTGATATGGAATTTTCTTAAGGTCTTCAATGTACAAACAACCAGAAAGAGGTCTGGCTACAGACCATTTTCAATTGTGTGCAATATGTCCTCCTCTGGCTCATCACCAGTTAGCGGGTCATAGGGTCACAGCTAATGAAAATTCTCAGCTCCCACACTGTTCTGTTAGAGTTCATGTGAGTTCACCTTCAGCTGCCCTTTTTAAATATAGTCGAGGGAGGGGTAGGTTGTTATATTATTGGATGAAGTTGTGAAAAATTAAAGTGGAATGACTGGAAATATAAGACAAAACAGTGTTTCCTCATTTCCTACCAGTGTTTTACCATCAGGGTTAAGTGTGTTTTTGACTTGTTGCTTAGCAGGTGTTTATAACCAAAATGAATTACAGTATTTAATACATTTAAACAGTTGAGTATTTTTACTACAGTAATTCAAGCCTTACTCAAAGAGGGCCTTCGCTTGACACCATTTGGGTTACATCTTCTGTGACGCTACCTGCCACAGCCTGGCTGAATATATGGACATTAATCATTCTTTAGCATTTTTCTTCTAACATGTAACACATTTATTTCAAAATAGAAATTGTACTCCCTGAAATAGAGAGAACTGTACAACACAGAGACAAAACATCTGAGTAGAAAACTTCTGAATGAACCCCGTCCACCTTTGTTTTTGTTAGGTATTCCCAAATCGAGGCAAGTTTTACTTCTAATAGCAAACAGCAATGAAAAAAACTGATCCATCATTTCAGTTTCAAAATAAAACAAACATCTTTAACCTGAAAAGGAAACTCAACAGGAAAAACAGAGAAATTTAATACATTTTAAAATCTCCAAAAATAAAAAAAAACTGTAGCCATGTAATTTACTAAAAGAGAAAACTAAAGGTTCCAATGCTACAAAATGGATAAAATCCCCTAAATGTCTCATCATTTATCAATTTCAAGCTCAACCTATTAAAACCCTTTTTATTTTGTGCCAAGGACAGCCAAAGCTCTGGCACTTCACCAATGAGTAAACGGTCCTGCTAAAAACACCTCTGACACTGCCAAGTTCAAGGTCCCAGATGAACCCAGATAACAAAAACGTTTCCGATACCTCAAGTCAGCGCAGTAAATCTTACAAAGAGCCCGGACTATCAGAGGGTTTCCTCTGTGTCGGAGCCTCGGGAGGAGTTCATCTCTGTGCCCCTGAAGGAAAGGGCTGTAATGAAAGCAAACTTGTATGCTTCACATACACACTGCCATCTTCCACCTTCACACTGTACACTTGTTGCTGTAAATGAAAGACATACAGATTGAAGGCTTGCAAAACAACATTAACAAAACCGCTTTATTGAAGGCTTAGGCAGAAAAGACGACAGCCCACACACAGGCTTAGTCAAGTTAACTGTGCATTTTAACTAATCTGCTGACACGTTCCAGCTTGTGCTCTCCTGTCTTTTGGCAAATATTCTTGGGGGCATCAGCACCTGAGTCTGTTTAACTGTCAGAGCTAAGACTAAGTTCCCCCAAATATACTCCACTCCTTCTGTAAAAACACGGTAATGACAGCATTAACCAAAACTCACAACGACAAATTTAGATTTTGACAAATATACAAAACACATGATTTTTCTTAACATATTTAGCATGAAATGTCAAACCTGCTTTACACCAGGGTGCCCTGCACAAATATGCTGTTAATTCACACTAATTTTCTTCCATTAGAAAAGGTAACATTAGACCTACATCATATTTTTTGGCACTTCTTAAAAAGCCCTACACTATGTCTGCAGTTTCAACCATTTCTCCTCTGCTGAATTCACCTGCATCTGCAGTCTTTGGATTATATTCCTATACTGTTTCTGCCTCTGTTGTGACCCAGTTCAGTTCTGCTGTTAATTAAAATAAAAAAGGTGATAAAGAAAGTATGTGGATTATTTCAGTCAGTTTGTTTTGTATCCGTTTCCATGAGAAATACATCATCAACTGATTTTTAAAATCACCATAGCTTCAAGCATACAGGTTATTCCACTCTCCACTCCACTAGCAAATAAAAATCAGTTCCCTAGACATGTGTGTGCATGGTATGTGTTGAAATGTGGGATTTCAGTTAACGAGTTAATATTCCATGTTTTGATTCATTATTGTTCACCACTTTATCCTGGTCAGGGTTGCGGGGGTCCTGATCCTGGAATCGCTAGACGCTACATTATGAAATTACACCCCAGATGGGTCACCTGGCCATTGCAGGGTAGCTACACACTCTACTGGCAACAGTACAAATTCCAGTTTATTCAGCACAGTTCATTATTCATACACTTTTCAAAAAAATTAAATTTGCAATATTTAAAAATTGAACTCATGTCTTTCCCAATGAGACTTTCAAGTTAAGAACATTTAGATACATTAAGTGCATTAGAATAAAATGACTAACTAATGCGGGTGTGTGCACACGTGTGGGGCCGCCCTGTGATGGACTGGCACCTGTTTAGGGGCATTTGCATTTTCTGGAATAATTCCTGGACTCATGCCAACCTGTTCAGGATGGGCAGTTAATGGAAATGGATGGATGGATGGAATTACCATAAGAAGCTGAGCTACATTAGGAAAGATAATTCTGCTGTTCCTGGTAGAGAAAAAAAAAAGTCATTTCTTTTATAACTGATCACAGCATCTGTATGTTGCTCTCAGTCACAAATGTATAAATGCTGAAGAATGTTTAGACAAAGTTGCGTGATGTAGTTTATATCTTGCTTTAATGGCTGCCTTTGACAAAGGTACCCAACAGTGATAGATGTGTAATTTTACTCATTAATAAGCCAAGAAATCTTACTATATCAATTTAGTTAAAGTACTTAGATCAAAGCGGGAGTCAGATTTGAACTGCAGGCCTTCTATTACTTCACCTGCTTGAGTTTTATTCACTTAAGCTTTGTTTAGTTATTTAGGGCTGATGTGAAATCACCTGTAAACCGGTGTTTGACTTGCCCGTTCGAATGTTGAAGTCATAGTCATGCCAGGGACAGAAGACCTGAAGCACCCCATCAGCCTCCTCAATGTCCCCGTCACACAGCGGCCCACCTGTCAATCACAGACCGTACAAAATGGCGTCGTTTCATGACACACAGCCGGAAAAGGTTCTGTTGTTTGGCAGCATGGAGGTGCAGCTGTAGCGCTGGTGTCCTCCCACAGTCCAAAGACATTTGTTTCAAGTGAAAAGGTCACTATAAATTGCTCATTGTGTGTGTGTGTGTGTCACATTGCCCACCGGAAGGCACCTTGGACAAAGATTTCAGAAAGAATAAAAAGTAAGAACATTATTTGTGAAACTCAGTTGTAAAAAACCTTAAGTCACTGTAGATTATTCCCGCAAAAATGTCACGCAGTTAAAAATATGTCCCATCTGGGCGAAAAACTGTGGTCACTGAAAAGATTCCGGCGGTACTTTTTCAATGTAACACATATACTTTACACACAAATTGTTTTGAGCAACAGCCAAATGAAACCGGAGTGAAACTGAACTGTTTTACTGGCTTCTCCTTTTATATGAATGTCCGATGCGAACGAAGATGTTTAAAAAAGGTGTGTGTGTGTGTGTGTGTACGTACAGTAATAAGGACGCTGTACTGTATTACAGCACAAACACCGTCACAGATGACGGNCAAACTGAACTGTTTTACTGGCTTCTCCTTTTATATGAATGTCCGATGCGGACGAAGATGTTTAAAAAAGATGTGTGTGTGTGTGTGTACGTACAGTAATAAGGACGCTGTACTGTATTACAGCACAAACACCGTCACAGATGACGGAACGTTTTATTTAACACAATATTCAGTTTGCAGCCGCGACAGGCGAAGTTCCTGCCGCGTCTGTTTTCTTTTAACGTTCATTGATACAAACAGAAAATTCAGGGGGTCTCGAAGCGGTTTCGCGTGCGGGAAAGTGGGCAAAATGGCGCGGTCCGGCTCACCCGAGTGGGCGCAACGGGCATCCATGGCGAAGTACTGGCCCTTCAGGTAGAAAAGACAGATGTCGGAGCCGCGGCCGAAAGACGAGTGCAGCAGGTGGCAGCGCCGCTGGGAGAGCTCCGCCACCGGCCCCACGAGCCTCCACTGGCCGCCCGCGTCCCCCGCCGCTCGGGCCTCGCCGGCCATCGTAGCGCGGCGCTCGCTGTCCGCAGCTTCTCCCAAAGAAGCGCAAACTGCACGAACTAAACTAAAACAGCGTAGAATCCCACACGATCGGAGCGCCGCGGTCCAGCTGTGCAAACATCTGCCACTGCGTACATTTCGGGGTTTTCTTTTATTTAAACTGTTTAAATACATCGACTCTTTTGTCTACATCTCCGCGCCTCTCTTCACAAAGTTTGTAAATATAGGATCACGCAAAAAAATCCAAATGCTAGATTCACTGCATGTGACAAGCGAAAAGATGCATGAATACATTAACGGGTTTGAAAAGGTACATTTTCATTACTCATAAAAATACGGGAGTAAAAATATGAAAGGAACGACAACCTGTCCGGCACAGCGAAAATATGTTCTCTTGCTTGTCCATCGTAATTCATTCGTGAAAATCGTGTTGAGACCGATCGTTTAACGAACTCTTATTTAGGACCAATTTAAATTGGAAAAATAAAAGATGCCTCACAGCAGCCGGAGGGGCTTCATTCCCTTTTTCAATAAGCACAAAACATTTCTGCTTCATCTTAAAAAAAAGAAAAGAAAAACCAAGTTCCCAAATAGAATCCACTAAACAGGCCATTTTAGTATCGTAATCCACCATCATCCCTCTCAGCTTCATGGTAAATAAACAGAGTCATTTTTTTGTTTGTTTTTCTCACTGGATCAGAATGGAATGCATTGACACATAGTGTCAAGTACCACCCAACTGTCCCACTCGGCAGTTATAATCTCTCCATTCATCATCTCCGACTTTATTAAAACTACTATAGAAACCACTTCAATAAATAGTTTAAACTGTCAAGTAAAAAATAAAACTAATTTATAAAACCCTAGTTTAAAACCAACAAATATTCACAATAAAAGACGGTAAAGACAATAAAAAAACAGTAAGTCAAATAATGCAAAGTCATTTGTAATAGTGCCTTGCAAATATCTTATCCTCTGCTATTGTTTTATTCCAGTTGTAAGCTCATAGCTGAGACTTTCCACAGGTGTCACAGTGGCGGTGGGTCTCAGCAGGTTGGCATCTGCTGCAGGTGTCTGCTTTCCTCCCACAACCCAAACACATAATTCAGGTGAGTTTGTCATTCTAAATTGCTGTTAATATATGCAATATATATATGTTGTTATTGAATAATAACAATGTTGTTATTGAATTACTTATTTTAGCACTTTCATTAAATCTTTTTTGAGCTCAGTATTTTAACAGACCAGGTGAGTTATCTGGTGCTGCCCATCTCAATAGGTGTAGCAGTAGAGAGCTAAAAAGTAGTAATACATTACAGCATCACCAAACTGTTTTACCATTACAGTGGTTGAATTTAGTGCACAAGTACTGTAGTGCTGTCAGACAGTTGGACGTCACAGAGTCAAGTGGAAAGGGAAAAAGAAAAATATATATTAATAAACTTTACTACCCTTACATTACTAATGTGTGCAGTGTCGTGTGTAACTAATTAATTTTTAAATGTTCATTTGTGCACATATAACAGCTACTAGCTCCTTTGAATAAACATGCGTGTGTGTTTTATGTCAGCATGTGTGGAGAACGTGTGTGGTGCTGCAGGGCCATATATATGTATGTTGTGTGTGTAGTGAGAAAATGCGTCAGTGTGACTACATCCTCTGTGTGTGACATCACTACACTCACCTCTCTGAGCCTCGTGATAGAGTGGATTTAAAATTTTCAAAATGGTAAGCAGCCTTTTTGGAGTTGAATGAACTTGACTACACAAAAATCTCGCCTAGGTGGGGAAGTGCCTATGTGACAGATTTTAAGCGTCTGTTTTGAAAAACAAAACCGCAAAAAGAACAAACAGATTTATAGATATAGAGCTAAGAGTTTAACGCTATAATAACATTTCCTGGAGAAGAGTGTGAGCCAGCACAAGGGGTTGTTTATTGGAGTTATTCTGGATACTTGTTTTGCTCAAGTATATCTAATGGTGGGGTTTGAATCTGGGTTCATGACTGCAATGATTAAAGAGTATTTTGTATGGTAAATTTTAATACTGTATTTACTTAAAGCTGTTTTAAAATAAAATTAATTTAGCCCGACAAAGCAAAAATACATGGTCTCCTCAGACCCCTCTGTTGCTCTAGAAAGGGATGGGCAATGTGTGATGTTATGAAATCACACAATCTTTACATACAGTTGCAAAAAAAGTTTGTGAACTCTTTGCATTTACCATGATTTCTGCATTAGTTATTTGTGAAATACTTAATTTTTGTCAGGTCACAATAACAAACACAAGCTGCTTAATGTAACAACAAACAAATAATTGTACTTCTTCTTTTCAATAGTGAATACATTGTATACGTCCAAAAAAGTATGTGAACTACTGCGGTATTGACTTGTACAAAACCGAACTGGAGTGAGATGTTCCAGTCAGTGAGAGGAGATTGGAGGTGTTGAGTGCGGAGGTGTCCTCTCCTATAAAAAAGACACATAAGACAGGATACTGACAGTCTGCCCTTCTCAAGAAGGAGAAGCATATAGATCCAAGAAGGATCTGTGTATATGCTTAAAAACTTTCAGTGAACCTTACAACAAGAACTTTAGAGATGCATAGAGCTGAAAAAGACTACAAAAGCATTTCTAAAGAACTGCATGTTCATCGATCCACAGTAAGACAAGTTGTCTTCAAATGGAGAAGATTCAGTCCTGTCATTATTCTCCCAGTTAGTGTGTTTTCAGTAAAGATCATGCCAAGAGCACAATGTGCAATGCTGAAGGAGTTGAAGAGCCCAAGTGTAACTGCAAAAAACCTGCAGAAATGTCTAGAACTTGCTAAAGTCTTTCTTCGTGTGTCACGTGTCAACCAACCTTAAGAAAAACAGTGAACAAGAGTGGTGTTTATGGAAGGACCACAGAGGAAACCACTGTTCTCCCAAAAAACATTGCTACATGTCTCAAGTTTACAGAAGACCACTTAAATATTTCACAGTGCTTCTGAGACAATGTTTTTGGCAGAAACGCACATCGCTATGTTTGGAGGGAAAAGGGCATTGCAAACCAACACCAAAACCTCGAGCTGGGATAGCTGCGAAGCAGAGTGGAAGAGCATTATGGTTTGGGCAGCTTTGCTGCTTTAGGACCTGGACAGCCTGCAATTGTTGAGGGAACAAAAAATTCACAATTGTATCAAGATATTTTACAGGAGATTGTCAGGTTGGCATCCATCACCTGAACCTTAGTAGAATTTGGATAATAAAACAAGACAGTGATTAAAAACACAATTCAACAACAAAATGGTTTAAAGAGAAGACAATTGGTGTTTTGGAATGACCAAGTGAGAGTCCAGACCTGAATTCAACGGAGATGCTGTGGAATGACCTGAAGAGGGCTGTTTGGAGGGAGGTGTGCAAGTCTGATTAGAAGCTCTAGGAAATATTTGGTGGAGGTTATTCCTGATAAAGGAGGTTCTACCAGTTATTAAATACATGGATTCACATACTTTTTCCAGCCTGGACTGTGATGATTAAGCAATGTGTTCAATGTAGACATGAAAAGTACAGTTGTTTTGGTTGTTTTAGTTTAGGTAGTTTGTGTTTGTCTATTATTGCACCATAGATGAAGATCAGGCCACATTTTCCGAGCAATAAAGAAAAGCAGGTACTTGCAAAGGGTTCACAAACTTTTTCTCACAACTGCTTTAGATGCAACTAGCAGATATTAGACGTATCCAACAAATGCTGAAAACAACACAATGAGTCTGCAGACTGTGCCGTGTGCACGTCAGATTTCCAGCATGGAACTTTTGAACCCAACTTTCAGGATGAGGAGCAGCGCTGCCAAACATTAGAAAGTAATCAGAAGTGAAAAGGACAGATTATGAATGTTCAGCTGGATGGATGGAACAAGGATATTTCCAAATGAAAAGCGATTCACATCCAACACTGTGACATCAAATATAGCTTCGCCAAAATGCTTGTGACTTACAAGCTTTTTAGTTTGTGTTTAGCTCATGGTTCTTCTGAAGATTCGGACAGTTGTTCCTAATTCTACAGCTTGGTATTTTATTAAAACAATTCAGTTTTTTTAATGTTGCACAGTGGAACTGAAACAGATCTCCTTGTGACATTGAAGACCAACTTTCAGTTTACAAGTTAGTATCATTTCTCCTGCTGAAGGTTTAATGACGGACTGTATGGACTTCAACTATAATACAGACGTTTTAGATGTGTTTTTGGGTTATTTAACAAAATACAATCTCAAATGTATAAATGTCCTAAGATTTGCTGACTCAGTAAATATGGTGCTGTCCTGCTCTTGAAGAACCCAGCTCTGAATCTGACTCCTCAGTAGATCCTGTGAGCAAGATGTGTACCCTAAATTATGGCATATAAAAATACCCATCTGGATGAACTGGAAATCACTGTAAGTCACTCTGGGCAAAAAACTGTCCTCAATTAATAAATCACAAGGCATTTTAAAAGCTTATAGTTCAATGTGCTTGACTTCCTTCTCTTACCATCAAGACTTCAAAAGTTTCTTCGTGTTATGCATAAACAGCCAAAATACTTGTCACCATTTTGTTCAGAATCGATGTGCCAACAACATTTTTGTAGGTACAGCATGTGAAGTTGGATTTCTGACATCTGTATTTGCATCAGGTGCCATGGAAATGTGTTACAAACACAAATTAATAAAATTAATATCTTTTCCAGGAATAAAAAGTTCTTTTTCGATATTGTGCACTATTGAAACTGGAAAATGAAGTTGAAGGTTACAATGGAAATTTGTACAATCAAGAAAGCAGAGAGCTTTGCTGATGTCAGAACTCTGATCTGCTTTGGACTACACTGAAAGCAAACAATCTGCAAGCGGCGGTGGGAAAATTATAATGAACGGAAAGAATTTTCCGTTTACGGGTTTGAAATGTGCACACACTTTTCATGGTCTGAACATTGTACAAATTGTGTTATTTCAGTTTTTTTTTCTTAAATTACAGGTTGGATCTGATTTATTAGATGTAACAAATTTTCTGGAAACCAGGTACTCTGAGAGCTCTTAGTCCGATGTCTGTTAAGCTAAATATGTTTGTTTGTTCTTTTTGCACAGCTTTGTTTTTCTAGCTACCTGCTTGAAATCTGCCACACAGGTACTTCCACACACAAGTGAGGTTTTTGTGTAGTCAAGTTCAACTCCCAAAAGGCTGCTTACCATTTTGAAAATTTAAAAATCAAATGGGTGCTTCATGTTGGTGTAAAAAACTGGGGAAGGTAGATTCTGTGATTCAGCTTCAAGTTTTGCTTCTGGATGCCTTAAGGAAATGTAGGCTGGGTAAACCTTTGTACTGATAGCTAAGCGTTTGTGATCAATGATAGACGAGTCAAAGTCGAGTTCCTGTGTCTCCCTCAAAACTTCGTAGGAATTACTGCCACTGTGTAGGTTTACGTAAAGCTTCCGACCTCCGCTGAGCTCATTCATCACGTTTCGCAGATTTTCCCAAACATCGTCATCATGGTCTTCCCAGCAACAGCTTTCCAGGGGTCTCAACTCACGAACAAACCTGACTTCAGAAACAGAGTTCAAGTGAAAAAGAAAAACAAGCAGGTAAGAGCTCACATCAGAACTTTCTAAAGCAGCTGAGAACATGGTTTCCACTTTATGTTCTTTTCATTTTTTCACAAAGTTCAACAGGTGAATTGAAAAAAAAACATCTCCAGGCGGCTTTGATTCTAACAACGTTAGACGCTTTTCCTAACAAGGCACTTTTTGCTCTTCCAGTGAGGTAAGATCTGTCTATCTCACATTTTCATTCTGCACTTGAATCAGACACCACTTGAGTACACAGGGAACTGTACAGGGAACGAAACCCTTCCGGAACTCTCTACATTTGCCACCTCTCTGAGAAGCAGTAGCTGTTCCTGTAAAAACATCTGTAATCATTTCTAACGCCTTTGATTTAAAGCTTGAATTATTTTTGGATGAGGGTCCCTCACAGTGAATAAAATGTAAAAAAAGACTTGGTTTCCTGCACACCTCTCCACTGCAGAGCTAAGTGACACCATCTGCCAACTACTGTTTCAGACCATCCTGCTCTACTCACTTCTCACCTGGTTTTCTTATATAACACAAATTGCTTCTAGAAATTTCTCCATTTTTCCTTCAAGATGTCTATACTTGCCCTAAATGACCAACCAGTTCACTCCCCGAACTCCAGGCCAAAGTTAATAATCACTTCAACTCACCCTTTTCCTGTCACTTCAGCTGGCAGTCCAATAAATTCCCCCTTTGCTTTGAGTTTATTACTAATTTTTTAGTAATTCCTGAAATTACGTTTGATGCAACTATTAGCAGTAAAATGTTGTCACATGTATGTTTATAATAATATAAATATTATATTATTATATTAAAAATACAATAAACATGTTTTCTATTGTGTGCCACATTTTTTTTCAATAGTTGGTTTTGAGCAATTTCACTGTTTGTCAGATGCTTTCATTCTTATATATTTAAAGGGGGTGAATGATTTTTGATCATTATTAAATGTCAGCATTTTTCTCGTCTGCTGTGTCCGTGTTGTTGTCTAAAGGTTTTCAACACGTGCAGCACAATTCCTTGTGGCTCCTTCACAGCTGTCTGAATGTGGGAAGGAGAAGGAGAAGCACGTGGTGCTGCGGTAATGGAATAATTGTCTGTCCTCTCCTAGAGATCTGCTGAAGTGATCAGACGTGAGCACATACCTGATTCATGGTCTCTTTGGTCATAATTACATCCAGACCCAACACTGTGTGTTCTGTTGCACGGCTTGTATCTGCTCAGTTTCAGACCTGCTTTTTGAAAACAGCCGGGTCTTGCTGTGTTTGTCAGGGTCACAGTGGCTTGTGTTGTGTTAAGAGGGAAAAAATGAGAAGAGCGAGGAAACAGTTTTTACAATATTTGATTTATTTGGTGCACCAAATGCTGGGTATGTTCTTCTCATATTAGTCCTTGGATAAGGTTACAGCAAGGAGGTAAGATCATTCTGCTAACTTAACAGAACATCAGACATGGAGCTACAGAGGTCTTTTCCTATGAGGTTCATGTTTTGGGTAATTCGATGAGGTAGGGCCTGATGTGACCGCGTCATCAATCTTCTTTGAGAAATCTGAAGGTCACGGCAACCTTTTTGTGGTGCTTCAGTCACACAGATGGTGAAATTAGATCAACAAAGAGCAGGAACACCCAACATGTTCTAGTCTGAGGGTTTGAGAGTCCACACAAGGTCCATCAAAGACTGCAGCTGCTGAAGACCCTTCCTAATCCCACCCATGCCTACGTGCTAAAGCCTCATTTCTCTACTGTACCATTATACTACCATATTCCAAAAAGTGACCTCTGAGACCCTAATGATCCGGAAAGAGTCCTCTGTCCTCTGAACCCTGAAGAGAAGCTCCACTTGGCTTGCAAGCACTTTGGTCCCATCCGAAGTGCATTAATACTACAGCTTATGTTGTTTTCTTCTGTGACGCTGACTCTCATTCCAAGCAGATGGATTTCAGGGTGGTTTTTTGCAGTTTTTCAGGGTTCTGCCTAGAACAGGTTACAACTTTTGCAAAGCTTGGTCACTGTGAAATGTGTCACCACTGCACGGCAGCCTGGTGGGTGTTTCAGACAAGCGTGGGGTGAAAAGGACAAATTTAGCGGTATGCAGGACAGGGGGATAAATATTGGACAGGTGAAGAAGTCTGGTTTGCTCTCCATGGACTCCATGCTCCAGCAGATGAAAACAACAGTTTGGAGTATAACATAGCTCCAGAGTTGGAGCCAATAACCATCACAGCCCCTCGCTGCCACCAGCATCTGTCTCTCTCACTTCAGTCTCCATTTGCTACCTTTCCTGTCTGTCAGTTCGTTATATTTCATAACATGTTATTGCAACTGCTTCTCCATCTCAGGTCACTACCAACTGTTTCTGTTCTGCGGGGCAGCTACCAGCGTTTCTGGATGGTGTCAAATTACTCACGGTTGAGAACAGAACACATCCAACCAAAAGATGCATTTGTTTCTGCTGGTCATTCACCATTGTGAAAATTTGCTGCTTTCTTCTCACTTGATACCTACAAATCTCCTGCTGTGATTGTCCTACAATGTGCAAAAAAAAGAAAGGTTCAGTCAAACTTGGATAGAAGTAAATAAAACCATTTTTTCCAGTTCCTTCCTCCAAATTATCATAGGAAACAATTCCTGAAGGTTCATTGCACTTCTCCACCAGGAAAACTTTAGAGGACTTTTTCTTCACAAGATTTTGTTCTTCTAAACTTGAAGAAAAGCTGGGGTGAGGGCTGCAGAGAGGACTAGGCAGCGTGGTTCTTGGGTGACAGGTAAGGGGCTCCTGTTTGTCAGATTCAGACGGGATCAGTCTTTCTGCATTGCCAACACCCAGCTTGCTCTGCACCCTTGGGGACCATCCACAAAGCAGCACCGAAATGTCCTTTAGTTCATTTTCAAAGCAGTCTTGTCTACTGGGGTACAGCTGATAAGGTGATAAGTTCATTTCCATTTATGTTCCGGTGGGACCCAGAACTTCCTCAGCCCTGAGTACAGTTGGGGCTTCAGCTTTATTCTTGTGACAAGTGAGGTCTCATCTTCTCGCCTTGTTCATGTGCACAACCACAGATGGTTGCTGCAGCTGCTCGGTCACTTCGACTGTGGACTGACTTGTATTGTCAGATATCATTTAAAAAAAAATGTTTTTATTCTATTTCAAGTATGTTATGAAGGGAAGTCATTCCCACATCAGCATGTGAAAGGTTTTCAAATAATTTTTATTTTAACCACGAATAGGGGCAGCTTCAACATAAGCGGTTAATGATAACGGATGGATGGACAGATTGATATTTTCTTACATTTTTTACCTAAGATAGACAGTGATTTTGAAGTGTATGTGAGTATTTTGTCATGCTTGCATTCAGACAGTTTTATAATAGTGAAACTTTTCTACCTGCTAGCATTCTGCAACAGTTTTAGGGTCCAGACATTGCTGGGAACTGTTAAAGACAAATGAAAACACAGGAAAAGAATTATGAAGTAAAAATGATAAAATGACTAAAACTACCTTCCCAAAAAGATGATCATATTCAAATAAGTAAATAAGTATTCAAAAAATTAGAATTACTGAGTGTAATTCTACAGTAATATTAAAATGAAATGGTTTTCTAAATAACTCCAAGTTTAACTAATTTCACTTTTTAAGAAGAAATGTCTGAACAGAAAGTACAGCAATAACTCAGTATCCAAACTCTCTATAACCACTTTTTCACAGTAACAGCTCTTGAAAATGAACAGCTATATGTTGGTGTCCGAATGGAAACTTTTGATATAACAAAATTTTGTCTGAAGTTTATCCATAGTAAAAAACAAATAGTAAAAATCTAAATGAATAAAAAATGTACAAATAAATACCATACATTGGCATACAGTGAGCTGTAATAAAATAATATGTATTGTAATAAACTCTCTGTGTTCTGTCAGGAATTTATCCAGAGGTGTTTGTGGACAGGTGTTATCATTTGTTTGTGCCTTTTTCACTTTGTTTGAAAACATTTGTACCGCGTTGCCACATTTACTGCTCATTTCATTTTTTTCACGAACCTGTTTATTTAAATGCCAGCTGTTGTGCGAAACAAAGAGGTGAACGGTGGGTTTCTGTGACATATCTTTATTCCTTTTATTCAGCACATCATGAGACTGGGGGCTGCAAACCCACACATGCACCCTCTCACCTCCCATGTAACGCAGTGACTAATGTGAAATATTCTGTACTTTACACACTGCACAGCGCTATAAACACACACATTGATGATACATTAAGTGTTTCTAATGATGTAACTGATGTTTACAGTGTTTACATGTTGAAGTCAGGGGTTGACAGTTATATAGGTTTTTTCCGACTGGCTCTCCCACTCATGTCTTGTTTCTATATATGACAGTCTTGTTACCGCAAAGTTTCTCCTTGTAAAAAATATATCAGGCAGTTGGCTGGTTTCAAAGATGCTCATGACTGTATTCCATCATTCCACTCAAAGGCCCGTGTCATTAACAAAAGCACTGGTGGAGTAAAGGCCTTTGCTGTCACACTGCCATGTCACCACCATCTCTGCCAAGCTTCATTCCACTCTATCCACAGGTGTCCTGTAAAATTCCCCACTTTAGCTGTGACTCTCACACCAGGACTCTCTGCTTTACCGGAATATTATTATATTTGAGGCCTAAACGGTTGTTATGTGTTCCAAAACGCAAAAGTAGGATTAATTGTGCCTAATATAAACTACACAAGGATACAATAATAAAACGGACATGTCAAGCTTGTCTCAGGAAATGGAATATGAAACCACTTAGGGTTGGTGACAGTGAATCGGACCAAAGATCTACCACATTCTTATGTCAACAGACCCTGTTCCCAGAAAAGACTACCTGGGCCATAATTGTACTGCCTCACAACCAAACAGATGAATAAGATCATATTTACTGAGCCCATTTGGTTATTTGAATTGGGACCAAATGATTCCATTTTGGCCAAATGTTGATTTTTTAATGGCAGTGCACGACAAGGTAAGTTCATTATAAACGCAGGTAAGCATTGTTATGAGTCACATCCACATCTAAGTTAGATCTCACAGGTTAAGTTAAACTGCTCAGGACAATGATCACTAGGTGTCAGCCCCTGTGGAAGCAGAAATTCAGCACTTCTCCACTGTAGCTGACACCAGAAACGATTGCTGCAATACCACAAGACAGCCAGGAAAGCTTAGGTTGTATTTGCTGGGAGATCCCAAAGAGGTACTAGGATTCCAAGGAGATACTTTGAGACCCTAGGAGGCCTGAAAACTACTTTAGGGAGATGGGAAATCCGTTCCACAGGATGGGCTCCTTGGGAGCTGAGAAAGCGCCCCAATCCCTAGCAGGAGCCCATAATCTCCTGAGAATCGTTGTGTCTGCTGAAGTAACCAGTCAGTGCCTTACTGGCTCAGCTGACCTCTGGTCTCCAAAGGCCAGAAGACTGGCACCTGTCTAAGAAGGAATCCTGAAGTTAGGAGGACGAGTGTCATGATCAGAAGTGATCATGTTGAGGGTCAAAGGAAAGACTTTGGTAATGCGGCTCTAATGCTGCTTTAATCATGTCTTTCATCTTTTACGTCATCAGTATTACACAAATCTTGTGAAAACATCACTGCCCTGGATTTAAACCTCTCTTTACTCCATGGAGCTTCTCAACCCCATTTCCAATTGTGCAGATACCACCACAAGTTAAACTTAATCATGCAGCTATCCTGAGACCACAGTAACCATTGTAATGCTGAAAACTTTCTCATCAATCATTCTCTTTTTAGAAGAATTCATCAGTTCCTTGGGGTCAACAAGTTTAAGTAAAAGCGCTGTTAAGCAAGTCAGATATATGGGGTCTCTGCTGAAGAACTCTCCCTGGACTTTGAAACCCTATTTAACCAGAAAGCCTGGACTAAATGAACCAACAGTTCGTGCAGTTGGTAACTTGGTGTGTGAGTGTGTGGATGGGGGGGGCAGAGGTTGTATGGTAGCGTGAGAGAGAAAGAAAGATTGAGAGTGCGGGGGGTATGGGGGCTGGAATTGGGGGGGGCACACTGTGTTCTTGGTGCCCCAATCTCAGATGCTGTGTTTTCAGTGGAACCTCTGCCAGAAACCCACTTCTGTTTTCTCAATTCCTTTCAGGTCCTCTAATGACCATCGCAGACTGTCTGCTCCTGCTGCTCGGCCTGCCAGCGAAACCCTGCTAAAGATACTCACTCCTTTGTGTCTCCCAGTTACCCACTGCGTGTTTTATTCATTTTTTGCACAAATATATGTGTCCATCCTCAAGCACTCGCCAAATACCCAACATACCAGGGCACCATGGGGATTCTGAAACCTCTTCACACTGTTTTCTTAGATTAACTTTTTTCATCCTGGCTTACAGTCCCCCTGCAAAGTGAGCGCCAGCAAATCCGCTGCTGCGCAATTCAACTCCCATCATATTTTACACCTTGTCATAAACTATTTTTTCTATAAACTATATGAAATTAATATTCTGCTGCTTTAAGACTTCCTCCATGGTCTCCATATTTCTCATATTTTTCACTTCTGAGACGGGAGTAAAATTCTTTGTGTTTTTTTTTGACCAAAAAAACACTTGCTGTGTTTCTTTGGCTGGAATGATGAAGAAAAATTAGTTTACATGTATTTATCTAGCTGGTCTTTTCTCCACAGTGTCTTCACGCATTATAACTATTCAACCATTTACACAACCAGGGTCCTCCCCCCCACTAAGAATAATTCCGGGTTAGTAGCTTCTTCAAAGCTGCCAGAGGATGAGAGGGATTTAAACCTGTGTCCTTTAAGTGGAAAGCAGCAACAGCTCTAACCCCTCAACCAACTGCTGCCCTTGATTATTTTGGGTTTGTTTTGCAAATGTGACGTTCGGTGAAGAGAGCTTACGGCACAAGTGAAAATACTATTCCAAAAGGCCACCTGTGCCGCTAACCCGACCACTAGTGTCCGATCTACTCCAAATCACTACCTCCGACTGCATGTCAGCCCATGTGTGTCCGCACGCTTGGCCTGTGGACATGTGGATCTGTCCTAGCAAGTTTTTTGTGGAATCTAATATGGCTTCACACTGCCTGCTCATTACGAGCAAAGCCGCTTTCTTCACTGGAAGGGACACAAACCTTGAGGCAGGCGCCTTCTGTTACTCTACCTGGACTGTGAGCACAGACAAAGGAGCCTTGTGTTCAAACCCCCGGGCATTTCTGGTTTCCTTTCTGGTCGGCGTGGAAGTGGTGAAGCCCCTTCCAGGCTCCTTCTCCGGGAGGTGCAGCCAGAGGGATTACTGGGTCCCTCTGGGTTTCTGTCCACCAGACAGAACAATTTAGACGAGGCTTCTGTTTCTGGAATGTAGCTTTTGTTACTGGAGAATGAGTCTGAAATGACTGAGGCCTTCTAAGGCTATCATCTTGTGGCTGCGCACTCAGTCTGTTCAATCTCACTCCCCATCACATTAACCTAAAACATTAGCGAGAAGGACAGAGGGTGGCAGCTGCCGCCTCTATCTCACCTCTCCTTACGGACCTCTTCCTTCAGCTGCTCCCAAGCCTTATCAGACCAGGGAGTTGGAAAGGATTTTTTTCTCAGGACTTTTGTCAGTGTGAGACCGGTTGCTTATCCTGCTCATCTTCCGCTCCTCAAGATGAAAGACTTGTTATGACCACATGTTTCTGAGGTTCATGAGTAAGACATAATTGGGCCCAATGCTGTGTCTTCGGTGCAAATCCACCCTTTGCTATTTGCAGGAGTACATTTTATCCATTTAAATACATATTCCACATTTCAAGTGGACGGACACCAGATGTTTTGTGAATCAAGATCATTCGAACAGAAGGCCCAGACATTCAAACGCTTGACATAATTTATGCCAGACTCACACAAGCCAGAGATCCATCTCCCCATCCTAGAAGTCCTCAAGAGCAGATTCCATACTATGGACCTATGGCGGGAATTTTTGTTTATATTAGAGAGAGAAGTGTTGCTGTAAATCTTTCCTCACATCAAGCCTGATTCAATCACCAAAAACTGTGGTTCATTTATAAATAACCAAAAACCACATTTTTCTTATTGAAACAGCACGATGATCTGTATTTTTCATTCTAACTTCAAATTCATCGATTATATGAATGGGCTTAAAAGCAACGTCTAAAATCTTCTAGGCAACTAGTGTGTTTTTCATGCAGACATTTTTCTTTCAATCTTAAAATCATACTATTTACTAATTTGTAGTTATTATTTATATTTAGTTATTTACTTGAGAAAAAAATGAATTTACAGCAGAGACTCGGGATGGGAGCAGGATCAATATTTCCCAACGTCATTTATCAGGTTATTCAGCTGTAACTGAAAGGACACTTTATAAGATGCACTAATTTTTCTATTTTATTTGCCATGGGCTCAAATTTTATCTTTGTGTTTGTTTGAAAATTTTAGAATCCAGTCGTTTTCTAACTGTTTTGTAAGCAGATTTTAGCGCCAAGCTACAGCACAGCAAGGCAAAGTGAACTTTAAGTGAACACTTTCTTTTGGCAAGAAAGACTCCCTCAATTGAGCATAAACTGATTTTATTTTTCCACAACAACAAAAACAACAATAATAATTGAATTATCACAAAGCAATATTTGAATTAATGGCCTGTAAATAAACAGTTTTGAGTCTGTTTACAGTATGAAACATTGAAACATTTTAATGATATTTTCAAGGACAGTATTTTTCATTTTTCACTTTTATGCTGGGGTGGGTCGGCTCAGCGAAAAGCGCTGCATCCTCACAGCGCCTGGGTCAGTTGGGCGTGAGTTTGAATCTGGTTCGGTCTTTGAGGAGCTGACATGTTTTCCCCATGTCTGGGTTTCCAGGTGCTCCTGTTTCCTCCCACACTGCATAGACATGTCTTTCAGGTTTTTCGGTCACTCTACATTGCCTACAGTGTGTGTGTGGTCACCCAATGATGGACTGGCATCCCATCCAGGGGCAGTTTTATAGCCTTGTGCCCAGTGCCTCTCAGCTGCCATGACCCTCCTCAGTTAATGAAGATGGATGGATGGACCTATTATTATCTTACTGTGCAGAACCTGATCAATGGTGGTTGTACAATCTACAGCATTCACTGGGGGTCCCCTCAGTGGCTAAGCTGCTAATGTCACACTGGGGGTGAGTACATTACCAGTGTTTTCTAGACAACCATGTGAGAAGCAAAATCCTTTGGAGCTGCTGGTGATGCTCATGAGAGAAGGTTGGGAGAAGAGTCATGGCTCCCCTGGCTTGGTTGCACGATGGGGTGGTGGTGCAATGTGTGTGCAGTGCAGACTCAGAAGCTACCATGACACGTCCTTTCAACCCAGCTTGGCAAGCTGAAAATAATCAAAACTCTCACTTTTATTCCAATAAGTCACGTTTTCCTTCTTTTATTGTTGTTGTCTTTCCCTTCTTAATTAATACATCATTTGTTCTGATCGATGCGGATTTGACCACTTTCAGTCTGCTGCATCGGGGAGCCTCTTCCTGCCCTCTGGTTGAGTAAAACAGCCATTCTGACAAACAAAGCACCTCCCTCTGCTTCTATAAGCCTCCTTCTGCGAATTCCATCACTGTTGTAAGGCACCTTTCATGGTTGCTCTCCATGTAATGATAATTGCAATAAAAGCTTGTGGTTCAGGTACGAGAGTACATATTTTAGTCTAGACTCCACTGTGTGTTCAGTAGACATGCCTGTGTTACTGATCAGTTATTTACATGCCCTCGATAGCCAGAATAAATATACTGTGGCCCACGTTGCTATTTTAAAGTATTTATGGATGTCAGGTTTTTTAAGCACATCCTGCAAGACAGATGTTTGGCATAATAACTGTGGATGGATTACATGCTAATGAGCGTTCAAGAAGTTCTCTGCTACTTCATGCTAAATAAACAGCATTGAGGAAACTCGCTGCACCACAGTACAAAGAATCTACTATTAAAAGAATTACATGTTGCAGAAAAACATACATTTCTAGAACGTGTCCTCATCTACAGACTATTTATAGCCATCCAACCATTTTCACTAAAATATTAACCAGCTGGGGGGGGGGGGCAATCCAAAACCTCCACTGGGACACACAGGAAGGTGAGTCCAACATCACAACACTGGGGACAGAACCTCCACTTCGCTGTCTGTGGACTGTAGAAGAAACCAGAGTCGGCAGTGGAAACTGGGAGAAGCCTGGGACATGAGAACACACATATCTGTGGGCAGACAGAGGTGCATTTGAGCCAGTAAGCCATGTATTCACAGTGCGGTGCTGGAAATAAAAATCTTGCCGCAGACAGGCAGTCATTCCGCACAGTGGTCGCCATGGTGCAGTGAAACTTTTCGTATGTTTTCAACCGATCACTGTAAGAAGTGTGAGATTTAATACCAGCACAAATTTTCCACCCTTTTCTAACAAGCGATAAAATCCTCAAGATTTCGCCTGGCATTTAGGCCAGATATGTTCTTATTTGATCTAATTTTACATTCTTATATGCTTATAATGACTCGCCTTGTTCTTTTGGCGGCATTGCCCAAAAATACTGTGGCAAACTGATATTTGCTGTCGGTGTTAGTCGTGGGAAGACCTGCGGGAATCTCAGCGGGTCACTGACACCTGCTAACACCAACTGATGAAATGAGCTCTGCATCAAAACCATTTTTTCTGAGAATTCTGCACATCTACCAAGACAGCACCTAAGCACATCCACACCGGCTCCTGCAAAACATAATATTGCACTTTTGACAAAGGGAAAAACAACAAACAAGAGACAGCAAACATGGCTGTGAGAAAGAGTTCATGACCCTGTTGAAACTACCTGGATTTCTACATTGACTGTGGTCCCACCTTAAACTGAGTCGCAAAGCCAGACAAACATAACCTGCTTAAGCTAATAATACGCAAATAACCGTGTATCTTTTGCTCGAAAAGAACTATGTGAAATCTTGTGTTTAGTAACTGGCAGAAATTCCTCTAGCAGCAATTATCTCCAAAATCATGATCAATTTTATGCTGATTAAAATTGCATTGCCATTGCTCATTGGCTGCAATTATACTCATTTTCTAAACAAGAAATAAAAGCCACAAGCTTCCTCTTTACTATGAGTATAAAGCGATGTTCACATTTGTCATGTCCAAAGCAGACATACTAACACTTGGAATTATTACAGTGACGGCATCAAGCAAGTGCAGAAGCTACGGGGATTTGAACTCATGGGCGGATCAGCGATCCCCTCGCATAAACTCAACACCATGGCTTCACAGTTGACCTCTGGTGCCTTCAGCTGCCTGAAGCTGCTGCGTCTTCATTGGGGATACAGCGGTGTCCCAGCCGCCGTTTTCCCTTCTCCAGGACAGACCACCTCAACGTCACCTCCTTACAAAAGTGAGCAGTTACTTTAACAAGCCAATTTCAATGAAAGCTGGATTTCATCTCCTTGAATGCTGATGGAAAGGATTCACCCAAGACCGACGTTATGTGTATTAAAAGCAACACCACAGAAAGATCCTCAACTTGCAACTGTATGCTGGATTCCTTATTAAATGCACTCAAATGTCCTCCTCATGGTCAGATTAAACACAACATGCTGAAAACGCTCGCACAGACATTCGCACTGGGTTTCAAATTCAAAAGCGCTTTTTGCACATGGCTTCTAATGAATTTTTCTTTCCACTTGGACACATCATTATATTCGAAGATAATGAAGAGGTGAAACGCTGACCCCCCCCCCCCCCCCTTTACGTGAGCCAGACCAAAATTTCTCCCTCAAGACCTCCCAGCCTATAATAGCCCACTGTCTGCAAATCACTCAGTGTATGAAACTCACATTGTGTAGTAATGATATAATATTTGGTTTTCTGTTCACCAGGTTTTCATCGTTCACCAAACCATCTACCACTGTCTGCAGTGGTTTCATAAAAGCAAAAGCTTTGAGTTTTTAGGGTTTTTTTTAAAGGATAGCGTCTACATCATACTCCTAAAAATCACTCAGGCCACAGACACACAGCACTCTGTAATTTAGAATAAATTTCTGTACTTTTTATGTACTTTTCTTTGACTGGTTCACAATGAAATGATGTTACCTCTGAGTCGAAGAGGTACTTGCAAATGAAACACTGCTTTTATACCATATGGGCATTGCAAAAAAAAATTATGAGCGATTTGTAAAAGAAAGACTAACTTCATGAGTGAAGTGTGCAGAACAAAGGCTGGACAAAACCTTACTTTACGGCACAGAGAACAGACATCTGCTAAACTAAGAAAATAATCACAAATACTATTACCAGCATTAAAAGGTTGTATACAATGTAATTCACACAACAGAATTAATACACTTAAAAATGTGCAATTTGTTACCATTCCAGCTCTTCCCCCCAATTTATTCCCCACTTTGGTGTAAGATGTTTACAAGTCATATAAATATTTTAAGTCTCATAATTTATGTTATTTAGACAAGTGTATATCCTTGTTATTCAGAAACTACTCAAGAGCCCTATTCTGTGCTGGGGGTCAACGAGCAAATCAACAATTTATCAGTTAAAATAACTACATTTGTTTTACAACATATTGATGATGCAAGAAATTCTGACCATTCATTGGTACTGGGGGGCGGCAGCCTTGACTGGGACCATTTGTATTCCCTGTAGAGTTATTTGGAGCAATGTTCCCAGACCAACGCACAGGCTGGTGTGGGAAATGACTTAACAGGCAGCGTCAAAAATGGACCTGGAAACGCATGGCGGTGAAACGGAAAGTTGGAAGCACGCAAAGTTGAGTAAAGAGCTGATGCTACGGAAGACAGCGTGCGGCTGTGCGGTCCAAATGGCCCCAGGCAGTCCATTAAACTGCTGAGCATGGAAACAGAGGTCAGTCTCAGGAAATGAGAATGAGGAGATGAGAAACGGTCCAGCCGCCCATGCAAGAAGGACACAAAGAAGACAAATATTACCGCAGCCGTTTCATCCAGCGTAGGAAAGGAGCCAAAATAAAGTGATGGGTCAGTGCTGCCCTTCATCATCGACCACGGTCTTGGAAACATCTACCGCAGGTTGGGGTTTTGGCCCTCACAGAACTGTAACCTGAAGATTTCAGGACGGCGTTAATTCATATTTGATGAACTCCCAGGTTAGGAATATTCACAAGACATCAAAACAGTGATCGGACCTGTTCTAAACCTCATCCAGTCCATTAGCAGTTTATCTCCTGTGAATCGTATCTGTAATATTGCGTAAACAGTCACGCAAATGTGTGTATCCTGAGGTGTTCTCTGTCACACACCTTCCGTTTACTGTGTAGTGTTTGTCAGTACTGTGACATTACACACCACACAACACCTCTAGCCACCCACAGAAACCTGATTTAGACCTTTAGATTAAATCCTAGCATTAGCACTAACAGAAGTCTCTCCTGATGGGTTTATGTTTTGGCAGAAAGTTGGGAGCTCAGGCCACACAGGTTGTTCAGGGGGTTCATCTTCAGTGGAAAAATAGTCCTGCATTCAAAAGGTCAGTGTATTTTAGTCTTGCAAGGCGCCATTTGTCATAAGATGGAGCTGTTGGTCAGGATCGTCATGGCTCAACTTGGGGATTTTTCTAACATTGCTACTTTGATAGAACTATAAGGAGACTTTACTGTTAATGCTGATGGTGTTACGCTTATGCAGGTAAAAGATTTCCCTTCCTCTTAAACTGAGTAGAGTTCAGCACAATCTATTTGATACCCGGAATTTGTGACTGATAACTGGTACATAATCATACCATTGAACTGTTTATGGATCATAACGTATTCGTGCAAATCTGTTTTTTAAAATTCCAATAACCTTCTGGCTAACCATTTTTTTCAGTTGAAAAAAATGTCAATTATTTTTGGGGCCCTAAAAATCTAAAAAGTAGTTCTGGTGCTATAAACTCACAGATGACTACATTATGCACATAAGATAGGCTCCATAAGATGGTTAAATAGATGGGCTCCTTGGTTCAGCAATATAACATCCATACCTTCATCCACCCAGCATCATTAATACTTTATCCTGGTCAGGATCATGGCGGTTCAAGGCTTATCCCTGAATTACTAGGTGTCCAGCTCTAAATCCCCTGTTACACTTACCTGCAGGTTCTTTTGGTCAGTATGGACAGGTTCTCCTCTACACTACAAGAAACACTCCTCTCATTGTTCTGAGCTGTTAGAAAATAAGAAAACAAACCTTGTTTCTTTTTCAGAATGACTGTTCTGCTCACTGCAAAGAAACTAACCCTAACATTGTTACACTTTATACTGGCAGCAGCAGTGATTTCGTGAAATTCTTTACAATAAACATTAGACAGGCAATTCGGTTTACAATCTTGGGTTCTGGGGGCTAAAGCTAAATAAAATTATATTGTGATGCATTTGATAAATAAAAAATACACGGCATTATTTACATAAAAATATTTTTTCCTCTCTTCCCAAACAAATAATGAGGGGCCATCACAATGAGAAACGGCCCCTTCCGGAGGACAGAATGTCTCCAGCCTCCATTCCTCTCAATTTTTTTTTTTTTAAAAAAAGGAACAAACTTGTAACAAAAAGAAAGGCTACAGTTGTATTTCTTATTTTGCTGATGATGTTAGGACCAGATTCCCTTCACACACTGCTGATATTGAGGATTACAGGGACACTTGCGTAGAATTCCTCAGTGTGGCCCTCGTAGGCTCCAATAGCAAAGCTGTTCCTTTTAAAATAAATTTTATCCTTGCACAATTTGCTAGTTAAACTGGAATACACTTTATAAAGCCTTATTACATTCTTACAAGACTCTACTAAAGCTGTTTTCATTAGAAATGATTAGGCTGTACATGCCAGAAGGTTCACTGTGATATATAACAATGGCTACAGTAAATAAATAAAATAGTGGGGGTAAAGGCTTCAGCTGTAGTGCTCTTCAAACTGTGGAACAGTTTACTAGCCAGTGGTAGGGATTCTACTTTATTCAATACTGTATATTTAAATCTGAACTTTAATATAAAAATTGCAGATATTAGAGGATATGCTGCCATCTGTCTGCTGATTGCTGTCATGCCTGGTTCAGAGCGACCCGGAGGGAGGTGCTGTAGGGGGGACCCACTGAGCTGTTTCATAAACACATAAAAGAAGTAGAGCAACAAACATAAAACTGAAAGAAGGAAGAAGAGCAAAGACCAGCTCTGCAGCGCAAACTCTCCAGTCCATCTAAACAGCATCACTGCACTTGACCTGTGAGTGGGTGTGGCTTCCCTCCTGCAGGCCACAGACCCTCTTTTGCTCAGTCGCTATGTGTAACAACCATGTAGACACCCACTCCCCCCCAACACCGCAGCAAACCCACTCTGTTTGAATTACCCACCTTCACATGATGGGGGATTGCAGCCACCTGACTGCTTCAGAATCCAAGGTTTTTTCCATGTACTTCAAATGTACTTGACCAGGAAGGGGGGGCAGCCCCATTTCCCCACTCTCACAACTTCAGGAGCTGTGTCTTCTCCTGTTACATTATGACCCCTGCAACCAAACACACACACTCACCCGCATACAAACACACACAGACTCACACACACACAAGTACACACACTGACACCTTCAGTCACATACTCACTCTCTGACATTAACTTCAACCCCTTCTGTACAAGTTCCAGCTCTTAATACTACAAATTAACACACATCTACAATCATTACCTTTCATTTAAATTTAAGCAAATTTCTCACCCACTTTTTTGGCAAAGTTCACCTGGAGTGAAGAAGTGTCTCTGCACCCTCTGCTGGACGGCACTGGGCCCTCGGTTCTACACGGCATTTAGGGTAAAACAATATAAAACACTACAAATTGTAAACTATTTTGATCACCTTGAGAATTTTAGAAAAGTCATTTTTCATGAATTTAGTCCTGTGAATGTGTTTCGGTTTTTATATGTTTTAAATACATTTCAATAGAAAAGTTGCGTGTCTCTTGTATTTTTACTGAGTAATATTTGATGGGGATGTACAACACGTGTGTTTGATGGGGAACGTACACTACACATATATTCGAGGATGTAGACCCCTTTCTTCAAACCATCCACCTCCAGAGACCACCGTGTTGAGACGGACATTTATAAAATGGACTAAGGTTCCTCAGATCACCAACACAAGTGGGACTGGAAGTGAACTGATAATTTCATTATCAAATTCAAAGTAATTTTTCCTCTAAGGCACAACAAAGTAAAGCAAACATCTCAATTATTTACAGGTGTGTGTCATGGCCTTGGTCCAAAGGCCTTTAGCATCGGTGTGTTTGTGTGTCTACCTGCCTTAAAGACTGCTGCTGAGCAACCAGTGGTGAAGGACTCGTGATCCTGGGTGGGATTAGCACTGGGTGAGAAAGTGCAGTGTCAGTGGTACTATTTGCTCTTGATTCCTGTGGAAGCATTTTTTTAAACTGTCTACATAGCCTCTCAAATGATTTTTGCACCTATTTTTGTAACATAGGGAGCCAGGGGAGCACAATGTGTGTTTTTTTTTTGTTAAATTCAGTGCTAAATGGGTAAAGATACATTTGTTTGCTGTATTGGGTCGTCTCATCCCTGGAGAAATGGCTTCTGTAAGGTCTGGAGGTGTCTTCTCTTCCTGGACAGGTCTAATCCCTCAACAAACCTGCATTACCTCCCACTCCTAGACTGGGTTGTAAATTTAAATTCAGTTCTGAACAAATCT
The DNA here is from genome assembly GCA_900497675.1 of Arapaima gigas. Classification (NCBI taxonomy): domain Eukaryota; kingdom Metazoa; phylum Chordata; class Actinopteri; order Osteoglossiformes; family Osteoglossidae; genus Arapaima; species Arapaima gigas. The sequence goes on from UFQX01000050.1 coordinate 540,715, forward strand.
TCACAACAGCTATGATTAAAAACACTTTAGGTTTAACGTTTAACTTCAAGCTATATTACAATTAAACATTTAAATGACTGAAAAAAAAATATCCTGAAATATGTTGCTTGCACAAATACCTACTCGATCTCAGCTTATCCATCCAATAAACATATTAAATCATTTGTCATCTTGCTACTGATGGCCAACACCGATGAACCCCAGACATGAGCTGTAAATACTCCAGAAGCCAGTTGAATTAATCCAGTCACAGTTTTATTCCGTTTACATGTTTTACTGACATCTACTGACTGGCCATGTAAATACATGTTCCAACAGAGAAATAAATGAAAGCATTTTTGTTTACTTAGTTATTAAAAATGAATAAAACTGTTTAAAAATTCATAACTCAGCTCATCATAAAATGAGGCCCTGCTCCAAAATACAATTTACCCATGTGAAAGTTTCAAAAAGCTAAAACAAACAAGGTTCGTCTGGTTCACTCGTATCAGAACCGAGTCTGGTTTTCCTTCCTGGTACAGCAAATGCCAACACAGATTTATTGTCACTTTGCACGATACCTGGGTCTCATTTAAACTGAGGTATTAATATTTCTCCCACACTGAGCTATACTTTTAACACTAAGTACATGCTTTAAAACCTATAATAACACAAATAAAAGTTTTAGGAAGTTGCACCTGTTGATTGAAAGTTAGTCTATTACCAGGTGCACCTCAAACAAAACGGCAACAAAAGTTCTGTTTTGGAATGTTATACTACCCTGGTTCACAGACCTACAGAAATGCAGCTTCACAAAAAATAAAGAGAAAAAAACCACAGGAAACTTATGAAACAAATTGATGATTTAAGTTTTATACAAAACTTCCATTTTTAATGTGAAGTTTTCCTTTTCAATTACTTGCAATTTGTTGTAAAATCCAAATGTGTTTATTATTCAAACATCTCAGATGTTTCAGCTGCAGTCACTAAATGTTCGAGTTTTTAGGTTTAATTAAAAACTGTCACCCAACTAATTTACCAAAATAAAGCTTCTTAAACCTCGTCAGAGATACGGCAATCAAACGTCATGTTTAAAAAAAAAAAAATAAATCGGTGAACACAAAGTTTTGGTAATATAACCACCTTTTGTTCATCAGTGAAGAGATTTTGACCTCAATTTGTAACCACAGTAACACTTCACCCTGTTCCTTCCATATGAGGACAAAACTGTATTGACATCCCGATTCTGTTGCTATAGAGCCTTATCGCTGATCACCACCAACTCCGATTTAGCAGAACCTCACAAAGTGAGGTGAACAGATATCTTGCCATCAGTTTACTGAACTTAGAAAAACTGCATTCACACCCAGGGACTACTGGTCACTGCAGCTGCTCAAAGACGACAGAAAACAAGACGGAATTCTTTGGACAATTTTTATTCAAAAGCTTAAAGTATTGTCTTAACGTACAAACTGGTAAATCCGGTCATTAAAAATACATTAGGGCTCGGATATCACACCGCGCCATTCCACCAGGGGACTTGGACAGACTACAACTGATCTCTGACATTAAGAAAACCCTTGCAGCACTTTGTTAACTCCAACTGTACACGGCCAAGTCCAAGCAGCAGCTCAAAGCGCAAACCCATCATGCAACGAAAGGCCTTCCCACGCTGCACCTGAAATTGAAGTTAAAACAAAACATGGTAAATGTTTAGCAATTCACAAATAATGTAACATCTCTTTTGTGGAAAAGACTGAAACATTTTGGCTCCTCATGATACAAATGGATAACATTTTTTCCAAAAAACATTTCAGTTCATTTTAATTCCATTTTCTTTAATAAGGCACTTATGCATTTTTATAATTGCCATGTGGAGGAAAGACCTTGGTTATGCAGCTAACCAGTAGATGGGGCAAAATGAATTCAATGGACAGAAGAAATGTGGGACGACTTGGTTCAACTCAATCCCAGTGTTTACAGCTCACCTGGCGATCACTAAGACCTGCTGTAGAGTTACAGATTTGTATTGAATAATTCAGCCAACAATCTGCATTAATTATACATTAAGTATGATTTTATTTTCATTTAGGTTTTAATGTTAAAGGAGCTTGAATAAAAATATCAATATATTTACAAAAAAAGTTCAGTTTCCTGCAACTGTATGCAAACTGACAGGGTGTAATGCAAAAATAAATTAAGGGCAAACACTATTATTACACCTTTAATGGTTATAAAAATCATTTTGGAACGTTGAAGACTGCTCCCAGTTGTGCTCATAAGCTGAGGAGCCAATATATCGACAGCTTTATGTTATGATTATTACAATATACAGAAAATGGAGTCTTGTCCTGGAATCTACTCGTTTCCTTTATTATTCGTGTATATTTGCAAGACAGATGAAGGTCTAGTTATAAATACACCAAGTAGTGCCTAACATCTGCATTGTCTATGCCTTGTGTGGTCTGTGCTCAAACGCAGTTTCTACTTTCACAATTTCATCAGGATTACAACAGTCCAGTTACAGCAGGCAAATTGTTTTATTTTATAATGTTTTTGCTCCTTATTTTGAACATAAATTTGTCCTAAATGTTCGTTGCTATGACTGTCCTTGACAGTATTTGAGTGAAGCGCGAGTCTAACAAAAAATGTAAAAATGAAACGGATGAAAATGGTCAAAATCAAATTTTAATGATTTCTTATAGCTAACTAACACGTTTACACGTACATCTTGTAACATACAATACACAGCATCTTTACTATGCCATAGCGCAATGATGGCACCTGATCAGTCATACAAAAACATATACACAACTACAACACAACTGAGTTCTTAAAGCTCATAATTAAGATGAAAAATTTTCTGACATTATGAAAACATTAAAACATTTTATTGTATTGTAATAGCTAAGGCGAACGTGGTACAACACCATGCTACAACACAATTGCAGCACACCGCCTACACACAGCCATATTCGCATCTTGGGTCTTACAGTGTTAGTTGTTCTCACGAGCGTTACATCACACAAACATGTGGAGGGTTAATTTAGCACCCATCTTCCCTTTACTGTGCATCTCACAGAAGTGAACTTGTACTTGAAACCCCCACCTCTCTGGCGCTGCAACGCAGTATATACTAACCCCGTACAAGTGTACCAAAACTGGTGCCACTTGCAGACATGACTAAAAGTAAATATCTTCCACTTCTGCACCACTCACAACACTAACGACTGGCCATCAACAAGCTCAGCCAACTTTCTGTAACTGCAGCAAGAGATCATTATCTCACTGTTGTGCAGCACAGAATACAGTTATGTAAAGAATGTTATGAACATGTTCTTCTTAAAAGAGACTTTGGTAAAGAGTGGAGAAGTGAACTATTTAATAATGGTTTGGATAATATACTATACTGCTGGGAGAAAAACAAAATAAGTCAAAAACATTAATAAATATTTAAAAAGTTAAAGTATGGTGAACTACACACTTAGAAATAATCACTATGATATGATCTCACAACCTGGCCATCAGCCCCTATCCTGGTCCTAAGTTGAGGAGTGTCTGGACTACTTATAAGGATTGAAATGTAACATATGACAAAGTATCTGCATACAAGTACAAAAATCATTTGAATGACTTCACTAGCTACTAGAAAATGTTTAAAATGTTCTTTATCATGCTGAGATGGCCAGTTTAGAGTGTTAGGGATATCTTGATTAATCAGGGTTTCTATAACTATTAAACACATATCATGGAAATAAATGTCAATTCATTTTGAGTATCTTGCAGACTTTCATAAAAATGAAAGTGTCAAGTCATTTTTGTACTGACCTTTACATAAATGCCTGCTGGATTATTCTCTGGCGGGTTTTGAATCCTGCTTAATATCCAGCTCACAAGTGCACATCAACCTATACAAAAATAGAGGGGGGGGGGGAGTCAAAAACCTGCACACATTTTATGACAAAAAAAAGCCATCAAATATACAGATATACATTGTTCTAAGAATGTTTCTGGAAACAGCATGTCTTTAGCTACAAGAGCAGGAAGTCCTAAACTGCTGAGCACCATCCCATATGCTTCAGTTTCATATACTGAATTACAGTAGAACTTTTATTTGTACTTACTCTAAACTGCCTTGAACAAAGATATCGGCTTTACTATGCACTCATGAGACAACTCAAACTCCAAACTCCCACCAGAAAGCAAATACTGTAGGCACTAGGCGAGACAATCTGGTTTTTTCTTGAACACAATGTGTTAGAATACGAGGAGATCAAAGATTAGTTACCTCACATTAAAGGCCTATTTCCACTTATGAACTAGAGAGCAGATTTCATTCTCAGAAGAGTCACATGTCGGTAGGTGAAATGCTTCTTTTTCCAAGGACTTTGATTTTCCCAAATGCTAGCTGAGAACTCTTGGATGCAACACAGCATTAAACAGAGTCCAACAAGCGGGTGTTTGAAGATTGTCGCCAATATTAACGTGACAATGACAAGCAATGGCGTTGCACACAGCCAGGCTCCCCTCCCCACTGCCGTATGCTAAGCATTCAGCTAGTTTTCATCACTTGTTTAAAGGAACAGTAAGTCAACAAGTATTTAACAAGGCATTTAATGGGCTTCATGAAGCCAGAAATGTACAAAAGTTTTCAAATTCAATACAGTAAACAAAATTCTTTGAGCAACGACATTTGCAAAACCATTTTAGCTTGAAAGTCCAGCCCACAGCAGACTGTTTAAAAGGCATCCGTTGCATAAAGGGCAACAAAATGCAGCAACCACTTTGCACGATAGGCATGCAAGGTCATTTCAGCCAGAAGGTAATACAACCTTTATATACTGAATATTTACAAGTCTGTAACTACATCAAGAAGGCTTGTTGGAAACAAGAGCTCCAGAGAGCCTGCCTTGCTAGAGTAAAGGAATGCATCATAGGCAGAGAAGGACTTGTATTACATCACAGCTTGTCAGGCTTCTAGGTAAAGTTCACTTGATTAAAAAAAAAAAAAAAACAAACAAAAAAAAAACAAACAAAAAAAAAACAAAAAAAAACAAAAAACTAAGTTTGCATTAAAATTTGTTTTGAATGCAAATCTGAAGTTTTGAAGTAAGAGCAGCTATAGATCTCAAGGAATTGTTTAGAAGCCATCATGCTGGGTAGAATGTCAAGACATCGAACTAACAAAACAATGTTGAGCAAAGTTACTCAAGTTGACAAAAGTTACAGGACTTCAAGCTGATAAAATCCTGTGCAGATTTTTTAAAAAAAAAAAAAAAACCCATGTAGTCACAATAGTCAAGTAAAATATCGAATTACACCAAGATATCAAGGGAAGGAAAATGTCTTCGAAGAGCACATCTTTATAAATAGCCAGCGAAGGGATGATCTTGGAATCAGGAAGATATTTACTCGTGTGTAGCTGAGGATAAGAAGTAGACAAATGTAAAGGCACCGAATCATTTGACATGTTTCATTATCTAAACAGACTTTCCACCCAAAAGTGCTCACCAAACTTTGAATTCCTCAATTGGACATTAACCCCCCCCCCCCAACCCACAATACCAGCCAGTAAGACTAAGCTGCACACCCCCCCTTCCTCCCATTTGATGGGTCCTGGTATTAGAGCCCTACAATAGGGTCAAATACATACCATAGCTGTCATAGCCATCTCTGTAGGAGCCCCCAGAACGGTCACCGTAGCCTCCCTGACCTCTGCCAAGGAACAAAAAGAAACCATCCATGACACTTGCAGCGAGACATGAGCAATCACATGCCATGCACTACATTTCAAACACTTACCTGTTGTAATATCCTCCACCACCTCCAGAAGAATAGCCACCACTCCTGCTGGAATAGCCGCCTCCATAGCTTCTGTCGCCACCCCCACCATAGCTCCTGTCGCCACCGTAGCTCCTGTCGCCGCCACCGTAGCCTCTGTCACCACCACCATAACCTCTGTCACCACCACCATAACCTCTGTCACCACTATATCCTCCACCACCTAGGCAAAAAAATATATTAAAATTTACAATCTATTCTGACAACAGAAGACATTAATGGCTTTTTTGGGCAACCAGGATATTTGCAGGTACACCCACCTCTTCCACGACCCCCCCGGAAGAAGCCACCACCCCTGCCACCAGAGGCACCCCCCCTGAAGCCACCGCCTGATCTTCCTCCAGACTTTCCAGCCTCATCAACACGGATCATCCTGCCATCAACGGTCTGAAAATTAACAGGTCACGTTTAGAATCAATTTAAGAGCTTCTGAAATCATGCACACAAACACACGCGCGCACACACGCACTTTTCCGTTCATAGCTGCCATAGCATCCTTAGCATCTTCTGGGTTTTCAAACGTGACAAAACCAAAACCCCTGGATCTCTGGGTCTCTCGGTCCCTGATGACATCAACTGCCAAAAAAAAGAAACATTAAAAATAAAGTAAAAATCATTCAGTGGACAGATCAATTAAAAAAATACAGAAACACGATGTATTTACCTTTAGCGATGCTTCCATACTTCGAGAAAGCCTCCTCCAGGGACTGCTCATTGGTGTCGAAGCTGAGCCCACCAACAAAGAGTTTTCCTTCATCAGACATTTTGGATTTCCTTCAACACAAAAACAAAGAAATTTGTTTTAAAATGCCTGTTCTAACTATATCGATTCAGCAATAGCGTTAAACTGGCATTTTATGGTGCACAAAAAATCATGGGCACATCGGCCTGGGCGGGATGGATTCTCCGCGCTCCGCCATCTTCTCTTTCACCTCCGTCGCCCGTTGTCTCCACATGAACGAGCCGCCATGTTTAGCCGTCGCCTCAGTTCTTTGTCGCGAGACACACGAGGCCATTCCCGCCTTACAAAGCGCCAAGAAACGCGTGTTCCCCCCACGCAAGTCAATTTTACTCAGTACGAAAAAATTATTCACCTTTGGTACAATCACCTAGGTATCCAGACGTAAACGCATCGAGGAATTCTGACAATTTTACAAAATTATAAGCTGCAAGACAACACATTTAATTTCCCTTATACGTATAGCGTTTAATAAAATTTGATGTACCGTCCACGCATAAATTAAGCACTGCATTATACTTCACCCCAAAACCCTCAAAAAATAAACCAAAAAAAATACCTTTAACTTGTGATACAGATTACTAAAAATCTCAGAAGCTGCTCCGTAGAAGAATGAGAGAGTTAAAATGGATTCTGCTTTATATGCAGCGGGCGGGCGCGGGCTCAGAAATAAGCGAGCACCATTGGAGGAAAGGGTCGAGTCCTGCGTAGGGGCGGGCCAAACAGCTGCACGTGCTCCTGGCCGCGGCCCAATAGGCAAATCCCGGAGTCCTCGCGCGGTTTGGAGATCTTTCCGGTTGGTGAGGACGACCAGGCCACAGCATGGTGGACGGGAAACTAGGCAGTGTTCCGGAGAGCCGACGGGTTCATCTTTGACGCATTTTTTTTGTTTCTTCTCCTTTTATCATTCCACCACGCTTTAGCTCCAGTTTTAGTCTTTACTAGCTGAGCTACCCGGCGCTGTCCGGGTCAGAAAGTGAAAAGGTAAATAGTAATAAAACATTGTAGATCACTGGACTGTATTACTGTTAAAGTGGTTGCATTCAATACATAACTGTTGTTAGTGCGGTCGAACTGCCAAGAGGCTCACTTCACTAGTGTGTGTGTGTGTGTGTTTAACTAGGCAGAACCTCATTTAGGGTGAGAAGGACCTGTGTGCCAAATTTCAAGATGGACTTAATAAAAAACTTGAATAAAGAACAAACGGATATACAGCTATATATGTAGAGAGAGACAGATTAAGTAACATTATGACAACATTCCTGTAGCAAATTCCACAAGTAGCTTCAGTCAGTGCAGAGGTTCTGAACCTTCTCCAGGCCCTTTAAGAAAAATCCTTCAAGAAAAAATTACCATGAATAAATTCCTAGAAAATATTGCATTCAGTTTGTTACACTAAAAATTGTTTATCTTCAAATAGAATTATAAAAGTAAACAACCTGTTGGTAAGAAAGGACCCCAGAAGCATTTTTTAGTGCATCTAAGTTGAATAACCCTGTGGCTAAAGGAGCTCATGGTGATCACTTCATTTTGGGGATGTGGGCCATTGTCCATGATGGACTGTAGTTTCCTCCTCATCCTGGAATCTTCCACAGTGTCTACTGAATCAAAGCTATGATCCATGACAGAACCCGCTTTCTTTCTTACCCAATTTCATTGAGTCTGTACCTCATACCAGAAACGATGTTTCTTCCCAGTATATGATAGCACAAACGGCCACACTGCTAACTACAGTCTGATAGAATGTGAGGAGGATGTTGCCGTCCATGTTAAAGGACCTCAGCTGTCTAAGATATTACAGCCTGTTCTGTCCTTTCCAGTACAGTGCATTTATGTTTGAGGCCAGTTGGACCCCCAATACTTGAAGGATTGGACCACCTTCACCTCTACACCCCTCAATAGTAACTGAGTGCAAGGGTTCCTTAACATGGCAAAGATCAACAAACTCCTTTTTTGTTGATATTTAGCAGGAGGTGAATTGAGCTGTACCAGGGACCAACTATAAGGCTCAAAGAGGACCAGAAATGACCTTTTTGTAAAGGAAAACCTCCATATGCCTCCAGTTTTTAGAGAAAACAGTTTGATTTGTTTTTTGTTTACCATTGAAAATGTAAACTAAGAAATATGAACATGCATGTAGTCTTGCCAGCATTGTTGGCATGCTGCCATTGTTGGTGCAGGTCGGTTCATTTATTATTTTTAGTAGGTGACCAGTATTGCTGAAGCTTCTAACCATGTTATTCCCATTTTAAAAACATAGTGTTCAACACAGTGGTTTGAAATACAAAGTGAATTTGTGACTCACTGAAGCTTTCTTCATGTTACTTTAAAGGGATATTGTTTGTGTTATACTATAACATTCTCACACTTTCATTTACTGAATGGCAATGCTTTAGCAATGCTTCCATACTTCGAGAAGGCCTCTCAAAAACAAAAAAATACCTTTTAACCTGTGCTACAGATGACTAAAAACCTCAGAAGCTGCTCTGTGGAAGAATTAAAGAGTGTTAAAATGAATTCTGCTTTATATGCAGCGGGCGGGCGCGAGCTCAGAAATAAGCAAGCACTATTGGAGGAAAGGGTCAAGTCCTGCGTAGGGGTGGGCCAAACAGCTGCACGTGCTCCTGGCCGTGGCCCAGTGAGAGATTATATGTTATTGACGTTGATATATCTCATCTTATGTTTCTTTAAGATAATTTAAAAATGAGCGCACATCTAACTGCAATTTATATAATTTCAATGTAGTGACTACCTTCACTGTAAAGGCAGTTTATGAGCACTGTGGACTGTATTTCATTTAAACATTGCATAGGTAACATGCCACTCCAGTATTTTTTGGAAGGAATCCTGGCCATGTCCACAAACACCAAATGGCAGCAGCCCCTCAGTTCAGTGTCACAGACAAGAACAAAGACAGAGTCACACAGGTTTCAGTGGTCTGAAGAGAAGGATTTCGCATAAAACTTTGACGCTCCAGTATCTCAAAAATTTTCTGCAGAAGCACAGAGCTACAGTACTTAATATGTTGCAGTGACGTAGAAGGCCATACTTGCTGCTTTCAAATTAAACTGCAGAAATAACTGCTGTACTGTATTTGTTGTTTTGTGATTTAAAAAAAACTAAGAATTGTTTTTCAGTGCTGCAAAAAGAAAAGTTAACATTTTTTCACCAAACCTCATACATTTTTTATACAAATATGCAACATGCAGTAATACAAATTAATTTTAACATTAATATTAGTACAGTTAGTGTCTGGCATCTTTGAAATAACACTGTTTTGAAAGTCAAATTCAAAACATTGTTATCTTATACTATATTTGAATTCGTAGATGGAGGTTTGTAAGCAGTACAGTATAAAAGGCTTCATTGCTGCCTAGCGGTCATTTTTGGGACAAACATAGTGCCTTGTTTTTTTTGAACCACTCCTGTGGTTCCCAAACATCTCATCAGAAGTCCCCAGTATAACTCACTGTAGTAATGCAGGGTTTGATAGTTGCTGTCATGATGACTCAGCTGGGCTGATGGCTGGGGGGGAGGTCCCAAAAGGGAGCTTAGGGAAACACTTTTCAAATACCGGTTTGTCAATATTTGAGTTAATGATGTGTTTTTTCAGAAATGAAACACATTTTCAGATTTTCTAGCTGTAAATAACCAGAATTTTATTTAAATAGACTATTCAGTCCTGGGACTTTAGTCAAAGACAGTTTGCAAGCAAATTGATTTGTTTCCTTCTAGTTTTTTCCCCTTCTCCAAGTATGTTAGAGACTATTTTCATCCTGTTAATACATAGGAAAACCTTTTTTATGGTAGAATAGTTAATTTTGCTTTAAATTGACAAATTACAGAAGGAAAGAGGGGATGGGTGTTTTTTTATGCTTGTTATCACGATATTTTCCTCATATGTATGTGCTTGTTATTAATAATTCATGTACATCAAACCTTTCTATAGAGTGACTTACAATTTTTGTTGTATATACTTAGCTATTTACATTTAATCATTAAAACAGCAGCATAATTTTAAAGTATCTGTTGAAGGTAAGTACCTTGCTCAAATGATACTACCATATTCCCATGGTAGTAGTATCTGTAGCTACTAAGGTACTTTATACCCCAGCAGTAATGATGCAGTGAATGCTTGAATGCTTGTAAGGAAATTGTTTGCACAGTCCTTCTTTGAGTGAATGTCAAGGAGGACAGTGTAAGGAAGCACAGGATTTCACACCTACAGTTTCAAAAGTAACTACTGAAAGCATGTCTGCTTATGAAGCCCTTGCTGAGACTAGAAATGCCCCTACTCTAAAACTGCAGTGGAAATATAACACATAGCAGCTCTCTGCTGTTCACATAGATGGCACTAATTCACTTTTGATGGAATAAAAATCAACCTTCAACAAGGACTTAATGAGGAACTGATGCTTGAAAAGACACTTTTAAAATCCGGTCCTGACTCCAAGTGTCCTCCTTGACAGAAAGCCCTTGGTTTCACAACTGTCCTGCACCTGCTACTTGGGATGCTTGTTTGATGTAACACACGTCAAAGTTATTCCCTCATGTTTCTTACGCTTCACACTGCAGTTCTTCAGGGTTACTGTTTCAGTCAGAGAAACATTATAGAAGCATGTTAATAATATTATAATACAATATTTACAACCTATTTATGGTCTTTTTGAAATGCTCCTCCAAAGTTATTAGGATCAACATTTGAAACACTTCTTGTAAAATATTTAATGTTTTTCATGTAAGGTGTTCTAACAAGCTAAAGTAAAATTTAAATTCACAGTGCAACGCAAACACAATCATAGTTTTCTAACAGACCTGATGGATAAGTACATTAGTCCACCAGGCACACAAAAAGAGGCCCCACCTAGACGGTTATGAGATAATACCACAAGAACAGCAACAGACGCTGCCGATGTTTCATTTTCACGTCCTAGAAATAGACTAACATTTCTTGCAACAGAAAAGACAGAACAGATTGGCGGACAGTGGCCAGGCTATAAATAGCTGCAGCAGTTGGCCTGGCGTGAGCGCTGTCCACCCCCTGCCTGCCCACGCACACGCTCCGCGGCTTCCTGCTCTCTTCTTGCCTTTCCACCGAGCACTTGCTGGCTGTGTAGCCCTGTGCTCTTCACTGTTGGGAACCAAAGACTTATACTCCTTACATCTGGGGCCTTCTTAACTCCCATTTCCGGATATTTCCCAGATTGTAAGAGACTCAAAGAGGACCGGAAATTACCTTTCTGCAAAGGAAAACCTCCACGTGTCTCCAGATTTTAGAGAAAACAGATTTCTTTTTTTGTTTACCATTCAAACCATTCATGTAGTCCTGCCAGCATTGTTGGCATGTTGCCATCATTGGTGCAGGTCAGTTGTTTATCATTTATTATTTTTAGTAGGTGACCAATATTGTTGTAGCTTCTCCTAACCATGTCATTCCCTTTTTAAAAACACGGTGTTCAATACAGTGGTTTGAAATACAAAGTGAATTTGTTTCTCACTGAAGCTTTCTTCATATTACTTTAAAGGGATATTGTTTGTGTTATACTCTAACATTCTCACACATTCATTTACCAAATGGGCAAATTTGAACTGTGTTTTTCAGCAGAATCTGAAAATGTCCTCACTGTTTGTGTTGCCATTCCGACCAAGAGCAGTAGATGGTAGTATCAGCATACTTCAATACACTGCTGGGTTTAGAGAGCTGCATCAAAAAATACACTTGAATGTAAAGTCTTGTTCCTTCTGAGCATCATCTTCAGCACAGAGAACTCACAGTTGCTACAAAGCTGTGTGTGTCTCTGTCTGTCTGCAGGGGCACTAAGTGACTGCTGCCATTGGTGTTCGTGGACACGGCCATGAGCATCCCTTCCAAAAATATATTGTAATGGCATTTGTTACCTATGCAGTGTTTTAAATGAAATACAGCCTGCAGTGTATGAAAGCTGCCTTTACAGTGAAGGTAGTAAGTTGATATATGAAATAAATTGCAGTTAGATGTGCATTAGTTTTCTAAATTGCTATCTTAAAGCATCGAATAAAAAGCCTGACTCATGGAAACAACAAAAGTTTTTGTGTTTGACAGCCAGTATAGTGAATCATTTATATCTCTAAAAGATAATATTAGATATATGGATTTGTTTCCTCAAGTATTGATTGCTGTGCCATGTTTTTTACAGTAAACTTACCAGACAAGTGTGTTTCAGTTTGTAGAAAATGTTTGCAGCAACAGTTCTTGTGAAAAAAAGACAAATAAATAAAAAAACAATGTTGGAAAGTCTTGCTTTGTTGAAGTTTTAATCCACCTCCCTAATAATGTTTAGACATATGCATTCTACTTCCTAAAATTAGAGTAAACAAAAATAGTCAACCTTCATGGAAGTAGATGCCACCATTAAAATAAAAGTGGTGTTGAACAATTCCTTTATCTAGGCATTAAAATTTTTTCAAATCATTTTACAATTCATTTGACCAGTGTGCAGGTCACGTGTTTCTGTCCTCAATTTTACCTGACTTACAAAACAAATTCTTTGTGAGTTTACATTGTGTAGCATTCGATTTACATACTTCATCCTTGCTTATTTCTTGCAAGTTTAAAAAATTTTCTGGCCCCGATGACTACATTTCTTTGTACTTTTTAGCCCTTGAAGATGCTGTTCATGAAATCTTAACTCAAGTGTGCAGTTCCCAGCCTACGGGGCATTAAACAGGCTTCCACCTACACCTCAGCATCTCCTCGGTGTTAAAATTACATATTAAAATTGTGTAAACAGTAAATAAATAGGTGAGAGGTGGGGGGGGAGTGAATAATGTTTGTAAGTAAAATAACATGCTAAATTACTATGGTAGTGCATTACTGTAGTGAAACCTATAAATACATCCAACTGGGAAATATACAAAGGGGAGGAAATGGGAAATGAAGTCAATGTTTATTCCCTGAAGGAAGACTGAGGCTAATGAGCATTATTCAAATGATCAGTGTTGGCACTGTTGTAAATGAAGAGGAAGGGAAAGAGTGCTGATGAGCGCTGTGGTGTTTTGTGTGGATGGGGGAGTGACCTCTAGGGCCAAGCATCACTCAGAGGCATGAACCTATCAAGTGGGGGCCATGTAGAGCATTTCTTCCCCCCCCACCGACAGGGGAATGACCTGTATTTGTCCCTGACACTCCCCTGGCCTCCCCTCAAACACACACAGGCTCACCACTGCCTGCACAAGATTAACTCATTATGTCTGTGCTTTACTGATCCCTCTATTACCAGTAGCCTCTTATCCTGAGGAGGGTCATGGTGGTCCGGAGCATATCCCAGAAGCAAAGGGTGCTGCGCTGGGCTGTCAGTCCATGGCAGGGTGACCACACACATCCACTCATACTCATATACACTCTACGTTCAATTTAGAATGATCAGTCAACCTGAATTGCGTGTCTGGGGACTATGGGAGGAAACGGGAGCAACAAGAAACCCACACAGATGCTGGGAGAAAATGCAAACTCCACACAGACAGCCAGATTCAAACTCACACCTGACCAGCTCAGGCGCTGTGAGACAACAGTGCTGCTTGCTGAGCCATCATGCCACCCTGCTACAGTGATTCTTTGTGTAAAATTTTGACTTTTTTACTGGTGGCTCTTTTAGTCCAGACCAGTCTTTTTTTTGGTTTAAACGCACAGATTCTAGGTGTTATTTAGAGGAGCCAGTGCATGAAATGTATGTAAGGATCGGTGTGTGAACCAATGAGTGAGCTCAGCCAACGAGGTCATTGTAAACAGGCAGTCTTGTGTGTAGTAAACACTGTACCGTGTTAACCGACGGGTTAATGAGACAAAGTTTTTTGCAGCCTTCTCATATAAACAGGACAAACCTCGTCAGCTGAGTCTCACATAGCGCCTCATGTCATGATCTAAAGAGGCACAGGAGCACTGCAGAAGGTGTTGTCATTGTTCACCAGGCTTCAGATTTCTGTTCAGCCACAGCAAGCTCACATGATGTGTATCCAGGTGTGTAGTGTGCCACATGATGTAGCACCCTGAGGTACTGTGCTACCTGTACCTGCACATATACCTGGATAAAATGTTGAATTCATCCATCATCATGTTTCTCAAGTGCAGGGATGCACTAGTCGGCTGTAAACACGCTGCTGAACCGACAACACGCCCCCTACACACCAACAGGGCCCCTGTGCCGTGCGCACACACTCTCCTAAGCAATGCAGTGACCCATTTTCATTGCCAAATGATGGGAGCTTGATTCCCCCAGCTCCCGGGAGCACACGCACCGTATGTGGCCACTTAGAAACACCACGGGGCTGGAGGAGAAGGCAAGCAAAAGCATTCCCACAGGGAATCTTTATGCTTGACATAATTGAGTGTCCGTGCAAGTGTGCATGTTCTAAATTTAATATTACCTGCCTCCTCAGAATTATGATGTGTTCGTCTTTTTATGTCAGTGACCTTTTTTTGAGAACTGGATGTCATGTCCTGTGGCAGTATTCATCCTTCTGTGCCTGTTTGTATGAGCTAATCAGTTTCAGTGCCTTTTTTGTAGAATTATGCTTTTTTCTGTTTGTGTGCGTGTGTGTGTGTGTGTGTGTGTGTGTGTGTGTGTGTGTGTGTTTGTGCGTGCGTGCACATTCTGCAGTTGGAATGAAATGCAGGGAAGTACACAGGGAGTACATTCTGTTCCAGACAAAGGAAGGACGCCTAAATCCACCCCCGCCTGCCCACCCCAGCCCACCAGCCTGTCTCTCTGTCTAATAGTGCTGCCAGACCCTCTCTTGCACCAACGCCATTAAGGAAGCACAAATAAAAGCCGTTGTCATGGAAACCTTCAGTGTCCTCCTCCCCCGATCCCTTCTTTCTGCACTCCAGAGGACGGAGGACAAAAACAAATAAGGCGCAGGAAAGGGTAATGTTTAGATAGATGATGTGGCATAAGTAGACACTTAATAATGCATATATCGCACACGTGTGTGTGTGTGTGTGTGTGTGTGTGTGTGTGTGTCCGTGAGTCCTCTATGAGGTCAATGCGAGGACCAACACTTGTCTTTATCCATTTCTTTTCTGGATGAGAAACTGAATTAGAGCTGTTGTGATTTTATTAAAGCAGCTGCAAAGGGTAACGTGTTCTGTAAGCTGTATCAGTGAGTTCTCAGCAGGCTGTCAAAGTGTATACAAGGATACACACTCACACACACATTTAGGACCAGGTCAGTTGAGGCGAGATGTGCATGATAGGGGGCTTCAGCTTTTTTTCTTCTGTTATCTCTTAATAAGGTGTCTGTGCGGCGGCCCCTGCATCCCGCTGTTGGAGATCAAACAAACAGCCATGGTGACTGTGGGAGGGCACCAGCTGTTCACTGGCTGACGCACTTGCTCCCCACCACCAGTGGCCCCTGGGAAGAGCGCGTGTCATCCAGGTCTTTGCTTGCACAAGGTGAACAGTGGCCGGCATGTCGAGGTGCTGCTATGGCAACTGGTATGCACAGTGGCATGTGTGTGCGTGTTCAATAATGAAGTCACTTACTACCGCTCACCTACTTCTACAGAAAGTTCTTTTGTCTGTGTGTGCTGTGTTTTTTTCATTCTCTGTGTGTTGTTGCCTGGATTTGTTTTCCTGCTCATTTCTGCAGAGATTGTGGTTTTCGATTAGCTGATCGTGTCTTATTGCTCTGGGCAAATCACAAAGGTGATGCTGGATTCCAAGAGGTCAACGCTGAGCAGCAAAACGTGTGGGAGCCACCACAGATCTCTGTGGAGCTGTGGCATTGCTGTGGCCTTCCATCTCCAAGCACATTTATTTTAATTATGCTTATGTGCTCTGCCATGTCCCTGTCCCCACCAACGGCATCATGGGTAAAGCTTGCACAAAAGGACGGTCGCAAATGTCCTTGTCAAGCACAATTAGCTAAAGATTAGTAGCTAAATGTGCTCATCAGCCAGTTTGTTAGATACTTTTGTACACGCAGTCCACTTTATGGATCGTGGTTGTGACTCTGTATAAAAAGCACGCAGACAAGATCTTGAGGTGCAGTTACTGTTTATTTCATTACAGTAAATCAGACAGGCTCCAGCATTTTAGAAATGGCAGAACTTGTGGGGTGTTTGTACAGTACAGTTCCACAAACATGACAGTGCCCGTACTTTACTACAGTAGCCTAGACTGTCCCACCTCTCGAGCCTGTAATGTATCTTTAGAATGAGGTGCAGTACGATGTTAACAGAATTAATGTGCTGTCACAAAATGTGCAGAAAAAGCAAAAGTGATGACGCACCAGGGATTAAGCATTATCAGGCATTCCTGAAACAAGTCCTGCACCTTGTTGCTGAATCCAGACTGCTCTGGAGTCAAAAGACGATCATACTAAACAATTGTACCCAATAAAATGGCCAGTGAGTGTATAGTAACAGTTTAACATTCATCTCGCCTCTTCATGTGAGCCATAATATGAAAAAGCCTGCAGAACAAAAGGATTAAAAAAAAAAATCAGGAGAACAAAGCATTTGTTCAATTAGTCTATCGCCACCCAATTAAACTGCACATTTATCCAATGTGTGCCATGTTTATTTATTTTCCTCGAACTTGTTAGACTAATTAGTCTTTGGAAAAGAAGTTTGAAGGGATGAACATCATTTGCATCCTAGGGGGTCTTTCATACTCAGGGAAATAAATCAGACTGATTGACAGTCCTTCTGATAGGATCCCGTGCAGAACGCGTTACGCGGGAAACGATCCGGGATCCTCGACGAGGGAGTTCCTTTGTGTGGGGAGCATTTGAACGCTGCGCCTCTCTGACTTGGCGTGATGTTGATTCCTGTTGAAATGCATGAAGGAGCTAAAGGAGAGATGGAGACGTGGTTCTGCCTGGTGGGTTCTTTTTTGGGAGGGACCAACAGGAAGTGAAACAGTGCTACCAAGACTTCCCCAGGGACTCCCTAGCATTAGCCTGGCTCCTGTGGCCCATCTACATATTTGAATATGAATACATATATTTCTATAATATGCCAAATATGCTTTCATACTAGCAAGTGTGCCAAGTTTTTTATCACTATTATTTAAATTCAGAATTTGTGTGGGCTACTGAAGACAGACGGATGAAGAGTGTGGCTTTTGGCTAACTCTGTGTACTAATATAAGTTTACTTCCATATAGTTTTGTTAGTCTGTGTAACATCTGCAAGAAGGACCTGGAGGCCAGTGGTTAAATATATAGACGTGGACCGCAATTGGCTGCAAACTTCCATGTGCATTTTATGTTGAAATGAGCGAATTGGGGGGGGGGGGGCACACACATGCAATAGACATGCAGCTACTGACAGTGTGTTTTGAAGTGGTCCAGAGCCTGTGTTGCTGGGAGTATCATTAACAGAAGAGGACACTCAGTCCCAGCCCTATAGCAGCTACTCTCCATCTTCAGCAAACACTAGAACATTCATCAATGTTTTATATAAAAAAAGAAAGAAAAAACTGGATGCGGTGTTCTGAGTTTTCACTTCACCACCTACCTAGGAAGAAAATGGCTTTTTTGAAAAGTTTGACTAAACAATACATCTCTGCGTTATTGTCACCTGTGCTGACAGAAGCGTCAGCATACAAGTTCCGACCTCCATTTTGGTTAAAAATAATTGCAAACGATGTTTTGGGCTGTAATTAATTGACAACCTATTAGATCGAGGGTTAGATAACGTAAGCCTGAAATAGAAATGGAGAAGTTTTATGAAGAAAATAAAAGCAGTCACTCATGCATGCACACTGTTTGTCTAATGATTATAATAAAAGCATTCGGGGACTTTATAAATAGGCAGAGTGATGGTAAACGCAACACCTTTCTCCGCGCAATGCAACTAGGCTGCGTGATTCACTGTGATTCATGCCCTTTTTTCGTGTCCATTAAGACGAGGCAGGCTGGGGGGAAGGTCGGTGGGAGAGCGTGTATCACGCATGTGATATGTGGGAAATGGTGTGTAGGCATGTGCAAAAAGGGGCGGAAGGAGTATAATTCCAGAACCAGTCATTCTTCTTAACCCACTTGTCTCTGTGGCACCTGTCACACACACCGGAAAGTGACAGAAATCTGCAGTGTAAAATATCAACTCATTTCCAGCAGATAATAACCTGGATTCCAGGTGGAATTCCACAAATAATAGGCCACCTTTGGCACCACGTTGCCGTGGAATTGCATTGCGAATGCTCTTATTCCAAGCTAGGATATCTGTGAGGATTTTTCTTTCTTTTGTGTGTTTGTCTGCAAGGGTGTGTATACACAGGGTCAAGTATTAGAAGGGGATGTTGGACTGGAATCTATTTTGTGATTTATTTGTTTTTCCACTCACGATGTTGAATGAGCCGGGTACTGCTGGGAACACTGGCGAGTTTGGTTTTGACAGGTGTGTCAGTTTCCAGCATCGCTATCTATTTATCGTTCTCGGTTTGTGTACATAACCTGCGTGCAGTTTGAGCGTGTGTGTGCGCATGAACGCTCACGTGGGCGTCTGGTGGGCTAGCCTGCACAGCGCTAATAATCCAAGGGCAAGGGAGCGGCACTGCAGGAAGAGGAAATGCAGTCAGCTGGCCGCCCACCACTTCCTGTCTCTGCTCCCCTCGCAGCCCACGGACCAGCGAGGCTTCTGCAACCAGCGAGACAGGGAGAGAGACTCCTGGTGAGAAATAATAAGGCCGAGAGAGAGAGCGAGAAAGAAAGGGAGAGCAATGAGAAAAATGTTGTTTCCGAAGCTAGTAGTACCATTCTTGCCATCCATGCAGGCCCACGTGTGTAGGGGAAACTAATTGGAAATGGGCTGTTTTTCTGAAGCTTTCAGAAGTGCAATTTCAGCTCAGATCGATGCTGTTAGAGAAAGAGACATCGAGTGTAACGGCATGCGAGATGCTTTGTGGTCTGTAAGGGGAGGAGAACTGAAGGACTCCTGAGCACCGTGGAGTGACAGTGTGAGCTGTCAGCCAGGATGAGATGGCATGCCGTTTCACCAACGTCAGCACGATGACGCAAATCATTCCCAGCGCTGATGCTTTGGAAACCGAACGGTGTGTCCGCAAATTGATAGGAGTTACTGATTGGTCAGAACAGTTCAATTATGCACATGTGATTACAACGGGAGGGCAGCCAGAGAAGAAACAGTGTCAGCGCGGTTTTCCACAAGCCTAGCCTTTACACTGACGGGAACACTTTCTGCACGAAAACCTGGCTGGGCAGCAGGTCAGGCATCTTCACTGCACCTCGCTATTTGTGAATAAATGAGGGTCTTGGAGCTTGTGAGAGACCCCCAAGAGACCCACCACATAGCTGTCTGTCTGGCTGGACTACTGATTGACACTCAGCCCCACACACACACACACACACACACACACACTCATAGATAGGAGTGCAGCTGGAGAAGCTCACACGCATCCTTCCTGAAAGAGGCCACCCGGGGGAATTTTTGTTCTGTTTTGTCCATATTTTATTTTGCCACTGCAGCATTTCAAGTTGCTCTGAAACTAGAATGCCTGCAATGTAAATTCAAGATGAGTGAGAAATAAATCCTTTAATGCATAAGAATTTCTGCCCCCCCCCCCCACTTTTGCATAGTGTGACATTTGAACTGCATTTAAACTTGTTTTTCTGATCTTTCTGTGCATGATATGATGCCCAGACTGGTCTGCATTGTAATTTGTATTACATCATATTATTTCCTCCCTACAATATGCTGTAGTTACATTAGTTTCCTTAAACAGCCCCACTAATGCTGCTCACTTTCAGCTTTTTGTTTCACATTAGAGGTGTTACATACACGGGGAGTCCTTTCAGTGAAAGTCCTCTGGCACATATTCATGATATAGAGTGATAATTGTAACTGCATCTGTAATATGCTCAACTGGCTCTGCTTCACAGTGCTGAGAAGGACTGGTGATGTTTGCTATGAGTCACAGGAGTGCAGGGTAATGTTTTAAGCAGCAAACTGAGCAGTTTGACTTGTACCATTTGTAACATTGAAAAATGCAAATAATAAGTCAGAACCATAAATAATGAAGAATATACTTGCTTGATTAGTGAAGAAGCAGACCCAAGCCTGGCTGCGGCTCAGATCGGATGACACCGATTCCGGGGCAGAAGGAGCTGCAATGGCCCAGCTCTGCCAGCAGGGGGCCCCCACCGATTGTACGACAGGCCTCCCTGGCCTCCCTCCGGCCGTTTCTCACTACCGGCCCCTGGGGAAAGAGCAGTTGATGGCTCCTGCTGAGGCACAGCCGATTTCTATCTGGTAATCTCAACAGGAAGTGGGCAGATGGAGCTCCGTTCAATAGCCGTGCCCTTGCGGGGTCTTGGCTTAGGCCTCTCCCAGCTTAACTTGAGCAAAGGAAGATCAGAGGCAAGGAGGGAGCAGGGAGATTAAACTCCCCCTTCCTGAGCACGCCACCCCCCCTCCCCCCAATGGAGACACATACCACTTTGGGCTCTGACATCCCCAGTGAACCATCCACCCACTCAGTGAAGAATGCCGAGGCAGGAGAGGCAGCAGGGGGACGGGGGGCTGCGGGGAAAGGCAACGCAGGCAGGAGGAGAACAAAGGAGGGATCTACCAGCATGGCTGCCAGTGAAACCCTGGCTCTCTCTTTTCATTGCCTCCATCCTCTCCCCCCGATGCTGGTCTATAGACCCCCTTGCAGGTGTATGAAGTGCACCTGGCCAGCGGTGTCTGACATCACAGGCCTGGCGTATCTCAACCGTGCCACAGATAAGCAACGTACATGTGCGGGATCATCGGCCTCAGATCTCACCTGCGTTTCCCCACCCCTTCTGCCCAGATTATAAGTGACACGTTGTCAAACACTCTCCCTAACACTCGCAGGGGACCTGCAGAGGGGAGCGCACCACCAAAAAATGGACGGCTAAGGGTTAACGCGGCGCTCCCATTTGTCAGACTAACACTTGGCTATACACCACAGACTGCAGTCTCATGGAAAATAGAAAAAAGAAAATAACTCCTTTCAAGATGCTGTTTCCAAAAAATTTAAAGGATGATATTTCTGTAACAGGGGAACCGATGCCAGACTCATTCATTCATGTGAGCCAATGAATGTAGCAAATGGAGAAACAAACAAAGTCATCGATATGTTTATTCATTTAGCCCCTGTTTTGCTCCAGGGCAACTTGCACTGATTTACCCACTTGTAGGGCTCAGTGGTTTGTTCTGGGTTAATACCTTGACCGGGAGTACACCTGCAGTAAGTGGGATTCACACCTGGGACCTTCAAGTCCAAACCCCCATCAATCACACACAAATGTACCTGAATGCTGGTAACAGATGACCGAAAACTCATAGCTGTCTGTAGAGCTTCGATCCATAACTATGCGCCAGGTTCCTTCTTTGTCAGACTCTCCAAGGCGCATGGTGTTATCTTACATACATGCGTCACTGTGCAAGTACAATGTAATATAAAACAGCATCTATATTTAGATTAATTAGTTCCAAAGAGCGTAAATGAAGCTAAATGAGGCGGCGATCTGAGAAGACACAATATGGAGGACGGTGTCTGCTATGTCCTGCTATGAGCATCCCTGCCCAAGGGAGAGGTATGCGCTGTTGGATGGTGCAATTACCACAAAAGGCAGGGAAAAGAACAATGTGCACCTGGATCAATGACCGACAAAGCCTGACCCACTGCCACCTCCCTTCCCGTGCAGGCTGTGGGGGGGCATGAGCCTACAGATGCCCACAGTTCCAAAGCACTGCCAAATGTCAGCCCTATGGAATGTTCTGCATTTGTCCCAAGCAGTGGCATCAAATGTGTGATAAGTGCCTGTCACTGCCCTGCACCAGGTGAGCCTCACACATCCTCTGAGTCATGCCAAGACCGCCTGGGCTTTAATGGGAGTCAGCGGCCCACTGAAACTCGCTGAGTGGTAGGAAAGGGCTAATCCGCCGTCCAATCCTGAGCAGACTTCTTTTATTTGTTTCCTTTTATTCCTTCTCTATGAGGGCCTGAATGCAGACAAGTACAGTTGTTTGCTTTTCTTGTGAAAATCAATCTGCTGAGACAGATGGCTATTTGTTTCTTTGGTATTTACACTCAGGCTTCACCACAGACATTTCTCTTGTTCTCCACCACTCACGCTGAAGTGCAGAGGCAAGACACAGGTAAACAGAAAGCCACTCTTTGCACCCCAGCAGCTGCTATTTCCATCTTTCAGTCCCCTGCTGGCTCCTCCTCCTTCATCAATCACTGCCCCTAACGTCCTTTTCCATTCGGTCCCTACGGGTGTGCCATACAGATGGTAACTAGAGAGGCAGGGGGACAAGGGACAGCCATCAAACTTATAGGCAGCTGGATGCAGTCCTAGGAAGGGCCATGTGGGCCAGGTACCAGCCCTGAACTACTGCAGTAACATACCCAATTGTTAGCTAAGAAGCTAACTAATTCTTGATTCCTAACTGCTGACACCTTTTCCAAGGACGCATATAATTGAAGTATTGCAGACTAACCTAGACTCACCAGAAGAAGAACTGTCAGCGATGACAGCGATGCAGTGAGTAGGGGCGTTTGGACATGGGTTTGAATCCAGCTCAGCCTGTGTGGAATTTGCATGTCTACCCTCTGTTTACACGGGTTTCCGCGCACTTCAGGTTAAATGATTGCTCTGAATGCGTAGCATGCAACTGTGTGTGTTTGTGGGCAACCTGTGACGCACTGGCACCCCGTTAGGGTGTTGTTTCATATCCTACCCTCTAATAGTTCTGGGATAGGCTCCAGAACTCTGTGGCTCTGACCAGGATACAGCAGTTAATGATAACTGATGATCTGAGCTTCAAGTTCCCTCTGTGAATACATGGACAACTGAGGTGTGTAGCTACTCCGACTAGCATGTTATCTGCACGATAATTCAAATAAATTTTGCAATGCATGAACACCTTTATGGAATTTTTTAGATAGCAATACACCTGAACTGACAGCTGTGAAATACTGTTGCCTTTGCAACGTGGTATATGAAATACGTGGATGTATTTGCGATTTCTCATTGCAAAGTTTCCATATTGTTGTTGCTCTGTTGTTAACGAAAGCAAACAACAGCTATAATAGTCGACCATTTGAGGCTCTTGCTCTTACCCAGCGGTCTTTACTGCAAGGCCTGTCTCCTAGAGGGGTAAAACAGTTGGCCTGATTGAGTGAACCTGACACACAGCAGTGTCAAAGACTACTGGGAGCTCCCCAGGTTCCTCTCTCTCGCTCTCTCTGTCTTTCACTCGCTCTCTCTCTCTCTCTCGCTCTCTCTTGCTGTCTCTCACTCGCGCTCTCTCACTCGCTCTGGATGAACCTCAGCCATCCCCAAATAAAAAGCATATGCGCTGCCAAGAAGTGGCGCAGGCCTGAAATAGAGAGGACGTCTGCGCCCTGAGTCATACCTCAGTTCGGGGTTGGTGACGCGCGGCGCAGCACTGCGCTACGCCGCCGTGCCGTGATCTTACTGGCAGTCGCGCGTCATTTGCATGGAGGACTGCTGAGTAAGTGGATGGTTTTCACGGCAGCCTGCTTGCGGTTTCCACTTGCAGTCTCATTGGCCTGTTGGCGGCAGTACCATTTTAGGCCAGAATGACCATACTGGAGAGAAATGCCATCAGCACAGATCACTATACATATACATATACATACACACATATATATATATATACACACACACACACACACACACACACACACACACACACATATATGTATATATATATACACATATATATACATATATATGTTTATATATATATGTGTATATATGTGTATATACATATGTGTGTATATATATATGCGCGCATGCATAAGATGCGCGGGGGTGACCTAGTGCTGGAGCGCTACCCTTAACGCAAGAAACAAAACCTGTAGAGAATCATATTATTCTAACTCACTAGCTGACATTGTAAATCCTCAACTGCAGCACCAACCTGCAGTAGATTCCTGGCCGATCCCTGTATGTGTACTTTTCACCCTGTAAGCTGTTACCCAGCTGTGCGCAGTATGAGGGGTGTAAAGGGTAGGTGCAATTCCTGCGTTCCCGTAATACTGAGCCGACATCCCGTCCTCCCTTGGACCGAAGGCTTTCACCTTTACAGCAATAGGAAAATATGGGGCCCATGTTCTTCGTTGCTTTTACACCACTCCAGTCAGCAACGTTTACACGGATTGTACAATGCATTTAAACAGAAAATGTGCTTTCTGAAGGATTCCAAAGCAGTCTCATCATTGCAAAACAAGGCACTGGATTTGAGAAAAACAGGCCTCTCCTTGAAGCTTAAATGGTAAAAGCCCTCAAGCGATGGGACCATAGGGCAAAATGCAGAACAATAAAAACATAACTAGGTATGAGGAAGTTTTCAGAAGCTCCACACAGATGCTGTCGTACAAACACTAATACCTCCTAATATGGAGGTTGAAGAGGAGCAGGTGAGGGAGGGAGGTGTTGCACAAGACAGATGGATGGAGGATGGGTGGATCAGAACATTGTATTCCATGCTGCTGTTTTCCACTGCATGCGAATTATGCAACAGGCAAAGTGACGGTGACATTTGAATGTGCTGACTGCCTCTTCTTGGAGGTAACACTCAGGTGACATGCACTGGAAAGAGATGACCTTCTTGATATGAGACCTGTTAATATGTTCTCTTGCTCTTTCTGCCCGTGGACCGTGTGATATGGCAACAAAGTGAAACCTCCAGCTAGCATTTTGACTCCTTGCTAGTAAAAGGGAACAACAAGCAGAAAAAATAATCCTCAGGATCAGCTGAAACCATGAGCTGTCATGATCCACATGGGTATAGGTGACGGTGGATGGGACTGAATCCCCTGTCTGGTGGGAGTGTATTGGTTTGTTGGGACTAGGAGCAATTAAGAGTGATCTGTGAACCTGAAATGCAAGTCTTTGGACTGTGGGAGGAAACCAGAGCACCCAGAGGAAACATGCAAACTGCTTGCAAAGTAAGCCAGATTTGAACTCCTGCCCATCTACCCTAGTTGCTGTGAGCCACTGCAATGCCGGCTAGACACTGTCGTCCATGGAATTAGTGGAATCCTCCCACGGCACTGCACAATGTCTGCGTCACTTCTTGCTGGCTGTGTTTGAATAGTGCGTTGTTTTGTGAAACAGCATGGTTACAAAGGGCAGGTGTGAAAGGCCACTGTGATGCTGTGGAGGGAGGGAGGGAGGGAGGGAGGGAGGGTCGCCCATCCCAGTGGAAGGAGCCCTGTGTGCCAAGAGGAGGATGTCAGTGTAAACATAGAGAGTCAGTGCAAAGGAATGTGCAAGACATGCAGAGCTCCTGGGATAGGGCCCCGGGTTAGGGGGGCATGGCGGGGGAGGCCTGGGGCAGAGAGGATAGGGAGTGAGGGATGTACTAAGGAAGAAGGAAGAACTGTGCGAAGCTGGTAAAGAAACAAATAAAACTGGAACAGGGGAAACAGAAAGGGAAGGTTGCAAACGTCAAAAAGCTGGCAAGGTCACATAAATTAGTTATAATTAGTCATTAGTGATAAATGAGTATTTATTATAGCACACTTTGTGGAAGAATACATTCCTGGATCATTTTCCACTGTTTTACTGCACCACTATTCCTTACAATCTTATTTCTTGCTTGCAGATGCAGCAAAATGCTTATCAGTTTCGTAGTAGGTTGCAGGTTATAGAATCAATGAGAAATTCAAGGAGGATGTCTCGTGGTTTTTTTGTCTGGGCCACCTGGAACATCTCCCTCCTGGTGAGTTTTCAACTCTTAAGTTAACAGCTGAATATCTGCAGCACAGAGAGGTTCCCAGGTTTTCTAAACTTCACTTTTTCAAGGCTTCCTTGGAAGGCAGCTGAAGCGACAATTTGCATCCCAGGGAATTTGTGAAATAAACGGACAAGCCCAGTTCACAAAGGTGGACTCACTCCAAGCTGTTGAAGGGCTTGGATTTAAAAAAAAGCAAACTAAATGTAACAAATGCTTTTTCTGGGGTTACGCTGAAGTGGGCTTGACTATGATGAAAAGTACATGCCTTCAAAGAGGCCTTTTGTTTAAAATGGATTAATATGTGGGCTAAAAATTTTGTTTTTTTACTTATGATCTTAAGGAGCACGTCTCATGATTGCAGTTATAAACTGAAACTGTATTTGGTTTTTGTAAGAACAGCGTAAGTACACTGTTTATGTGCCGTAGAGGGTTCTGGTTGAGTCTAATGAGTGCTGGCAACTAAATGAGCACTTGCAGAGTGCACACATTTGGAAGTCTGCCATTTGTGATAGGCATCATATTCTTCTATGACATGCTGTTACCGATTCCTCAGCTTCTGAACACAATTATGTCCATTGATCGACTTGTTCATGGACCTGAAGTTAGTTTTAACCCTAGTTATCATTCAGAGGGCACTTTTCAATACATTTGTGCCAACTGATGTGTTTTGGTGGGAGATTCTGTAAAGGTTTCGGATATAGTCAGTGAAGACTTTTTTTGTATTTTGTTAACTTCCAGCTACATTCAGATTGCAAATGCTCAAACTTTAAAAAGAAAATAGTAACACGAGTTCACAGTCCTTTATCCATAACCCATACACATAAGCCAGATGTGTGTGATCAGCTTCAATGATCCGTCCTCCAGCTTGTTTTAATACCAGCAAACTAGTCAGCAGGGTATGCCCACCTCTCCATTGTCGAATGAAGACATGGTTAAAATCTACATTTTTTGCCCTCTGAAGTTTTTTCCAAATTTTTCATTTATTCTTGCTCATCACTCTTCTTGTTCTTGTTGCTTTATTACCTGCATCTAGAAAAAGTGGAAAGTGGGCTGTAGAGATTAATAAAAGCTACAAGATGGGGCAGGACTCCACCAAAGGTGCAAGAAAAAGCAAATGACACCCTTATTGTCAGTCAGCCAGGGCAACATGCAGTCTGTGCTGACAGATGTGAGCACTCCTTCCTATTGCAACACCTTTGCCATGAGTGCAGCAAAATCTTATTGAAGCAATGCCCAAACAAGCACAAAGCTTCAACACCGTCACCAAAAATGTCTTAAAGTCTCCTTTGAGATGGAGACAAGCAATCTGGCACTTTCTTCAGTCCACTGAGTCAACCCGATATGGAGGAGAGACAGATGGGGCCCAGTGCAAGATTATGGGCAAAAGGCTCCCCTCAGTTGTCTCTCAAACGCTCCTGTTCCTTCTTGGAGAAACACACACACACACAGACAAATCCCAAACAACCATACATGGTATTGGTACTTGAATGGATGACAGGATAATTAAACACTGACACACATCTCTTCACATACTTTCCTCTTTGGAAAACTTTCCACATCCCACATTTTCGCAGTGATTTACAGGAGGAAAGAACAATTCCAGCAACTCTGTTTTCCTTCCAAAAGCAGGATTTCTACTTAAAAGGAGAAGTGCAGAGGCAGCACGCAGCAGGGCAGGCCGCAGCACTCGTGTGACGCAGCCAAGAGCGCGGGCGCCGCAGGCGGAGTCGGAGAGCGAGAGGTTGCAGTCCACTGTTTGCCTCTTCACACAGGGGACACTGGCGCTGCGTGACACCCGGAGCGAGCGTGGGCGAGTCACGCAGAGAGCCGTTAACTGTTAGTCACTGGCAGTCAGGCTCTTTTTGCTGGCCCGGCTGCGGGCCGATGGGGGAGGCAGCACTCGAGGGGGTGGTGACCGTTCACCGCCTGCCTGCTCGCTCAGACCCCTGTGATAGGAACACCCTGTGGGCAGAGCACGTGAGGAGCCTAATGGTCACCGGGGCTTGAGTTGATCCGTTCAGGTGGAGCAAGTGACACCTCGCCTTAAGCTCTGTCGACTGGGGTCCCAGGGGGGCCTCTTTCAGAGGAAACGGGCAACAACTGTGACAGTGTGGGGTGGGGGAGGGGGTTGCAGCTGCGTGGGTGGGTGTGACCCTGCTTCTGTGGGTTTTGGGTGTGGGCTTCATGACAGCTTTCTGTGTAGACGAGCACTCAGCCTTCCCCTCCCCAGACACAAGAATGCAGACACACAGGAACACATACATGGACACACACACGTTTGTTATTTGTTCGCACTTGTAAAGTTTAGCTTCTTACCACAGTTTACCTAGCTGCATGACTTTTACTACATTAGCTCAGGGTAGGCACCTTACTCAAGGGTGCTGGAGCAGGAGGTAGAATTTGAACCCATGGAATTCAAGTGGAAGGCAGCAACTCTAACCACTACACCACCTGCTACAATACAGGCAGGCCTGAAAGCGTGAGCCCACAGCAAGGAAAAGGCGGGGCTCTTCAATCCTCTCCACTTAACCAGCAAGGACAGGAGTCAAGGACTGAGGAACGAGGAAGTGAAAAGTTGCCGACAATAAACAGAACCCACCTGCCCAGAACCTCGATCCTTTCCCTTCATGTCTCAACCTGCCCCACTCTCCCACTCCTTTCCTCTAACCTTCACCAAATCCCACGTCCCAGGCTCCTCAGACCCCCGATCCTCAATGTTAAGCTATGATGGGCTGCAGATGCCTCCTCAACTCCATTAACTCCCATCTCCTCCTTCTTCCCCCTCCCCCATGTGTGTTTAATTCACAAGTTTCTAATTAGCGGTCACAGCCCTTCAGCAGTGTCCTTACCCACAGGCCTGTGGTTCCATGTGGGTGGAGGAGAAAGCGATTCCACCATCTGCATTCCACTGAACAGAGCAAAACGGTGTGCCGGTGTGATCTCCCAAACGTCAGCTTTACCCTTAACTAGCAACACTTTGCGGTAAAAATGGCCAGCAGGTGGTGTGGCGGTCAGAGCTGCAGCCTCGCACGTGACGGACACGTCTTCAAATCTCACCTTCTCACTGTCCCTCACCAAGGTGGAGGACCTGGAATGGATAAAAATGGCCCACCGATATAAAAGGATAAATCTGTGTCAGGGCACTAACACTGCAAGTTGCTTTGGAGACAAAGAAGTGAATGGAAAAAATGTAGAACTTGCAATGCAGAACATTATAGATGAGAAAGGTCTTTGGTTATTAACAGCGGCTTGCCTAGTTCCTGTAACCAGAAGGGTGAGAAATGACATGTCACTGCAGTTGGGGTACAAGGCTGGTAATAATGCTGTACTGGGTGCAGTGGCCACAGATCATGGGGCTGATAATAAGAATGTTGAGTAGCACTTCCTAGAAGAGACTTATAGTTGAAAACCGTATGAGGTTACAGCTGGATGTACAGAGTGCAGGAGCAGCAGAGCTCAAAACCCCCCCCCTCCGTGGTCTCCTCTGTGGTTGTAAAACCACCCAGAGGCCTCTGGTGACCTACATGCATAGGATCAAACCTCGCGATACCTCCTGTAAACCCTCCTGGCAACCTTGTACACATTTTTTCGTTTGTTCTCCTAACTGAAGCTTTGCTTTCTCTCTCTGTTATGTAAATCAGCTGCCCATCTTTGGTTGTCTTCTCTTGAGCCTCACAGGAAGGGCTTCCCAGATACGTCACATTTTTCATTCTTTCTTCTTTTTTCCACTTTCACAAGAAAGTTTTGAGGTCATTATTTTACGATTTGGACCAGTTACAGGGGTGAAGACGAGGCCAAAGCCTGGCGTGACTTCACCGTGCCATGGAGACAGAGGTCGCAGCTGTGGGGGGGTGGCAGGAGAAGACTTTTATGAAGTCACCAGAGCCGTCCTTCTCGTGGCTCAAATCCGGGCTGCTGCTTGGGACAGCTGACCCTGCTCGATATGAGGAAAATAGTTCCGTAATGACAACCAGTTTGTTTTTGCCAGAATGGGTGGCGGAAGGGAATGCCAGAGGAGGATTAGGTCTTGTCCAAAGGCAGGGCCAAAGGTCCTGGCCTCGGTTGAACCTTAAGCTACTTCTAAGCAGAAGTGCAGCTTCCTGAGGGGGAATCAGGCCCCCACAGGCACCACAAGCAAGAGAATGGCAAGGGCAAACCAGCTTTATCTTTTCCCCTGAGGTCCGAAGCACTGCCCCCCCCACACACACACACTAGTCCTCGCCCCGGATTAACCCAGAATTGGCAAATGGCAGAGTTCTCCATTGAAGAGATGGTATTTATCTTTCCCCCAACCAGTGCCAAAACTTCCCAGTACCATTCAGGACCAGCAGGTTGTTCGTCATGATGAGTCACAGATATGAAACTGTGCAGCTGACTGAGGACAGAGCTCTTCGCCACTTGGCCCACAACATAACACAACCGGTGTCGTCAGATCTGAGTCCAGTATCTAGCAGCACCAAGTCCCTTGTCAGTCCTAAAGCCAGGGCACACATCAACGGGCCTCCATCCACAAAACACCACAAACTATTTATGAACCTCCAGACGACTTGTGTGGAACCAACTTGAAGAGCGTGAACTTGCTGGAGGGACGGCATGACCTAAATCATGGAAATAAACGGGAAGGCAAAGCGTGTTGTGAAAATCAGAGCTGTTCAAATGTCGGGCAGCAGGTTTTCATTTTACTGCAGTATCATTGTCCTTGCTTAAAAATATTAGGGCTTGTTTTGTCGCAACGCTTTATTAATATTGTTTGGGAGAGAAATGAAAAGTGATGATTGCTATCGAAGTGCTTTCTGTGGATCACCACAGCAGAATATAAATCCAGGCGGAAGTTATTTACATAAAATGTATTGAATGCAAAAAGGAGGAACAATGGGCTGCAGGGGAAGAGGGATGCGAGCTGCCGTCAGCAGCGGGGCATGATGGATGGGCTAGGGGTTGAGAGATGGGGGTCCCACATGTGTGGTGGCTGACGCTGACCCCTCACCTCCACAATGGGCCCCGCTGGAGGGATGAGAGGGATGGGAGGGGAGCAAAGGGAGATGTGGGTCGGCGTTTACAGCAGGCGGACGAAAGGCTCAGCCAGGAGCAAAGAGTGGGCCCCTGAAATCATCACCTTGTCATTTCTTTTTGTCACACCGCCTCTCCACCGCTTTGCTTTCATCTCCTGGAGGGGTGGGGGGGTGGGGAGTGGGGTAAGACAGCCAGGAAAAAAGTGTTTACCCCCGCGCAGTGTGGAGAATACAGTAACGCAGCGCTAACCTCGCTTTACCTTGTTCAGGATGACGCCTGGGATCCAAAACCCGAATCAAATGGTTTCCTCCGGCACCCACTCACTGCCCATCCCAAGTGACCCGCACCCCCCTCTTACCCCCACCTGCGAACCTGTCACGAGTTTTCGCAGCTTTGTCACCTACGCGCCAGTGAGCAGCGCCGGCAGCCAACTGCGGCGTGCCGTATTTCTCCCGCACCTTGCCAAGGACAGCCCGTGTGGGGTAGAATAACGCGGTGTGATTTGTGCTGTCACTGTTATCGCTCTTTTCTCAGATACAAAGCATGCCTTCACAACCCCCCCACCCCACCCCCACACCCTCAGTTCCCCCCACAAAAAAACAAAACAAAGAGAGCTGCAAAACTGTTCTCTCGGTGGGCTGCGTTTTCCCCACGGCAACAACGCGGTCGAGAAGATCCTGCAGTGCATTCCGATATTGTGAAGTCACTGAGTACCGCATGTGCACTGCATGCTCTCGTCCTCCCAGGGTTTGCCTCTGTTTTGACTCTTCCGTCCTGACAAAATGTCAGCCCTTGTAAAGCCTCGCTCGGGGACCACGGCCACGTAGCGACACGAGGCGTGATGACGAATGCGTACGCTGCTCTTTTTGGAACCCGCGAAGTAACGCGGGCTGCCAATTTTACGCGTGTCGGAAATAGTGCGAGAACAGTGGGATTTCTGGGAGAGATGTCGCCATGCTCTGTTCCACGGGGAGGCTGGCCTGACATTTTCCCGCAAAGCTTGTGGAGAGAGTGCTCCGCATTATTTTTAACAGCTCTCTCCTTTATTTAGACAGAAGAGATGCTCTGCCGGCTTCATTCAGACTTCGTTAAATGCACTGGATTTCAGGGCAGGCGTTGCACTGTACAGAGCAAGGCCTGATTTCTGACTCCGTGTGTTTGTTTATTTGCTTTCAGCGTGTGTTTCCAAAACCTGGCAGAGGTTTGCACTTTTCCCCTCCGTTTCATCTCCAGACTCCTTGGCGTACGGTTGGACCAACACGATCCTTGCCAGCCAGGAGATAAATCAGGGCAAGCCAGTGAGGCAAACTGCTGACGGCTTCACACACACACACACACACACACACACACTCTCCTACTCCCACAAACACACACTCCTGCACTGAAGAGACACACACACACACACACACACACACACAGGCAACCCACATTACCCCCCCCCCCCCTTTTTTGCCATGTTTAGAAGAAGATACTAGGAACATTGATTTGAGCCCTGCCGTTGTAAAAAAACTCAGCTTTCTTGGTGAATGCTGAAACTGAATTATTTATGCCTTCATTCAATCTTTATGTCTCTCCGAACCGGGGAAGAAAAAAACAGCAAAGCTGTCTCTATTGGCTCGCTTTTGTCCCAGACGCTTGCGAAGCCGTCCTCGCAGCCACTTCTGCTGCAGCCCAGAATAGAATCGTGTCCCTAATTTGAATTTCTCTCCCACTCTCCCACTCGGCACCGCGCATCTTCTCCTTCTGCAGGACACAGCGAGAGTGAGACAAAAGGCCTGTGAGAAAAAAAAAACAGAATTAGATCATGTAATCTGAGCTTTCACTGTTCCTGACAATTCGGCGACTACAACTAACTGCATTACACATTGACCATCTGTGGCCCTAATGATTTTGCCGCGTCCCGAATGATGCAAAAGTCAATGCACGTTTTTAAAAAGCTGCCACCACCACCCAGCCCACCCCCTGTCCACCCACATCCCAGGCTTTCTCACAATTGCTGGACAGGGAGGTGGACAAGGACAGACGCAGGTGAAAGGTATGAAATGTGGGGTGGTAGGGGAGGGGCAGAAAAGGAAAAAAGCTACTCGCTTTCTTCTATGAACCCGCGTCTGCAACTGGCAGTCAGCCCAGAGAGCTGGTGAAGTGCATGAAGAGCTGAGCCCTGATCGCCTGTGGTGACCCAGCAGCTGTTGGAGACACCAGGCAGCCAGGAATGTTGAGTTGAGGTGGAGGGAAAGAAAATGGGAGGGAGAAGGGATGAAGGGGAGGTGGACCCACGTTGGAGCCATAGTAGTGGGCTTTCAGGCACTGATAAAATATTTGCAATTCCACGGGGTCCCTGGGCAGCCGCCCTATACTCCATTTGCATGGAAATTAGTTTGCCTTTCTTTCTAAAGAGCAAAGATAGGAGAGGGCTGGGGGAGAAATGGGTCCAGAGAAGATGCAGGGATATTGCAGCATCTGCCAGTGTTGGGCGACATGAACCGCACACCTCCTGGCTTAAACTCTATTGACAGCAGTGCATGGCGCTCCTCTGGTGGTGGCCTCTGAATGACATCTTGTCACTGTACTTCTTTAGACCTCCGGCCCTGTTTTGTGGAGACCATTGTGGTCTAGCTTCATGCTGGTGTCTGGATCTGTAAACCTGTATGTGCTGCTCATGGTCAAACCTCTCATCAGAGTCAGTACCATTTTTTTCAACACCCTCTCCATTCTGCCTCTGAACTATCTCTGTGCACCGACAAGCCTCTGCTGCTGTTTGTAGGACATCAGATATGTGGCATCATATTCTTGCGTCACACTGGGCAGCGCAGTTCTTCCACCCACATGGAGGAAAAGGTGAGCCAGAGGCAGTCATATGGAATACACTGCCGAATTCTGGGCCTCTCAAACCTCATTCAACTTGTCGTGTGTGAGGGTCCAAATTTCATCCACCCTGGCTGGCTGACAGAACCTCAGCTTTTGGCTGGTGAGTTCAGCCACCGCAGACCAGGGTGGATGGACCGCTGCTTTGCAGAATCACCAGACATTACTTGTGAGGAGACGTAATTCCAGCACTGTTTTGGGTATCACTGCTCTGGCTGCCATGGAAACCAATTTGCTCATGCTAGATATGACAACAGACAGGTTTCTCTTGTCCTCAAATTCTGTGTGCTAAGAGTTTAGGGTTGGCAAACCTTTCCATGACACCTATATATAGCAGGTCCTCAGCTTTAGCTTCTCAAAGCTGAAGACCATGAAGGAAGTTTGTCCATATATTCTGGACAAACGTCATCACTTCAGAAGATGCTCACCAGGCGATTCCACCTCCTCAAAAATATTTGAAGTAAATTGGAAGTGGAACTGAGATGTGTCTTTTCAAATCGTGCTGCAGAATAATATGAGATCCTGGAAGCATTGCAGATGCTGGTCAGGTGTCATCTTGTTCCACAGACTGGGAGATGTAGCATTCACCTGCCCCACCTTGACCCAGTGTAATAACTGACCGTGGCGAAGGGTTCTATTCCTGTTTGTCCTTCGTGCTCTAAGCTGTCGGCTTGGGGAGCTGGTCACGAGTGACTGAAAGTTCACGTCACTCAGGTCAGGGGTGAAAGCCAAGTGGGTCAAGTGATATTGAATGCAGTTGCCCACTAGCCAGGCCAGAGGGGGTCATCTGGGTGAGTTAATTTCACTTGTGAGTCAATAGCATTTTAAATCCATCACGTGCCTCTTAAGAGCTATAATTTGTGCTTAATTTACGCTTTTATTTAACTCTCAGACAGGTGCTGTCACACTGACATTCAAAAAAAAACTAGAAATCTGTATTTTCAGTCATTTTCAGGGATGAAGACTGACTGAATGGATGGATGAAACACAAGAGGAAATAATGGAAACTTGGCGAAAATGTTCTGTCGACAAATCTGTTTTCTGCCACTGTCCACATAATGAGGCTGTTCTCTGTGTAGTTAACGGTGACACTACCAGGTAGTCTCAGGGGTGGCGTTTCAGGGGTTTCCTTGGCAACATATGTTATTACATTGCAGCGTCTCGGTGAGGTGGAACGTGAAAATTACAACAGGCTCTTGTGCATCACCAGACCGCTCACTTAGAGAAGTCCTGGACTTGCGGATCGGCGCCCAATCCGTACTTCACACTCGGGTCTGCCAGTCCCTTGGAGCAGTGGGATCTGCTGCATGGCAACCAACACCCGGTAGCTACAGAGCCCAATGAGTATGCAGGAAACGGAGAGGAAGAAGGAGACCCTGGGGTCGGGGGGGGGGGGGGGGAAAATGGGGG
>UFQX01000050.1:576315-613926 GCA_900497675.1 Arapaima gigas
AGGGGGGGGGGGGGGGGGGGGGGGGGGGGGGGGGGGGGGGGGCAAATGGAGAGGTGTGGAGCGAGAGGTGGGAGAGAGGCCAGTGCAGGAGAGATTGACAAAAGGAGCAGGCAGGAGAGGACAGAACCCACTAAAGGGTGGATGGCTGGAGACAGAGGACAAAGATTGAGCGCACAATGAGGACAATGGGAGATAGGAGGGCGTGGGCAAGAGTGCTGAATGGTGCTGGTGGGAGGGGAGAGCGAGTAGAAAAGACGAGCAAATTGAGGACTATTCCGGGCACTGCTGAAGAGTTCGGCTTCAGCTGGAGGGTTGTAATACCCACCTTAGGGATGATGGACTGCATTGTGAGCCTGTGTACTCTGCTCTTACCTTCTGTTCTCTCTGTCTGTATTATTAGGGCCTCTGCGCCTCCCTCTGTCTCTCTCTCCCTCTCTCTCGCCCGCCCGCCTGCCCGCCCTGCGGATTGTCAGCCAGTGGCCTTGTCAGAGCGAGGTGTGTAGGCTGCTTTGTGATAGGAATAGATGTTCTCCTCAGCGAGACCTGCGAAAGCCATTAAAAATCTGCTTAATGGGGAACATTAGGCAGGGAGTGGGCCGCTTGCCTATCAGGCTCTTTTTTCCCTTCTCCCACTGTCTGTCACTCCCTCCCTCTCCCTCTGCCTCTCTCTCCATCTCCTCCCACCACCCTCTCCCCTCTTGTCCCTCTCCTTTTCATCGACTCTACCCCCCCCCCGCACACCAGACCATCCGCCTCACAATATTCTGTTCTCAGGTGCCCCCCGTCATTCCCTCGCTCTCATTGACCTTTCCGTTGTTCCTTCTCCTTCATTCGCCACCCCCCTCCACTCCCCACTCTGTTTTTCTTTCACTTTCTCTCTCTATCTTGCTCGCTCTTTTATCCGGGCACACATTCCTTCCCTCCCACACGCAGCACACTCACTAAACAGTTCCCAGTGTCTCGGCCCGGCCCAGTGCCTCCTCGGTACAGATCAGACGCATGGGGAATGCAGCAGCAGTGGGGAGTGGGGGGGCAATGAGGAGTGAAACAGGGCAGCTCTCCACCCCACTCCCTTGTCACCCAGCCCTCTCTCCACAGCACAGCTCAGCCAAATGACTCCCATCCTCCACGTGTGCCAAACATTAACTATCCAAACACCAAAGTCAGTTCCTTTCTCACCTTTATAAAACCATGTAGAATTGCGTTAAAACCTCAGCCAGTCAGCTCTGAGGCACTAAAGTTGCTGGTTAAAAACTGATGTTTTGGGACAAATTGATATGGATAGTTTTCCTCTGTGCTTCACGACAGTGGAGGCGTTTGCTGGCTTTCTTGGGTTTTCCGTCATCAATATTTAAAAACAGGGAGTGGGATGAATTATTCAGCTGTAAGTACAGGGCACGGAGGGGTTCTCCGGTCACCTGACCTCCGTCACCATGAACGCCTCTTCGTAAGTCACTGATGGATTTTACACTGCCAAGATCCTTCCAGTGAAAAAAAAAGTCCCAGCTTCCCTTCCATTACATTCTTTGTCTGAATTTAATTTCCCTTGCAAAAAAAAAAAACCGAGAAATGTTTGCCACCGAGATTACACACACACACACACACACACACACACACACGTGCGCGCTTGTGTGCGTCGCTGGCATTTCAGTGTTAGCAACACGGGGACACGGATAAAGTGGGGGTGCCTGAAAAAGGGATTTGGCTCCCTCCCCCCACAGCGCACAATGAATCCCACAATCATACCACGTAATCCCATCCCCTAAAAATCTGGGAACATGACAGCTGACAATGCCACACAGCTTGCGTTATATATTCCCCTTATTACTGTTTTTCTTAACTTTATTTTTCTCCTCAGACAGAGGCATTGTCAGTTTATGAGTCACATTCTTAGGCGGTATTATCTCGCCTTGGGGGATGTTTAGACGTACACAGACACCTCATTATTCCCCCCGTTTAATAATCTGTTTCTGCTACGTGCCATTTGCTTAGGATTTCTTAACCGTGCCCAAAATTACCCAGAGAGGATCAAGCGCTATTTAGAACTGGCAACTACCAGGGTTGCGTCTGAAAATACAAATCAGATGTGAGCAGCAGCCACACGCCACCACTGTAAAGATTTGCCAGTTGTGCTGGAGATGTTGAGGGTTTGCAGAGACAACGGAGGTGTGAATGAGTTCACTAATCCTGGCTGCGGGTGACGCAGGGAGAAGTTCACCTGCATGACTAATCCCGGAACTTTCTCCCCGTTCCTTCATTTCGCCTGTAAGTCTGTTAAGGGCCAGTACTAGCTTCGTGTTTCGACGCACAGTAAGTCAGAACCGTGTTTTTACTCTGACTGTGTCGTGGGGTCCATCCTTTCATCTCCATGAATACGGCCACATCATTTGTAAGTGCGGCGGAAACACCAGGTCGGTCCTCCTGTCTGGAGGCAGGTAGGGGGGTGGTGTCGTCATGGTTACAGCCGCTGCCTCGCATTTACCGGACCCGCGTCAGAATCCTGTCTCCGGCTGCAGAAAGTGGATTGCTTCTGCAAAAGTTCAATGGGGTAAATCGCAGCAAGTCCACTTTATGGAAAAGAGGCAGCTGAGTGAATGGAAGCGAAGCAGCACGTGTCCTGCAGATGCATGTGTTTCCCCCCAGCGTGTTGCTGTGTTGTTACATTAGACGTGCTCCGATCCTCCTGCGATAACTGTGCTCTACGCTCATCACATGCCGTTCCATTCCAGGAGCAGAATGAGTCACTAGGTAGTCTGAGCCCCTGTTCAAAAGGCGCTCTGATTCTTCACCACTCTCCCAATAAGGGAGCATCTGACCCACCACAGGATGTGTGTGCTTCCTAACATTCCTGTGTGGCAGTTTGAGCAAAGCCACATCTGAAAAGCACTTCAGAGGTTAGCTGCCAGCAAAGGTCGCCGCCTTCTGTCCATGCCTCACGACCTCTGAACATTCGACGAAATCCAACGTAATGCAACCGACATTTCAGCTGAGGTGAAGTGTAAGCAGCCACGAACAGAAAGAGGATAGAAAGGGGAGATTTTTGAATCTCGAGTTTTAGCCTCAGACAGATCAGCCGCCCATCTGTTTGCTGGAGCCTGACAGCTGCACTCGGTGTTAAGTGGGTTTGGAGGGCCAAAGACCACTGTGGACAACGCGAGCAAAGCTGAGGGCTGGAGAGGGAGCTCTGCACACACAAAGATTTCACTGCTCCGACACATTTAAGGCCGAGAAGAGAAGAAGGTGCAGTGTTGCCTCAGCACCAAGAAATCTTCTTTTTCGAGATGCTCCATTCACCTTCAACCTGTGTCACCTTAAAAAGCCTGTGGTGTGCAGCAAAGCCGGACCTGCAGTATCATATGCGCACTCTTCCTTCTGTACGTCCCATAGTCGTCTCCGAAAGGGTTTGATCTCCATTCCTCAGACCCTTCTCTCAACCCTGGCATCCAGGTATTGGTTGCCTCGAGCGCTAAACAAGAGCAGAGGAAATATTGAGAAGATACATTAAAGAAGATGAAGGTCCTCTTCCCTAGAGTTCCAGTGTTTAAAAGGAATAAACATTGCATGGTAGGTCAGGGCTGCGTCTTCCTGTTTGCCCGAGGTTCAGTGACCTGCCCTCATACTGTGGCCACAACTCTAACTTTTGGTTCATTGCACCCGAATTTTTCTCCTACACTCTGTCAGCTCCCGTGCCCCACAGGGTGAGGAGGCGCTTGGGAAATTGTCCTCAGCCAGTCCCGTGCTTCGTGGGTGCAGGCGGTGGCATCCCTCTGTCTTTCTCCACTATGGCTTCCTGCTGCTCCTCCTGCATCTCCAGCAGCCACAGGCGGGCCCCTGTTACCCACTGCCATCCCTCTGACACTGTGATCCCAGGCAGGGCCTCCAGCCAAGCAACCCCCACCAGCTCCCCCTCCCCCTAGCAGGGGGATGGTAACATGTTCAGGACTTTCAGAACCTCGGCTGATGTGCCGGGAGCGAGCCAGCACATCACTTGGCCATTGTTAGTTCCCCTCAGACTTGTCAGCACGCCAGCTTCAGCCCTGATGTGGTGCAAGTCCTCTCCGGGGTATTTCAGGCACGGCTCGATGACGCAGTCACGAAGCTCTCAAACCTACATCCGCTTTGAACCCTTGTATGTGGAGCTGAGCTGCCCTTCCGCAGGGTTCACGCACGGAATTGCATGGGTGCCGACGTCACGGCGTCTTTCTGAGGCAAAACTCCTGGAACGATGCTCAACATCTATGTACTATGTGAGCTAGATGCTGTTGCAAAAATAACCCTGACAGGACCAACACGCAAAAATGTCTCCACCAAGCCCCTGTTCTTCGCCTAAAATTTGTACAATAAACTGGGGGGGGGGGATATAATTCAGGACCCGACAGTTTGTTATTACATGAAACAGTAGGCGGGGCAAAAAAACAGGCTGAGCTGAAATGCAGAGAGAGGAACATTTTAAAATGAAAGATAAATAACGTCAAACAGCTAGAATAACATCCACCCTGGCTGCACGGACGTGGGTTTCTCAGTGACCCATGTGCAGCTGCAGCGCCATTGCCTTCCTGCAAACGTGACCAATGTGGCTGCTGGAGGAGCTTAAAAATGTGTGAGATTCTGGGGAAAAAGAGATAAAGACAAGTTATGTTTAACAGAAACTGTCATCCCTGCTGGGTTCGACTTTCTGGGAAAATGATTGCATGGAGACAATGAGGAAGAAATCTGTGGAGAAGGTTATTGTATGTGTGAGGAGAGCCAGGTGGGAGGAGAAGACAAGATGGGAGCCCTTTACTCTCCGTCTGGCTCATAACCAACCTAAACTTGCATCAAAGGTGGATTGGGAGACTTTCAATGAGTTTGGGGAG
The DNA here is from genome assembly GCA_900497675.1 of Arapaima gigas. Taxonomy (NCBI): domain Eukaryota; kingdom Metazoa; phylum Chordata; class Actinopteri; order Osteoglossiformes; family Osteoglossidae; genus Arapaima; species Arapaima gigas. The sequence continues at coordinate 581,172 of UFQX01000050.1, forward strand.
GCAGCTGTCGTTTCATACATTTGCAACACTGCTGGGAAGGAGAATTCTGGATAAAGTCTTAAGATCACTGGTAAGAACTTGGGAAAAAAAAGTCTGGTGAACCCTGGTTAAAATCTGGAAAAGAGCAGCTCTTAGAACTTCTCTCCTGCAGTGAATACAAGCTGTTGAGTTGAGAACATCTGCAGTAACTCAGCCCGGACATGAGGGACTCAGAATGGCGTTGTTTCCTCCGCAAAAGGATTACAGGAACTTTTAAAGAGACAAATGATGTTTTAAGTATAATGTCAAAATATTATATATATGATCAAGTAACATTGTCCACAACCGTGGTCATAAAAGTGTTTATACTTAGAGCAAGTTGGCATACAGATCAAAATATTAACCTTATTTGGCAAAAGTTTATCCCTTACTGGGATAATCGATACTGAGAGAAAAGTTGGAATTCAGGCCACAACATCAAGATGGTATCAATCTATTAAAACTATGATAAAAAGAGTTCAGTGCAACAGTGAGCAGCTTCCATCTTCCTTTCACTAAAACATTTCAACTCAAATATGAGAAGTGAAACAGTTAAACTTAAATTTGAGCTCCCCTGTTTATATGCTGGTACCACTGGTGATCTGGTTAATGTTGAAATATCACGACAGAAAGAAGACATTGGAGGAAATTTGGGCTGAAAAACGTTGAACGTGTGTCAGAGGAGGGTTTCTTTGCAGATGGCTGCGCTGGGGAAGGTTGGGGGGGTCCCGAGGAAGATGCTTCCGGTGGTATGAGGAGACAGGGGCAGTCTCTGTTTACACAGCTGCCCGGGGCGTGACGGGGGCAGGTANTCAATTGTGCAAAGAGGGTTTCTTTGCAGATGGCTGCGCTGGGGAAGGTTGGGGGGGTCCCGAGGAAGATGCTTCCGGTGGTATGAGGAGACAGGGGCAGTCTCTGTTTACACAGCTGCCCGGGGCGTGACGGGGGCAGGTAGCAAGGTGGTGTCTACAAGAAGGACAGCCCCGTGGGGGTCATGCGGTCAGGGGTGAAGGGAGGGGGTGGGATGGTGCAGGAGTGGGCATGTTATGCCTGAGGGGGGGGGGGACTCAAGTTCCTCCCAGTGCAGCCGGTCCAGGGAGTATCGGCTTCTTGTTGGCGCAATAGCAGCTTCGGACACGAGGGGACAAATGGGGGTGACTAGCACCTCCCTGTTGTCAGTGTTGTAAGGATTCACTGTCTGAGAGGCAATGAGAAAGCCTCCAAAGGTATGAGGACCAAAGGCTTCTCCACTGTGATCCCCAGCATCAACGCCCAAATCCTTAACTAAACACACAGGGTGTGTCTCATGCCCAAAGGTGCAAGGAAAAGTGCTGAAGTCTGACCTTTTCAACAGCAGCTGTCAAGCCATTTTTCCCCCAAGCAAAAGCAGTTGAGTGAAAGACAACATGTAGCCTGAAGTTCTCCTCCTGGCTTTTTAAAGACCCTTTGGCTAACCCATTTCGCCTTTCAAAAATAAAAATTGTCCACCGGATTCATGGAAAACTTGCTAAGAAAGACAGGCGTCTGAGACAAACATCTCCACCCTTGCTTTTTGTCTGCTTCTACAAAGGTCGCCAAAGAGGGCCACCATTTCAGGAGGCTGGACCCCCCCCCGGCTCCAGACAGCATGTGTGCTGGACTGTGAAGGAGACAAAGAAAAAGCATCAGCAACAACAAAGGCCTCACTTCCTGAAAAGAGAACGAGGTAGTCTTCACTGCCTTCACTGCTCACCTTCCAGGTCTGGGCACGTGGCATCGCAGGGGGTCACAGGAGAGTCACAAGTTCCAGGGTCCCCGCTGTGAAGTGGCAGCTTTGCCAGGGTCAGCCAGCCCAACGTCAGGTGCAGCCAGGCCTCAACACGATCAGTGACATTAATCTCCATTTCAGGCCTCCTCCTGGCATTATCACTTTTACGGCAGTCAGCACTACCCAGCCGGCACAAAACCTTCTTGCAGCGCCACGCAATATGGCACTGATGGCGAGACAGGAATGTGGCAAATGAAAATTAGCACAGAAGTAATCTGACTGACAACCCTGCGTTCAAGCCGCGAATAACGCAAAACACGAGTATTTGTAACATGCCCGTGTTTCACTCAACATGGTATCTGCACCTGACAAACAGGGGACGTTGGTTTAAATCCCAGCACCTGCTGTATCACCCTTGAGCGAAGCGCTAAACCTAAAATGGCAGAGGAAAAACGACCCGGCCGCGTAAAATTGTTGCAAGTTTCTCCAGAGAAAAGCGTCAGCTGAATGAATAAATATATAGAATCATTTCTACATTATTTAGTATAGCGATAACGAAAAATCAAGATCGCAGTGCATTGTTGCTGGTTGCACTTAGGAAAGGAATAAGTTTTACAAGGGCACCACAGAGGCGTGTGTTAAATCCTCAACCCCTGCTGCAGATCTGTACCTCTGATTAGACATTGCAAACATACCTTTTTGTGACATTGAAGTAGGAACCCCAGAGAGGACCCCGGCTCTCCCCAACTCTTGTTCACCTTAACACTTTCACTTTAATTAGAATAAGTGAAGTTGTGGGGCTGGATTATTGCTTTCAATGGGCCTGTCGAGTCATTATCAATCATGTACACGAGAGCGAGGACAGCTCACACACTGGCGCTGAGGCCCATTCATCTAGAAAATGTATTCCTCTGTCATTATCATTTAATCTGTCAGGACGAGCTGCTTAGATAGCACTTTAGGTCTCTGGGTGTGAAGGGAGGTCACAGGCTGTTGCTCAGTCACATGGAATTATTTCATTAGCAGTTCTGGGGAATTAGCATCACCCATGTAGACGGCAGGAGTTTCAGCAAAACACCTCTGCTTGTTAGACTGTGGGTCTGACCCTAGTCGTGTGTAACAGTAACGGTTTGGGTATCCGTATAGGTGCAGAACTAGTCATCTGTCCATCTGTCTATCCATCTATCCACCCACCCTTCCATCCATCCAAACATCCATCCATCCATCCATTCATCATCCATTACCCCTTCGGTCTGGCCATTCATCCACCCTTCCATCCACCATTCCATTTATCCATCATCCATCAACACATCCCTCCATCTGTGTTTGTAATTAAATCACTTATTCATACTGGCATGAAAAACACTGAGGGGCAGAGAGAAGTATTTCCCCGGTAATTGTGTGACGGAGGAGGGCAGGATTTCGCAGCAACAGCATGTTGGATGTACAGCACGATGCTCACAGTGACTGAACGTTACAGTCATTTATGGCCGCCTGCTTTACTGAACTATGCAGAACCTTCCTGCAGTGTGTACAGCGTGTCCTTTTGTGAAGACCAGCAGACAACAGGCTCCTAATTCCAGCATCATTACTCTGTTTATATAATTAAGCAAAAGGCATCACAACCTGTTAGCCAACTGAACGAAAGCTTAGAGCTTACACCATAGTAAAATATGTGGGTAGGGACAGTTAAACACATCTCTGGGAGGTAGAATGAAGGTTCAGGAGGAATCCGCTCCACTTACACACATTCCCCAGAGCTATTGATAACTAGAGCACTGGAGTGGCTCACGTCTCTGCTACTCCTCAGCTAAACACCTGTTACTCTGACACTGTCTTCGCCGAGTCCAAGTTACCTGTTCCTGACACTAAAGTCATGCACTGGGAGCAGCAGCCCCGTCCTGATTCGCTTGGCTCGGCAGCAGTAAGGAAGGGGGGGGGGGGGTCTAGGAAGGACGAGTGTTGAGAATCCATACATCGACTGCGTCACCGCTCTATGCAACCATAGCTAACAACCATAACATAAACTGTGTGTAAGCGCTTACTGTGGGTGCGACTCTGTTTACAGTCACACCCTTTGTTTAGGCAACAGGAGTAGAGGCTGCAAATTCAGTTCCTCTTTAGTACTATTTGAGAGCAAGGGCCCATCTTGCCATGACGCAGCGCTGTGTGTAAATGTTGGCAGAGATTGCAACAGCCCCGGCTCTATTAGATAAGTTAAATCCTAATATATTCCATCCCACTAGAAACCAGCATCGTCCTCTCTCTCTCTCTCTCTCTCTCTCTCTCTCTCTCTCTCTCTCTCTCTCCCCTCTCTCTCCCCTCTCTCTCCCCTCTCTCTCCCCATCTCCCACACACACGCACACATGTACACCACGCACAGTATATACTTCACAACACTCCCCCCCGACAGCACCAGTCCTCATCTTGCTCCAGGGAGTTGGACGGCTGTGAAAATGTCAGGAGGTTCGACCAGCATGGCGGCTCTGTTTGCCAGCAGTGACTACGACAGCAGGGGAAGCGGGAAACTGGGACCCCGGCGCGTGCTGCCCTCTCCCGTCACTGAGCCAACCTGCTGTGTGTCCTGGCTCCTATCTGCCAGCAGACCGGCTGCACTGAATTAAATCTCTGCCCCTCAGTGCTGCTGAATCCCTTCCAGAATTCACAAAGGGTCTCAAAGCCTGTCTCTTTCTGGCTTGTTTTACAGCTCAGCTCCTGACACCGTTCCTGTTACTCCCTGAAACTTTTTATCTCCCTGTGTCCTCATTTGTCTACTTTCTCAACACATAGCTTCTGGAATATATATATATATATATATATGTGTGTGTGTGTGTGTGTGTGTGTATATATATGTATATATATAGCAGTATGAAACGAAAAGGCTGTGCTTCCTATGCATGATGTGGAGCGCATTTGTCTTTACTTTGCTGTCGCTTTGGAGAAAAGTGTCTGCTAAAACTTGTAAGTGTAGAGCATGATCCCTTGACAGGCTATCGACGCCCTCGATCGTCCGTCTTCTGACGCACCACCGAAAACAGCGGGGAGTCAAACCTGTGCGGAGCTGAGGCCTGCAGGTGACTCACAGGCGGACGTACTTTGCTGGCTTTGCCGGGTGACAGAAGTGACTCTATTTAGTAGTGCTTTCCTGGAGGACAGAGCAGACGCCCCCCTAGAACAAGTGCTGCCGGCTCCCGGGAGTAACTACTAACCAGACAGGAACGCAACACACTAGGTTGGTTGCTGAAGTGATCTGTGGCGCCCAGCGATCTGTGGGAGGACATCGTGCTACAGTCACCCCAACTAAAGTGTCAAAACATTTTGCAGATTTTTCCTAAGGACTGTCACCCTCCAAAACCTTTTTTTCCCCTGGTTTGGCAGTGAATTATTCTTCCACTTTGCTTCCACCCTGACAAAAGCAGCAGCCTGCCGCTCTTCCCGCCGCACCGTTTCTCCTGAACGCCACCTCTCCACCTCCCTCATAATTAAACAGTTCCCAGTAACAGGCTGAGGGCCTAAACCTCATGAAACAAAAAAAGCAACAACACACAATAAAAACATGCAGGAGGGCAAAAAAAGAGCATACATGTCAGTGCGCTGCATGTTCTGCATTTCAGCACCATTCAATGAGCTGCTTCGAGTCCCAAGAGGGAAGTACTGCAAATGAGGCCTGTTGTGCAAAACTACTGAGACACGGTAAAGACAGGAGTGTGTGTGTGTGTGTGTGTGTGTGTGTGTGTGTGTGTGTGTGTGTGTGCGTGCGTGCAGTGTCACCCATGTGACAGCGAGCACACACACTGCCCTGCAACACCCAACACGGCAACACTCACCCCTAACGCACGCCTGAAATAGGTTGCTAGGGCAACCTCAGAACCTGACCTGCACACACAGCACCCACGCAAGAAGCCGGCTGTTTTTAGACGCTTTTATTTTAGCCGTTTGTGGGGAGGCGTCTGCCAGTGCGCGGGGGGGGGGGGGGGGGGGGGGGGGGGGGGGGGGGGGGAAAAAACCCCACTGCAACCCTAGTGGAGATCAGTGGTAATACAGTAGCCAGGGTACTGGGCCATCTGCCAGCCAGGGAGAAGATGGTGCCAANCGAGGGTGGCTATCTTGCTGCGCTGTTTGTGTAGAACAATCGGGATCCGCGCGCTTCGGGGGAGGACGGGAAAAAAAATGTTGTCAGCTGTGATATTTGATTCCTTTTCATGAAATCTTCCCGTTATAGGTCTTTCTAAGAATGACGACAGGCCATTCACACAGAGGCAGAAGCGTGCAGCGCTCGAATTAAATCCTATTCACCTTTCCCTTCTCCCGATCAAATCCTCTTTCATGCTACTTTATGTCCCCTTATGTAAAGGTGCCACCGCTCCAGATTAAAACCACAAATACAATGAAGGAACCTGGTTTTACACAGCAAGAATATTATACACTACGCCCCAAATAACCCGCCATTCCCCTTAACCTGTGTTTTCCCGTTGCCCAGCTCTGCGGAGACCGCTTGCTTAATAAACGCAGTTCCAGCAGCACCAAATGCTCTTCAGATGAACCACAAGGTGTAAGTGGGGGGGGTGCAGGCGGTGGGTTAGTGAATGCGCTCTTGGGTCGAGGCCCACAGAGTCATTGGCTTAATGACTGTCATCAGCCGGGAAGCATCTCGCCAGTAATCTCCTCTCCACTTCTTCATTAATCATCATGTGAGGATGTTGGGCAGGCTGGGGTGGGTTGGGGCTGGGAATCTGTATGACAATGAGGTCCCTGCTTCAGGTAATGCACTCTGGTGTAACCTGTGACCATGTTCTTCTGTCTTATCCCATTATACCCCATTGTGCTTTTACAGATATGGTAAAAACAGTGTAACAAACAGCAATGACGGACATGGTAACAGCATCTGCATCCATATTCATGTGTGCCATCACTTTATAAGGGCAGGAGAATCACTGCATAAATAAAATAAATCACTGACAGTGATTTACTCCACTCTGACATGCAGCAGCACAAAATAACCCCCCTTATTTAATAATTACTAACAATACTTATGATCTCTCCACCTTTAAATGTGACTCCACCTTTGGCGGCTGCACAGTGTTTGTGAGTAAGGTGACAGTGGGAGGTCCTGGTGCATCGATGCCAGCGATGAGCTTCAACAGAAATGGATGTGGGGCGCGGGGACCCCGGCTCTCACTTTATTGAAATTCCAGTCATCTTTCTGAGCCACAGTGCCCCACTTGCGCTTCCCTTCACTCATCTACCCTCCACCTTTCCATCCCAGCAGTGACGTGCCTAACCTCCCCCGTGTGTGATCCCCACTGCGTATGATGCAGTCATCTGAGGCCCTGTTTCAAACCCGACCTGCAAGTGCGACTGACGCTCACACATGTGGGGAAGGAGCAGCTGAAGGTGCCCATTGTTGGATGCAGTCATTGTTTGCCCTTCCCAAAAACAGTTTGCGCGTTGGACAAAAGACAGAACAATACGAATGTTTGTAATGGATCACAATGTGATTGTTGTTCCTGGAAATGGAGGAAGTCCTCCGAACGCAGTGAGGGAGACGTATGCTGTGCCAGAGCAGAGGGAAAATAAACAAACCCCACTATCCGCATTCTGAAAATAACCACCCCCCCCACGCCCACACCCACGCCCACGCAGTCCCAGTTTACAGGTGTAGCACCACCGCAGCAGCAACGGAAGAGAAAATAGAAAACGAAACAGCAAAGGTTCAGATGTGAGGAAAACAGAGGCAGAATAAAGTGAGACGAGGGATTAGAAGGTTCTAAAAATAAATTAGTCATTGGGGGGGGTATTCCAGGGCTTAAAATAGCCAACCAAACAAAGACATGAATAAGCGAGAATGAACATTGTGTTGTTCATAAGGGGAGCCTTTCTTCTCTCGCCCTCTTGCTGCCCCAAACCTCTCGTGTTGCTAGGCGACGGCACTCGCTCCTGTCCACGCGCTCAAGGTGCTCGACACCAGCAAGAGCGGGAGCTTCTCATGAACCATTTGAATTTTTAGCAAGAAAAAAAAGCAGAAGAAGAAACAAGACTCCTTATTTATCTGACATGAAGATAATGAGCATGTAGCATTTTTTATTCCCCCCCGTAAAATCTTTTCCTCAAATCAACCTCAGGTTGGTTTTTCCAAACTGTAAGCATCTCCTCTAATCCGCACCGCAGCCTTTCATTGATTTTGTGGTACCAACCATCAGCAAAACCCCTTCAACAGCAGCCCCCCTCCCCCGTCGTATAATGACCCAGACACATGGAAAGGTGTGCAGTGGCTGGGACTCGTCTGTGATTTTTGTGCAATTTACACAGGACTCTGAAAGTCCAGCTGTATTTCTCAGACCGTGGTTCTATTGTTCTGAAAAAAACAAAAAAGCACCCAAAAATACTCAAACACAACCTGTCTGCTTCTTTGTTCATCGACCCAATTTCATTCTGCATTAAAGACAAACTTGTGTGCGAATTTGCGTGATTGGAGTAACATAAACTTATCATATGACCTCTGATGCAAGAGAAACATCACTGGTGTTTGCCAAATAAATACAGGGAAATAACGCGAGCCCCGGCGGGGTGGGGAGTGGCCGCATGTTTCCATCATCGAGATGCCATTAAGATACCGAATGAAGCCAATTGGTTTCCGTGTTGCCTGACCTGGGCGTGTGAGTGTTTGCACAGGTGAGACATCCCTGGATGATCTGTAGGGTGGCGCTCCACATGTCTCGAGCCCTCACAGTCATTTTCACTGCCTCACCCAACCTGCTGTCTGCACCTCCAACCCCCAGCAGGGCCTCAGCCTTGTTCAAACACTGCTGCAGTGTGGAACCACACATTATACGCTTTGAGTCAAAGTTCATGCCCCAAGGACAGGCTGCTTCCTTTTCTCCTCTGATAGCAAAGAGTGGTGGGTGGAAGGGGGAGGGCACCCGGCATTGGGATAAACAGGAGATCTGCTCACTGGGGGCAGCTGGGAGTCGACTTCCCTCTGCAAGCGGACGTGAAGGTGATTCATGCGAATCCCATAGAAAACGGGTGCACATATGTACAGATAAATATTTTAATCTAAAGACGGAAGCGTAAAGGGGCTGTAATTAGGCTCCGCCTTCTTTCTTCTTCGTGGTCACTGCACAGCTTGCGTGAATAAGGCAATGGGAGGCAACGATCCTTCTTAAGCCGCTCGTCTGCTTACAAAGCAAGTCTGGCAAACCCTCTGGAGGGAGCAGTGCAGAGATGTGTGTTCGGAAAATATTTCCTCACTGGAAGACCCGCGGAGGGTTCGTCGGCGAGCCCAACTCATGCCGGTGTGTTGTCCTGATTTAAACTCCTTGTGTCCATTGTCATGAAGAGAAGAAGATGGGAAAGCTGCAGCCCGTAGTCATTTTGGAACAAGGTGCCAGACTGCCAGACGTGATTTAAGGGGCCTCATCTGCAGCAGGAACGTTACGAATTGAGGCGGCCGTGATTTGAGAAGGGAACAGACAGCCACCAGGCTGGAAAAGCAATTTCTTATTAGAAAGGAAATAGAAAGCAGACATTTCTGAACTGAACCAGGGCCCCCCAGGAAAGGGCTCATAAACAAGGCAGTCTGCCTCGTGTGTGTGTGTGTGTGTGTATGTGTGTGTGTGTGTGTGTGTGTGGGAGGGGGTGGGACTGAGGAAGGCATGAATAAGACCTATAATGGAGAAGAAGGGCAGAATTGCAACTGGAGCAGGAGGCCTGTGTTGAAGAAGACACCTTTTCCATTGTGTGCGTGTGCTGTGTGAATGGCTGTAGTTGAATCGAGAGCAGCAGAAGATGAGAAAACAGCGTTTGCGCCTTTAACAGTGTTTCTTCTTGAAACGTCACATAGAGGCCACCCCCATCCTCCTCCCTGAGATAATGCCAGAGACAATCATGCAGAGGCCTGGTCTCATCCCCCAGAAATCATCAGCGCCTGTGCACTGCAGCTGGGTCACTCAGGAGACCCAACCCTCCAACAACATACTCCTGCCCAGTCCCTCTCCGTCTGTCCAGCCCCCCACCCTAACTTCATTCCCTCAGTGTGTAACTCCTGCAAATATGTGCATGAAAGAAAAAAATGTGGCAGCAAAGTGAGGTCGGTTTAAGAAAACAGACCGCAGAAATGGAAAGCAAAAGCTCGACATGAAAGGTTTTGTTTTGGCTGGATACAGACAGCAACTGCTCAACCGCCTGTGATTTAATAAGCGGTTTTCTGGCAAAAGCGCAGTGTCTGTCTCTTCGTCTCGCTTCTCAGTTCCATGTGCACACATGAAGAAACAGTTCAGGCCTGTTGGAAACGTTCCCCTTTCCCAGGGTGCAACACACACACACGTCCTCAGGGGCCAGTGTCGCCGGATTTTGCAACATTTAGAAGGGGGGGGTTGGGGGAAGGAGGTGGCTTTTCCACACGCCCACGTTTGTACCCTCACACTTTTTGTGCCTGCGTTTCCCTTTCTTCATTCCAACCCTCCAGGTAAGTTTTACATAACAGCAGTGTCCTGATGTAATTGCAACCCCCTCCTGCAAGATCCATCTTCAGATCAAAGCCTTAAAAATATTACGTTTGCAGTAGGATGTCTTGTTTTCATTTTTTCATTTTTATTTATTTCTTCCCAGCTTAGTCTGTCATTGACTTTGCGATTCGCAATTAACAGCACGATGTTGGCTGCTGATCCCAAGAGGCCCGGACTTGACGGTGGAAAAGTTCACTTTGAATGCAAGCGCTTGACACAAAGAAGATTCGTCGGAAGTTTCAGGCGGATCCTGACGAGAAACTTAAACAATGGGAAACAGCGTGATTAATATGTTAGATATTTTTTGGGGCCTCCTCTGGGGGAGAGATAAGTCGTGTTCCCATCAACAATGTTTAATCCTTTTAAACTCGGTTTTCCTCACTTCTTCGTCATTTTAAAACACGCGTTTTCTACAACTAGAGGTCTGGAGTGCAGGGGGCCCTGGTGCTCCTGGTCACTGTGGGGGTCCGGCCAAGCCAAAATTCACCTGCATCCTCATGATGAACACCATCCTTCTTTTTATTGCACCTTCACTCATCTTGCATTATAAACATTGAGAAACGTTTGTATGTTTAAAAATATGTCACAAATGAACCTTGAAATGGTGTCATCGACTAAATGAACAAGTGTTTGGTTTCTACACCCCGCTGTCAGCATGTGGCTCGTCACTGTGGGCTTTGAACCCAGCATGATTTACCTTGTCTTCACAAAAGTGGGAACACATCTCTTTCAAAAAAGTTCTCCTTTGCTGCCCATCCTGCTAACACATTCTAAGGTTAATAATCTGCACGGCCCCAACATCCACCAGTTTGGCTTCCTCTTTGCCAAAACATGGCGACTATCTGGTGGATTATTCTATTTACTCAGTTTTATATTCTTAGTAAACATCCCAAACACGTGGCTAGCGCAGCAGGCAAAACTGTGGAACAAAGAGGCCTGTAGATGAAGAAAGTAAACATGCAGAAATAATTCCTCACTGAGGTCTTCAACAGCCTGGAAATGTCATTAAAAACTGCCTGAACAGTTGGGCCTTGGAAAGTGATTGTTAAGGGTATTTATAATAAATAATAAAAACAGTAGCTGTGTTACTCTACTGTTACAACTACCATTTTCGTTACTGAGCAGTCGGAACTAACAGCATCAGGTCTGGGGCCTATCTTCCCACCAGGCCATTTGCAGCAGTCCCTTTAGCTGGAGAAAACCTTTTTGGGGTGTAGGAGGAAACCAGAGCACCAGAGGAAATGGGACCGCAGGAAGAATATGAGAATTTCCGCCTGACTGGGTGTGGGTTTGATCCCTGTTTAGCCTGTGTGGTGTGTGCAGTGGTGAGTTTATCCATGTTTGTTGCATGGTTCAACAGTAAATGATGGTAGGGGTTTATCTATTCAAATCCAGGGTCAAATGTCGCCGATCGTCGGGATCAGGGATTAAGCTGTATTATTAACCTCCTCCGCAGCATGACAAATAAGCACAAATTCTCCTTAACATCCTGCTGTCCGCTTTTTCTGGTCAACTTTTCCTCAAGATCCTGCTGGCTGAGCCACATGAAAGTATTGCTACTGCATTAATTCAGTTTCGGGAGCAAAGCAACATGAATCGCCATTACTCTGTCGGGTGAAAACCGGAATATTCCACGTTACACCCGATACCATCTTAGCCTGACATTTAGTACTGATTTTTGGAAAACTTGCGTTCATCCCATTTCTCCTCACCAGTTAAATGTTGACCTGAAAGGTTGAAATGCACCATGTCAACGTTCCCTGCCATTTGGACTGTAGATCCCTGGACACAAACTCAGAAGCTCAATAAACTTCCCAGTTGGTGACTAGGGACTGTTTTTCCCTCATCGCACTACAGCTAAAGCATATAAGATATGATGTAGATGTCTGTCGTTTTACTCAAGTCCTGCTAAAGACCGGATTAGTCTACATAGAAGGTCAACAGTTCTTGATCACAGTACTGATCTTGATTTTTCCCTCATTCTTACGGTAGGATAGCGACAACTAGCCACTGATTCTGGATCCGCAGGACCTTCTGCTCTGGCGCACCTCTGAGGAATGGCTTATTTCACACTATCGGAGGACAGCCAGAGCTTGAGGTTCCATCCCTCATGTCTCTTGTCTGCATTTTGTGCCATCACCTAGCAGACAGAGAGCCAAATGTTTCAGAACGCCACCCAACGTCGCGACTAAAGGTGTTGGCACGATGGGGCTCCCTGGATGGAAAAAGGAGCCCAACAAAAGAGGTTTGATTAAAAAATCACAAAGGGCCCGCGCAAAACAGAAGAACTGCGCTCATTCCAATAGTCATGCTTTTTTTAAGCAGTTAAGGATTCGTCGCCTCCTGTTAGCTGGTCACACGACAAATGGAGGAGAGGATTTGATCGTGTTCCGGCACTATTTTCAGAGACCTCTGGGAACAGAGTAAAATGGAGGCCAGGCAGAGGATTTCAATGTGTTATGGTGGAATTAGCCACACCAGGGACAGCCCTTGTGATACGGACGCCGGTGCCAAGGTACAAAGAGAAGCCAGTGGTGAGAATCCTTTAATGAACACATACAGGAGCCTTCGCTAGCTGGGGGTCTAATGTTTGGCCACCTGGTGCAACTAACAGAATAAGTTTATTGCCTCCAGCTTATAATGATAAATGGTAAGAACACATTTACCTGCTGAAGTGGGTTACGGGCAGAAATGAATAATCATGACCGCAATTTTGTAGCCCACAAGTGCAGCACCTCACCCTTGATCAACTCCGGTTGGTAAGCACTCCTCATCTGCTCCTGCATGCTGACATAGAAGGGTTGCGCCTGTTCGGCTGGCATGTCCCATGGAAGTCTGGCTTATTCCCCTTTAGGTAGCACTGTAGTGTGAACTGGCTATTGTTTATTAGGCAATTAATGCCTACAAATGATCATATTTTACCATCTGCAATAAATAATAATGGAAGAGAAAAAACCAAGTGTTTGATAAGTTCCATGAGTGTCCAGAAGCGCTTCAGACAGAAACTCAGTTAACACATGTTGGAAACATATCTACCAGCACATTGTTAATGACCTACAGTAACAGCTGGATTACTGGTCTGGAGAAATAAAGCTCTCCACCAAAGAGGCCTTCAATACACTCTATGATATCAGTAGAATTTTAAAAAACTACCCATGTGCCAAATAATATAAAATAAAAAAGTTACATAGAAAACTGCCCATTTTATGGGTAACAAATATTAAGTTCCAAATATTTTGAATTTTAAAAAAGCTAAAATAAGGCCAGTTATGGCAGTCAGTCTTTCCCTTCTGATGGCGGCAAGAAAAGAAGCACAACAAACCTGAGCAAGAGAACATTTGAGGGTGAAACCCCAGCAGCAAAACCATGAAACTTTCAGGTGTTTAATGGCAAATCAGTGATTTTTTTAGTTTAAGTTTACTTGATGAAAACAGACAGATAGATATATAGATAGACAGACTGGAATTTAATCATTGGTGTTCAGGATGAATTTAATGAAATGGACAAAATTTGTCCAAGAAATTAATTTTTTTAAATGATTTCCAGGAGTTCTGGTTAGGAAATGAGCATCTTACAGCTAACTTGGCTATGATTCTCCAACCTAGTGGTAAGTTTTTTCCCGCCTCTCAGTGACCTCCTCTCTCCCTCCTCCCTCTCTTTCCCATCTGGGTGAACCCGCCACTCTGGCCCAAGGCCCAGAGCTCAGTCGGAAGTGAGAAGTGTGCCTTGGAGGCAGCGTCAGCGGGAAAGAGTGGCACATGCAGCCCACCAGCCACCATGCCGAGACACGCTTTGGTTCCAAGGTCGAGGGAGCGCCTGGTGCAGGGTGCGGTGCAAAAGCCTCCACAAGGCGAAGTGCCGCAAATCCACAGCGCCATCCCACACATCCTGCCCCAGACACATTCAGACCAAGAGACAGAAGAGGAAATTCTACCCAGATCACCCATGAGTCTACTCTGAAAAGGAAAAAGGAAGCCCTTCTGATAAACATCAGACCAAACTGTGGTGTTCCCCAGGTCCTCAGATGTGATGCAGAACATCTGAGTCACATGGCGAATATAAACATTTCATAGACAGCAGAACTGCCATCCTTTCAACAGTTCTTAGCAGCATCCAACCTGCTCCCCAAAGCAAGTCCTCCAGGGGTATCTGCAGGATGCTGCAGACATTGGTTGTTCTACTGAGATGTAGGCAAAGTGCACCTGAGATGTCGGCATTTAATTTCCTCCAGAAAATTTAAAAAAAAAAAAAACACAACATACGCTTGTCTCAAAATAACTATATTTACTTTGTGTTATATCTCAAAGTTCTCCACTTGCGGCTTCACGGCCATTCTTCCACTTCAGCGTCCGGCTGAGTGCAGAAGGTTTCTGTATCTCATGCCGGAGGGATATAGGTTGGGGGCCAGAGGAGAGGGAAAATGGACGGGCTTTGGAAGCAATAATGTCTTCCTTTGATTGCGTCTCCCTTGGCCGCCAACAACTGTGACATTTCAGTGCTGTGTTTTTCGAGGAGCGGAAGAAGCTAATTAATACGGTAATCCCCCTCCGCCTTTCATTACCTGCCATATTTCATCACAAGTTACACCCACTTTGCTAAATGCTAATGACAGACGTCAGAGTGCTGTGTGCCGGGTGACCAAAATCACAGAAATTCCCTTTTCTGACATTATTGCCTGGTCGTGTAGTGGTGTTGGAATGAGACTCTTGTGAAAATCCACAGTTCTGCTGTCTGCTCAGTCCTGGTCACTGAGGAGTTACAGTTAGGTTAGCATTAGGGTTAAGGTTTGGTTAGGTATGGATTAGGTATGAGTATTATTCAGGTCATACTCTAATAATAGACAGGATGCTGACTCCAGATGCCATCGGGACACGTCACTGTTTGCATTTGTATTGTTTTCACCTTTTTCACATTCCCTTCATCTCAGCACTGCTAATGTAAATGTTAAAAAGGTAACAAATAACAGAAAATCCTTCCCATGCTGGACAAGAGAACTTTAAAAGAAGTTTTTGAGCAGTGAACGCAATGATCTTACTAACTATGGAGCCCGACAGTGACAGGAACAGGAGACTTGCTTTCAGCAACACAGCTGAAGGTGCTGCCGCTGGTTATAAAGAGATTTACAGAAGAAAATTGCGTGAAGGCAAAGTTTCACGCTGAGTGTTTTTCGCCCCTCCGATGGAGAACAGTGACGCAGCGGCTCCCTCCACACAGCCGACCCACACGCGTCCTCTTCACCCGATAACCAGTAAAAGCTGGCAGTCTTGTTTGATTAAACTATTATTTGCTATGATTTAACTAAGTTTCATTTTTAACAAACCTATTTAAATTCAGCCAAGTGTTTAATAATTACAGACACAGCATATATACAGTAAAAATGCCTGTGCGTAAGAGACCTGGTGTTTGTGTGCATTTAGTTCTTTGTAATGTTACTTTACCGTTTTTTTAACTAACAACCAGCTGGTATTTTCTGTCGGGTTCCAGACAAGTCTTTCTAGGCTGTCCTCAACTTATGACCGGGTTAGAGAACCATGACCAGGTTGTAAGTGTCAAGTCCACCATTCAGTAACTTTTTTTCAAACATTTGTCAATGTTTTTCACCTATTTTATTTTATTTCTGGCCATGGTTTAGTATATTATCAGTACCAGTATGGATAATATGTTCATAACATTTTTAAATACAGTATTCTGTGCCATATGACAGTGAAACGTAATAAGTGTGTGTGTGTGTGTGTGTGTGTGTATCATACTACAGTACATACCCATATATCACAGTGATTTACCTGCATCAGTTGTGAACAAATTAGATGAGAAGTGAAGTGTGGGTCAAGATTTGGCCTATTTATGCTGCGCCATTTACAAGCATAACAAATGTGCTTAATTAAGCATGACTGCGATTAACATTCCAGATGACCTCAGTGCAGTGTTCATCTTCTCCCACAGTGCATTTAATGGCACAACAAACACACAAACATTAGGCGCCATCTTATGCAGCGCTGCTTTATAAACAAACAACACTGCAGTGCCCCCCCCCCCCACACACACACAGACACACACATACACACCCCTTGTTGCTGTCTTCTCCTGGTTCATTAATTAAAGTGTCGGTGATTTAGGGATGTTGGCTCCAGCGAAGAGGAGCCTCTCACTCCGTTTGTGGCAGAAGGCTTAGATGGACCTTCTTAATGTAAATAATTTACTGTTACCTTTATCCTGATGGAATCTTAATTGTGCTTCTCCGGTCCCAGTAAGAGCCATTCATCAGTGTCACAGCCCAAAAAAAAAACAACAGTGGGCCGATAGTTAAAAACAAACACAGGGAGGCCGATAAACTCAGGGGTAAATGACTAACATCCCTGATGTGCATTGAACTGATATTTCTTGCATCCAATGGGATTGTTTTTTTTGTTCTATTTATATGACTACGCATCTGTGACACAGTGCTGTAAATAAAAGGTTAAAATGAATATTTGTAATAATCCTAATAATGGCGACTGTGTGTGTGTGTGTGTGTGTGTGTGTGTGTGTGTGTGTGTGTGTGTGTTGTTTTTTTAAATTCTTTAGAGCAGAACATGTCCACCTTTCATCTTATTTTGGGTTTCACTTTTATTGAGTTGAAAAGTTTTAATGTTGACTTGTGCTTGTGGGTAAGGAGTCAGAATGTACAATTTTGAAAGCTCATGGAAGTGGAAATGGGGTGTGTGGCAATATCAAGGCCCTTGTATTTCATCTCTTTAGAAGGAGTTTGAAATGGGTGAAAGTTATGCTCAGATAAGGCTGCTTTGCTGCTTTTCTACACCAAAGTTGGGAAAAACGCTGAAGAACATGTTACCTTGTCACTCACACAACTCACACACAAAAACATTCTTTTATCCTTCAATTATAATGAAGTGATGAGGTGGCCAAGCCCAGTGGCCTACAGACCTACAGGGACCAAACCGCTCATGTTTTTCTCGTAAATGCAGTGCTTCACCTGTCATTTTGGGTTATTATCTACTTAAATCAAAATGGCCACTGTTGATTTTTCATTTTTGTGTTTAGTTCCATGTTTTGCATCACAGTTTACACTTGTAGGTGCTGAAGCTAAGTCTGCAGCATCTGACTCCTGGGCCAAAATTGAGTCCCTTTGGCTGTTGCCTCAAGCAACTTTTACTGGCCCAAGTCCTGCTGAACCCAAGCTGATCGCCGCATCTTCAGGTTCCATTCCAGGGTTTGGTCCCAGTGAGATGATGCAAGAACATGGGTTCATTTGGGCCCAAGGTGAGTCCAGCAGCTGTTTTTCACCTGTTTCAGAATGATATCCATCCCACAGAGTCAAGAAGGCCCATGTTAAGCAGCCGGTCTGCAGAAGGGCCTCAAAATGAATGTCTTGAAGAATAGACCATGTTGGGAAATATGATTCTGTGTAAGCAAACTTGCAGCATCAGATTTTTTTTTTGTTTCTTGTGAATCAGGAAACCCCCACAAGGAAGTCCTTGAATGTGATAGTCAGATTTTGCCTGTCAAAACTGAAAGTTCATAGCAATGTGGACAGGAATCATCAGTACATTGGAATGTTACTTTTCAGACAGTGTTGAATTATACCTTTCATAGCTTGAGAAGATTATCATATTTCTATATAATGAGGCACCAACACAATGCAAAGGATCTAGTGCTTATAATGGTCATTATTTTCCCAGAACTCAACGATTTATTTTGTTTTTATTTTACATTTCATTTTTCTTTCAAATTTTATTTAAAAAAAAAAGACTACCATCAATGGATAATAGTAGAATTATTCTGGAGTCTCTAGGTAATAATCAGTTTTGTATGATACTTTATCTGCATTGTTTGTAACTATACAGACTCAGTTTATGTGGTTTATTATGAAAACAGCGTGTAGTTTTTCTCTTAGGTTGACAGCATCACGGTTCAAATCCAGCTCCGTCCGCGTGGGCCCACATGTTCACCCCATTTCTGCATGGCTTCATTTGTTCTGGGTTTGCTGGTTGCTCCAAATTGTCCAACTGTAATGGCCTAGAGTCCCGTCCAAGTTGTGATCCCCCCAAGCAGATTAAAAAAAAACAATTGGCCTGTTCATTCAACACCAGTTAGTGAAATTCAGTCTCATATTCCTGTGCTGTGTCTCACAGTCTTATTCATTACAACATACATGATTCTTATGTACATGTTTTGTGGTTCCTTTTGCATCATTTCCAGTCGATCCTTTGCATTAACTTTCCCTTGAGGGCTTACCGTGCAAGACGTGTGTACCCCTTCTTGACATGTGATGCTTGAAGTTTGCAGCTTATCCGCTGTCATCAAGGCAACTTCATACACAGCAAATGGCCCCAGCTGCGATGTCAGATGACCAAACTGAAAGCAGCCGAGCTTTAACTTTCCCGTACATCTTCACACACTGACTTCTCAACCCTTTAACCGCTGTTGCCTCACATTTCCTACACAGAATCTTGTGCACTTACTCACCTTTCCTCAAGTTTCATTCCTTTACATGAAAGCCTCCATGAAGGGAACACGTTTTGCTGTTCTATTTCATGTCACAGCCGCGCTCTGGGTATTTACTCTGAAAGCAGCTGGAGACCATTTTTTGACAAACGAGGCTAAACCAAGACCACAACGCAGCCACTTCCCTTCTCGGCAAATCATCTCTGACACCCACAGCTTTTTTTTAAAGTCATCTGTGTTACCAGAAGTCATTGATAACCGTTGCCTCTGCAATATGCACTGTCCTTCTCTGTTTCTATCAATGCCATCGAAGCTGCTTGACTCATGATCTGAGGTCACAGCCCTCCGGCTGCCACCATGACATACATAATCCACGGTTTCTGCTCTCGCCGGCGGGGTCACAAAATGAGGGTCGACACAAAACAGAAGGAGACGGAGAGAAGAGGAAAGAAATGCGTCAAGTGAAAGAGCAGTTGTCGGCATGCATGTTTGCCAATCGTGACTCCCTCCCGTTGCTTTTGGGTATCTCCTCCTTTGTTGGACACCTCATTTCAAGTCCTCAGCACACCCTCGATCCTCTTGCCATACACCTGTTTGGAGCGCCTGCCCTTTGCCTCCCAAGGGGGGGGGCCAGACTGGCTGCACGGAACAGACAGGCCCTGTGTTTCCCATCGATAAATATCACATTGCTCACATGCTTGGCTCCCCACTGGCCAGCTTACCTCCCCGCAGCATCTGCCTTGCCATAGATCAGTTCTGTCAGCCTTCCAGAGTGGCAACAATACAGCCTCTCACATAACCTCCATTAGCAGCTCCGTCCCTCCTTGCGCAGGTGTTCTGACAGACGGGGCAGGGCACAGCCTTGGGGACTATGCACTCAGTCAGGCTGAAAGGGCCTCTTTGCTTCTACTTTCTTCCGAAGGCATCCTGCTGCTCCCGGTGTTTTTGCACGATAAAGAGAAGCATCGCAGGGGATTTGTGTGCCACTCACATCGGGAGTTCCTCCGGAACGAATCTACAACCTCTGGGGCCAAAACAACAGCAAGATCCCCTTGCAGCTAGAGGAACAGCAGCCAAACAGGTGTCGTCTGTTTGTCCGTGCAGGACGACATGTTATTGAGTTCAAGTTTTATCATGTCAACCGTAAGAGCCGGCTGGTAACTCCAGGCTGTCAAACCCCTCCTTCTGCCTTATATGGGACAGAAGCATCCACCGGGGGCAAAGTAAGTCAGATCAGTCCCTGTTGATCGGTATTGATGACACTTAACAAGGAAACAATTTAAAAAAAAATCAGGTTGCCACTGTTGATTTATCAATATCTCACGGACCATCACCACAACCAGGCCACGTCATCTCACCATGGCTTCACGCTGCCGACATGGGCTGACAGCCAGTGCACTCCGACTGAGCCACCCTGGCCGAACACCTACTCACAAAAAGTCCGGTTGTGTTGCTTATGAAAATGGAGAAATGGAGCTGCTTATGCTGACTCAGCAAACAAAGGGCCAAAGGGCTTTAAAGATTTCGAACGTTGCCTGTGTCCGATTTTCCATCTTGCTTGTACTCTGCTTTTGTTTCAAGAGGAAGTATGTTAAGTATTCGTTTCCTTATCTTCCTTCTGTGAAGGGCTCTGAAGTTTATATCTATCCTAATAGCTACTTTTTGAGGGAAGAAATGTTCCCTGTGTTGGTCAAGGTCTCAGAAGAGTGCTGGAAAAAGTGCTCCTCTTGTTCTGCAAAATCAAAGATTTTGGAAGGAGGTGGCGATGGACCAAGGTGACGTCTCCATCAACTTGCTAAAACCCCCAGTGTGATCTCAGCTGATGCACCCACACCCCCAATGTGTTAGAGATTCCAGCCACACAAGGAGAACATCTCAGGCTTCACACACTGGCCTCAGGTTTGTCTATATTACTCGCAATTTTTCAGGCCCATAAATCAAACATCTGATTTGTCATCAAATCAAGGCCGGTTATTTCCATCAGATTTTCTAATAAACAAGATTATGATAAACAGACTAGTCACCACATCCATCTTCTCCTTCTTGATGATTATGTCTCTGGAGTTAACATCAGTATTTTTACCATAGGTAAATCATCATAGAGGCCAAAAAGAGAACTAGCTGTAAAGTAAGGAGTAAAGTAGCAAAGAAGCTGACAGCAGCTTCAAGGACACACAGTTTCATCCATGCGCTGAGTCAGCATTTGTTTGTCAGTCCTTATACAAAGCATGCCAGGGTCTCCAGCAGAAATGAGGAAACACCGAGGGGGATGTGGGCGAAACAGGAAGTACTGAGAACGTCTTTTCAGGTTTGTCAAGAAGACAAGAAGCGACGGTGACTTCATCGTCGCTTGTGGCAGGAAACAGAGAAGAAGGAAGACAGCCCACATGGAGCCTGTATGCCTTCACCACCTCGCCTCTTCCCGTCAGGGATCTTCGGGGGACCGAAGTCTGTGTTTGCTCAGGAGTCTTTTCATTTACGTCCACAGTAGGTTGACAGAAGGCAAAACCTGATTATATGCATGTGAAGGTTTCCCTCTGTTTTGAGGCCCAGGCAGCACAGTAGTTAAAAGTTCCCCTCTTGCTGCTGTACCCCAAATTGAAACATACAAAATGTCCCCCACTTTGTGAATAGGTAAATTTTTGTCATTAGTTCAGGATACAAACCTAACTGTAAATTACTCTGGGTGATGTCATGAACGCAAAGGTAAATCGATGAAGAAAAAGCTAAAATAATGTCACTTGTTGACTCAGAATGAGGAATCCATTTAACCTTGAAACTCTCACATGAATATATCATCGACTGTCTATATTCAATAGACTTGTGCTTTTACTGCATCCATTTCCCTTTGTTTCACTTCATAATGACATTTTATCGAGGAAATGGTGCATCCATCTGAAACGCCACAACCCTCGCAAAAATCTTTAGCCTCTTCATTCACAAGATATTTCCATACGCTTCTACAGAATTTTGACATTCAAATGCTGACTCAGCAGCTTATGCTATAACCGCTCTCTGGGTCGTGAACAAGACGGTTTTTCAAATTTTCTTGCTTCTGCTTAAAAATTAATTTTGCATGTGGCACAGAAGGAGCTCTGACACTGATCATCTTAAAACAGATGTGCTGGGATTGAAATTTAGCCTTAAGGCCCTGAGTTAATAAAAAGAGTTTGGGTGTCTTAATGAAGAGTCGTGCAGGCAACTCACTCGGTGCTCCTTTGCCATCGAGACAGCGTTTGCATCGCAATCACCCTGTTAGGAGGCCTTTCAAAATGCCTTGTTCCATTGGAAAAAGACCTCTGCTGTGACTCCAGGGGACAGTTTTGAATTGACCTGACAGAAGTTCAAATTGAAGGACCAGTTGGACGTTGGCAAGAATAACGCAAGTGGGTCAAGGTTCTTCTGTCCTGCAACAAAGGCCAACGTGTACAGATCAATACATAATATCTTACAAATTGAATTCGACCCACATCGACCCAAAGGGCATCTTTGGCTCACTACTGACAGAGCACAGCTGAACAGTAAAACCCAGTGATAAATGTAGGGTGGGGGACACAGGGGGGGGGGCTTGTTTGGGTAGAATTTTGGATGGAGGAATAGAGGCAACTTGTAAGTTTAATGTATCCCATCATTAGGGCATTTGGATTCGCATTTGCTGAGAAAAGATTTCAACCCGACATTTATTTCCATTATGGCAAACTTGTGTGGGGAATAAAACTTTTATAGTGTCCAGTCATTTTATAAGATATTTGTCACATTTCACTCAGCCTGGGATACAGCCATCGCTTAAAACTCTGTTGTTAGTTTCCTTTTTGGTTCTCATCCTCTTCAAGATGAGGAAAAGTATGGCTGAAAAAAAAACTGCTGACTCATTATCCTCAGATTAGAAATGAAACAATTTGGCTGCACTAGTACAAATTGTATGACTTTTCAGAGCAAAACCGGATGATCTTTAAACTACACTGATCAACTGCGCGGCGTTCATAGAAAAAAGCACCTTTTAATGAAAGAGAAACAATCAGCTAGGTTGACAGATATGTCACGGAGGGAGCAAAAGCAGTCGAGTGGGAGAACGACTTTCCAGAGAAATGCATTGTACAGCCTGGATGGTATTAGCGTGTGTGTGTGTGTGATGGAGAGTTTAGGTTCATGTTTATTGGAGTCACTCTAATTGACAGCTTGGATCAATAGTACAAAAAAGCTCTCTGCAGAACACACCAATACCTGCCCACTCCCCGCGGTCCCCCGTGTATCCGAACTGGCACCTCATCAGTCACAGCGATCCCCTATATCCAGGGCACCTCCCCCATCACCCCACCTGCCCCATCATACAACCCCCCCATTGATCACACGCAGGCTTCCAGGGTGGCCCGTGCTGACACAGAGGTCTCTCAGTGCTATTAAACACAGATGAATTCATTCTGCAGGAGAGAAAGTGTGTCCTTCAGCCCATTGTTACCAGTGATAAACATTAAAAAACAAATGAACAAATAATTTGATAAAGGTTGAGAAAAACCGAGACAGATTCTTTATATTCTTTTATTATTCCATTCCATTCCATTATTTATGCGTTTGTTTATTGGCCAAACTGTGTAGAAACTCAAAGTTCCCTCACGTAAAATTTTCCTTCATATTTTTTAGCATGTTTTAAAGAAAAAAATCCGCTAAATATTTTGCACACACCCTTTGTTGGGTGAGTCCCTGCCTGTCCTTGACAAACGGAGGAGGAATGGAAGCCGCACCTGGGTTTTCTGGTGATTTTTCACCCGCATATCCGGCTGAATGCATTCGCCACCTCGCAAACTCCTTCTACAAAGCTAACATCGGCTTACTTATTTATGAAAGGTCCGTTTGCACACGTTCCTCACGGTAAATAATTTAAGTCGTTGCATCGCCAGGAAGAGCCACCAGGCAACCGCAGGGGTGGGACAGACTCTCCAGACAATGTCCAACACAAGCATCTGTTCATTGCACTAAATACGAACCAAAAACAGGGGCACCATCTCAGTGCAGTTAAAAGCAAAGTTCAAAAATTTAAATCTGTGCTGAAGTTTAGCAACTAACACTAAAGTTGCATCGATTCCACATGGAGGAGGAACGAGTTGTCTTCTTCCCCTTCTCTTCAAATACAGGCCGCTCCGACAACTCGAGCATTCGGACATCGGTTGTACACAGCCAACTCACGGCTGATGCCTCCACTTGGCTATTTGATGCCGAAGACCTGACTGGGTGAGAAAAGCAATGCCATATTTTCAAAATCATTGTGGTCACTGGCTTATTGACACACTTGACCTTCTTGCAAATATTGTGAACCCCACATGGGAGAAAGTAATACAACTGGGTAAAAATGATGGGGCGTGACCGCCTGATCAGCAAAGAGCAGCTCCCGACCTCAGCAGAAGAGGTTCTCAAAACATGCAGGAGCTGCACAGTTACGGCCCTTCATTTTCCTGGCAAAAGGTTTGTTTTTTTACTGGATGGTGCACGTAAGTTCTATGCAGTTCTTGTCTGCAAAGCTTGAAAGGCCCAAGTAGATATTAATGGGAGACTTTAAGTTCTGAAGAAAAGGAAAACTGTTCTGCCCCAGCACCTGTCCCCTGTCTTTCATCAGCACGCTTAAGAAGAAGGCAAGAGGGGGCTGGAGGGGGAAGACACTGCACTAGAAGATCATGCAGACAAATAAGCAGATGTATGTGCAGGTGGTGGTGGAGGGGAACCTAAGCCGGGCCAAAATAGGGTTTCCTTTAGCCACAATATTAGATAGCAATTTCAGAGATGGTTCACCACTTGCTTAACCGCCCTGCCCGTTCTTCTCCACATCCACAGTTCTCAAACTGGACACAAACAAAGCTTAGGTAAAGGAATTAGCCTGAAGGACCAAATGATGTGTTAATGGCGCATTTAAGAAATGCGCTCCCTGTCTGACAAGGGGTCTCTGAGGTGCTAGGCCCATCAAAGGTGGTTGAAGTCTAACTAACAAAAGTGATCTCCAAGGTGCTGGCGAGTGAGCTTCTTGTTAGGGAAGTTTTAATTGCGAGACCAGGTGGCTGGAATGAGGGGTGGGGTGGTGAAGGTTAAGGAGACGTCTCAGATATGGTATCAAAACTGGGATCAGATCTTAGGTGTCCTCCCTCCCAGCTGGGTAGGAGGTAAGCTCTTCTCTCCTGATTTCAGGGAATCCACTCTTTGTGCATTACTAGGGGTTTGAGATCCTTATGTACACATCTAAAAATTCAGCCCTGCTGGGGTTCCCCTTTCCGCACCATGACATTTAAATAGAAATAAACATTTATATGAACAAAGCTTGGATCATAAATATCACTAGGCAAAGGGATACTTGTTAATAATACTTCATTTGGCTTCATTTTAACCAGTAAATTTTCTGCCCTCACTTGCGTCTGACTCGCCTGGCTGTGTAATTCTTGCTGTTAAACTTGCCGAGCTCTTTATTTTGTGTTTTTCACAACCTGCTCTTAAAATATTTATTCAAAACGCATTCAAAACAGCGGCAGCTGTACCCAGCCATACATATCCTTTAAGACCAGCTCTTTGACCATTCGACACATATCAGCTGAAGCTTCAGATCATTCCCAGCAGATCAATCCTTCTGTTACAGACTAACAGATGGCAGAGCCTAGCAAACACATACAGAGAGTGGCATAAAAGGAATAGTTTCGGTAGGAAAGATCCGAGTGAAAGACAGACAGTTGGGGAAAGATGTGCTGGAATGTACTCCAACAAAGGGATCCTGATCCAAACTTTTGTGGAAGTTTCAATTCTTTACTTTGCTGCAAAGAGCCAAAGAGGTTGTGATTTTACACTGTGTGCCTAGGGGGCTTTCAGGGTGGTGAGCAGACATAGTGGCAACCAGGGTTGGCAGCTGTTCATCCTAACATGGCGGCAATGGATTCCAACAACCACAGTGCAGCAGGCCGAGATGTGAGGAGCAGTGCAATATGATCGTGGACAGAGTCCTGGTAGCTAGGACTGTGCTGAAAATTGGGTGGCTTTAAGCTCCAATAATGCATACACTTGAGAGAAGAGGACTCTGGTGGTACGTGCTGAAGAAACACCCACTTTATTTCCTCGCTCAAAGCACATTGGTGTTGTTGTCCTGCCCAGCACTGCTGTGTTTATGGCAACAAAGGAAGCGGCCAGACCACAATCCGCACCAAAGCTCATGCCTCACGCATTTTGGCCACCGCATACCACCCACTGCTGGCCTTTCCGAAGAACACTTCACCCACCGTTCACCGAACCAGCATCAGTCTCAAGAACATGCCTGCTGACACACTGCTTTTGTCACTGGAACCCTAAGGGATTGGGTTTCCACAGTCCTATGGTAGGTGTCCCATTTCATAGATCTGAAATGAGGCTTGTTAGCAAACTTAGCGCAGGTCTGTGTGGTCTGAGCACCAGATGCCCCGATGTGGACGTACACTTTCGGGGCCCTGCAAAATCAGAAGCAGTTACTGCGTTAAACAATGTACTTTAATCGTAAGTCACTTTGGATGAAAGGATTAACTAAGTTAATAAAAAAAAACTTCACTCACTGAACAATACATTTCCCCCCCATTATTTTGTGCACAATTGTAACGTGTTGAAGGAGCATTAATAAGACAACAGGGTTGTAGCATCAGCAACATTTGGCACTATTTTTTATATTTGTCTATGATGCTACAACAAAGTAATTTCACTGGTGTTTATTCCTTCAAAAGCCGCCGTCCCTGGCTTTCTCTGTACTAGAAGTGACGTCAAGAAAGCAAGACTGGCAAGCCTGGTTCAGAGCTGATGGTTTCAGTTAGTTACCAAGGGAACGATCACCGCTTCCTGTCAGCGAAGGGCTTCCTGTGTTCATTCAGCTTTTTGTGTGTGTGTGTGTGTGTGTGTGTGCGCGCGCGCGTGTGTGTGCGCATTTCAGAGCAGCTACTAAGATGTGTTTACATAACCATATATGGGGCTTTTTGAACAATACATGTAGGGTTTTCCCTTAAAAAAAAACAACAATGAAAATGTATTTTCTGTTTTTTTCTTTCCTTCAATGTTTTCTGGAACTTATCGCAGCAGCCATGTTTGAACTCAACCACCCCCTCCCCCCTGGCTTCTAACACCTTCACTGGGAACCTCACCCATTTGTGATCAACCCCAAGAACTATAACAGGAATATAGAGCATAAAAAGTGATAAACAGCTACCTGCAGCAAAAGCTTTGCAGCAGGAGAAACCGGTCACACAGAACCAGCACCAACAGATACTGTCACCCCCCTGCAAGGACGTGTTCCAGGTGGCTTCACATCCTGTGGGTCACTTGCATTGTCTGCAGGTTGCCCCGAGCACTATTTGGCTGCTCAAGCCCCCAAAGCAGAGCCTGAGCAAGGAGCTTATATGCGTGGGTGGCAAGTTTATACCTTTTTTCCACTGAGACAAGCGAGATACGACAATGCCGCTCCACTTAAATGTTGTGGCAGTTGCTAAACTGGAATTGTAGGCAAAAGACATGATTCAAAATTCTTCCCAGGGACACCATTTCTGGGGAGAAAACACTGAGAAGGGTCAACAAGAACCTAGAGGCCATTGCCACGTTTCCCAGCAGGTTTGCTCCCTGTACACCAAGGAGGTGCATCTGCACTGGTGTCCAAAGAATTCCATCAGCCCTGTGGCGAGCGATTCCAGCATGTCATGCCCTCAACCGTGCTCTCTTATGGTAAACGTGGTAAAAACACAAGGGCTGGTGCATCTGGAGAGGTGACCTACTACGCCAAAGCAGAACGATAGGGGGCCTTTTTCAAGGAATGTGTGCAAGGGGCAGGTGTTGCATAGCTTGCTTCCAAGAGCCCTAATTTGGCTACGATACAAAAGACTGGTTAAGGTTAAAGCCCTGCGTCACAGCCCGTAAGTGAGATAAGTCACGAGCAGGTAGCTGCTGCTTATTAATTTCAGAAGAGTCCTGTGCATGACTATGGCTGATGTGGGCGAGGGGTGGCAGCTGAGCGAGGCTGCCAAGTGAGGCCTTCTGAAAGGGAAGGGGCCCGCTTCTCCTCAGCGCCATGGCTGGTAAAGGTCACATGGTTGAGACTGAGAGAAAAAAAAAAAAAAAAACAACTCATACTGTTTCAGAACAAAAAAAAAGAAGCAGAAAAGTAAGCAAAAAAATGAGCCTGAGCACTTTTGAGCGACCACAATTTGCATGAAGAAGAGCAGTGAGGGGAGCAGTAAGAACAGCTAAGGCTGAGCTCAGAAACAAAACCGGACTGAGTTTGGGACCATTCTCCACTGACAACGAGGTCCTGCATGTGGTTGCATAAGCCACATGCCAGCATCCGATAGACAGACGGACAGACAACACTGCCTTACTGTACACAGCTCGAATCCTGCTTTACAACGCGCCCCCCGCATCCAACCGTCTTGTGCGATATGGGGAAAAATGAGTTTACAAATTGCCTGTGCTAGTAAAAGGTACAAAGGAACAGGTGCTGCACAACCAAACCTGGCGCCGTGGCCCAGCATCACCCTGAAAAAGACAAGGTGCTGCTGAGAAAAGCACAAAAAAGCGCCATTCACCAGCCAGCTGTGTCAACATTGGCGTTATTGGTGAACCAGACCTCTGCTCTCTTTTGTCCTAAAGATGCGAGAACAGACGGCAAGTGGAGGGTCTCTTTGGGGAGACAGCAGCTTTTTTCCTGCATGGGAGCACATGCTCATCAAAATAACCATGCATGCAACCTACATGTCACACAACTGGAACTCCCAGCTATTAAATCAGGCCGAAAATATAATATTCGCCTACGACATTTTACTAAGTCGAATGCAACGTGGTCTATTGAGTGAAACAAAGACTTGCTCTTAAAAACAGGAGCCCAGGTTAGACAGGCAGCAGCTGGTGTAAAACAGCGCACCAACCTGAGCTACTGCGGTAAAAACATCTCACTGTATAAAGGCGCTTTGTAAATGTATCTGGGTCAGCGTGGGGGGGGGGGGGTACTAGCTAAGCAATAAAATAATACTAGTGTGAAGAAAAGGCCCTGTGTGTTGGACACCTGGGCCCACTGCAGGTACCCAGGGCTGCAGCAACAAGCAAGCTGCATTGCAGTAGCAGCTCGCAGCAGATTTTCAGGATTCTCAGTTTGTGGTCCGTGCTGCGGTCTCTGGCAGCGCAGTCTCCTGCCCGCCCGCACGCTCTCGGTTTCGGTACACATGGCGCAGATGCGCGGCGAGACGGGCGCGCTTGTCATCTGCCAGCTAGCCATGTGGAGGCAGGGGCCTGCAAGTTCAGAGCAGAAACGGCTCTCGATTCTGGGAAATTTGTCATGCCGAAGTTGTATTATTAGTGTAGAGGCAATTCTGAGGTGTAAAAACGGAGAGGTGACGGTCGGCACAGTTAGCAAACTGCTGTGCCGAAAACCTGCCTCGACTTATTTCTGACGACATCACGTAGCTGCAAAACACGGTTTCGCATGGCGCTCACGTCCGTTGGCCAGAGAAGATAATTTCACAAACACCACTATTTTTTTTTTTTCAGTATTTTAAAAGATGCCTTTTTTTGCTCAACCTCGAAGGCACAGCATGGAAATGTCAACAAGGCAGCAGCAGTGGCAGTTAGGGCAGCGGCGGCAGGCCGCCTCATACGCACACACCTGCCGCGAACTTGGCCACATGACGCTTCCACACGAGAAGAAGTCTTTGTCTCAGCTGGGCTACTCTTCTTCACTTCTCTCGAGCAGTGGTTCAGTTCCGCTGTCTATTTCCACTTTGCGCTTCTAACCCTGCAGCCCTCAGCTCTTCCCACCCAGACTGAACTCAGTGATTCTTCCTGGATTTGCCCCTTTTTGTATTAAGCCCTTGAGATTACACACCTAATGAGTAGAATGACTGAAAAACTACTTTTTAAAACTTTGTTTTCCCTTACAAAAAAAAAAAATAAATAAATAAAACTTAATTGCAGAAAATTGCTCAATTTTTACAAAACAGTTTAATTAGTTGTACATTTGTCCCTCAGCTACCTTTTTTTGAGCAACGACCCAGGAAAGTAGAACTTCATGCACCAAATTTCTAAGCAAATATTTCTAAGCATAAAACATTCAGCTTAATATTTTATGTAGCAAATCTTTGCTCAAAGTAACTTACAGTATTATGTTTGTATACTAAGGCATCTACACTTTCTCCATTTGGGTATTTTTTTTTTACTAGAGCAGTTCATGGTAACTTTCAACAGCAAGTGTGGTGAAAATATACCTATAGCAAGAGTGGGATTTGAACCCAGGACCAACCGCACTGAACAATGCCCCCCACCTGCCAACATACATCATCCTTCTCATCTACAGAAGGTGTGACATGTTGCAATTAAAAATGAAGGGGGGGGAGGAAAATAAAATAAAAAAAAAAAAAAAAAAAAAAAAGTTCCTCCAAACATACTCNGAAAAAAAAAAAAAAAAAAAAAAAAAAAAAAAAAATCACACGAAATAAAGCAAATGGGGGGGTTGGAAATCAGTCATTCTTCTGCTTTATGTTAATAGTTAATACAGCATTTGTATGTCGGAGCTAAAAGGGCCTTTGGGTAGAACTGTAGAAGAAACTAAATACCTAATAGGCATACAGGTAGGCACCACAACAAGTTCAAATACTGTTTTCTTCTCAATTTATTACCTAAATAAAGAAAAAGTTCTATCACAAGTCACACTGAAATGTATTGCTTAAGAAAAAAAATATTTTTATATATTTTTTAAACTAATGATTTCCATTATATTCCATCAAAAAAAAAAAAAACTAAATGACATTGCATTAACCTTGGCTAGGCCCTAGCCACCTTCTCCCACATAATAAAAAATGCACAAAGAAATACATAATTCACAGTTACCATTTTGGTTTTATAAATTAATACAGTCACACATGTGCTACACTGGTCTATAGCTAGAACATTGCAAATTGTATTTTGACTTATTTTAAATGGTCGGCTACAAGAACAGGCAACTTAAATGAGGTGAACATGTAATAATTCCGCCAATGAACTGGTTTGTAAAGGTTTCCCACCCCTTACACCCCCCCCCCCACGCACACATTTCATCCCATATTATTTTCTTGACTTTGAAATATCATACGCATGTGAGGCACACAAGAGTATGTTCCATACATAAAAATTCAACTGGGGAAAAATGTTCTTTTCAAAATATTTTACCCAAGGAGACAGGAAGTGCACGCAAGTCCTTTGAGGACACCTGCATTCAGTATCAGAGCACTTTTGTTTGCACCGGCAATGCAGTCAAAACTTTGCAAGTTTGTTTTTTTTTCCCTCCATGATATATGGTGCTCTGTAGCTTGTTGGTGGCAGGGCAGCGTGGATTTTTCAAGTACAAAAATGGTCTGAACACACAGGGTAACAAGATGAAGGAACAGGAAGACGGGGCCCAAATACAGGATCTCAGATGCTCCAAACAAGTTTAAAACAAGAAAAAAAAGGAAAACTCAAAAGTCCACTGGTTTAAGGTCTCTGCCACCTAGCATAAACAGGTCCTTTGAAATCACTCTGGTCCTTTAGAGCATCTATAATAAATTTAACGAAGTATTTTATTCACTCAATGTCTTTAAGGCACTCAAGCCTTTACACAAACACTGATTCCATCTGTAAGAGCAACACGATGTCCAAGTGCAATGGAGGTGTGGTGAACAAAAAGGTGCACCTTCTTCTTCCAAGTGTTCAATCCCTGCACCTGCCCCCCCACCCTGTGTCTCAACTCACAAAAAGGTAAGGTCACTTAACAAAAGGAGGTTTTGCCTTCTAGCACATTAATCTCTCACCGCAAACTTGGAGAGTGCAACAATGGTACATTTGGACACTTTCAAATATAGTTTTAAGAGTCCACCACGTGGGATGGGAGTTTTCCTGATTTTGCACATGCATTTTGCACGACACATCATGCTTGGAGAAGTTTTCCAAGGCCGATCACCTCCGAAAGCGGAACGTTGACACAGGAGGGCCAGCAGCAAGCTGGCACAGTCCACCCACAGTACGGCTTCCCAGAAATCCACACACGGGTCCTATTTTGCATCACCTCCCTTGACTTTTTAAACTTCTGGAAAATAAATAGCGAGACACCATGGAGCTCAGGGAGCAAAAACAGGGCATTTCTCTTCCTTGCAGCTTATTCACATATCATGCATGTTCTTCTCAGCACTTTCGTCGTACACAGTAACCCACAGCACAATGAAGTGTTAAGGATAATTTACTTTTTACATGCAAAGACATCACCTCCTGCATCAAACAAAAGTACTGTGTAGCAGCAGTTATCTGTTAGAAAGCCCTATCCGATATGCGTTTTTAACTATATCAGGAGGCACTCGTTCACAGGGCTTAAACTCCCTGTTTGCGACTTTTTTTTGTTCCTTTAAACGTGACTGATTGACTGGTTGTGTGGGATGGACGTTTTGCAGAGATGACAGACTAACTTCTGCCCTACAAAGACAGATGAAAATGCAGGGCAGCATGTCACACTGTACAGTAATTTCACTAATCTTGTGTCGTTTACTGCATTTCATATTAAGTGTTTAATAAAAATTGTGCGTGTGCAGAAACACACACTACACACACTACACAATTACTGAAGAGTGAATATACGCTTCATTTTAGTATGCCCCACTTCGCTCATACTACAATGATGCTGAGGTTTTTAAAAAATAAAATAAAATAAAATAAATAAATAAGCGTTTTTGTTTCAACAGAAAAGGTATCCCACTCAGGCCTCCCTCCTGTCAATACACCAGCACATGCAAAACGCTTCAACTCCTGGAGACAGTCAGCTCTACTGGCCAGAAACACAAGTGGGAGGTGGGGTGGGGGGGGTGAGTCAGTGGGGGCACTATTGTCTTCTCTTCTATTAGCTATTGGACAAAGTTGGAAAAACACAAGTGTGTGACTAAATGTTTGCATTATGTCTTGCATTAACCAGCCGTTTGTTAATGTATGGCTTGACCCAAGTGGTTCCAGGTTATCACCTTGAAAAGAAAGGAAAAAAAAAAAAAAAAAAAAAAAAAAAAAAATTTTTTTT